>CAUYUJ010017840.1:15000-37744 GCA_963575745.1 Prorocentrum cordatum
TTGGCCCCTGTCAGGAAACCAAGAGATCATAATCAGCATGGCAGTTGCAACTGCCGCGCATGATTAATATTCATATAGCGAAATAACTCGCGCGAAGGCGCGGGCCCGGCCCCCGGCCCTTCAGCTGGCTCGCCCAGCGCGCGCTCGCAAGGGCAGCCGCGGGCTTCTCAGAAGCGGGAGGCGTGGCCCGCAATGCGAAAGACACGCTCGATATCCAGAGCGCGCGTGCGACGAGTCTGCACGAATAGAAACTGCCGTGGGATTGCTCGTCGAATGCCGCGGGAATCCCCGACGAAACAACATGAACATTCGATAGCTAACTCCGACAATCTTCTTTATGACGATAGATGGTTACCACGACGCTGTCGAAGTTTTGATTTTCCCAGTTGCGATTTGGAGATTTACACGGCTACGTATAATCTAACTTCCGATCCCATATAGTTGGCGCGCCCAGCAAACTTCCATGAATGCCCAACGCGCCTTCAATTGAAGGCGCGCAAATTCTCATCAACATTCAACAACGAAACTTCGACGCCGCGTGTTTGCTAATCTCACGTCGCCAATGTAATTGTGGCAGAATGGATGCGCAATTGCTGCGTAGATAAATGAAATGTATCGCCGCCTGTCGCGATCTCCGAATGGCCCGGTAGAGCGCGGCTCTTCGGCGCTCTTCCGGGGCGCTCTTGCGTCGGGGGCGCCGCCCCAACGCGCTCGCAACCCAACAGCCTAAAGAAATTGAGCAGGCAATCGGGAAGATGCCGCGCAAGAAGCAGTCGGGCAAAGTTGATCAGCCGAAGAAGCTGCCGACGCAGCACAGGCCGCGCGGCTCCTCTGGCAGGAACCCGCTCCCATTGAAACATCTTGCGCACGTGCTTGTCAACGCGCGCTGTCTTTCATCTGCGCCCTCCCAGTCGTCGCCCCCCCCCCCCCCCTCCTCCGTTCTCATCGCGAAAGCAGAAAGCAGCCGGCGTTTTTTTGACAGGAGCGCTGCGCCTCAGGCGGGAATCCAAATCCTCGCCTTCTTTATCCTCCTCAGGCTTCTCCTAGTCATCGCCCTCCGCCCCCCCCCCATGCTCGCCGCGTTCATCGTTCCTCCTCGTCCGGCTTCTCATCCTCCATCTCCATTTCTCGCCCCCCCCCCGCCCCCGCGCGCCGTCCTGCTTGCCCTCCTCATCGCCATCGTGCCCCTCAGTTTTTCTTGGTTCCGCTCGCGGGCCAGTCGCCCGAGCATTGCGTTTTTTCTGGCGCATTCTACGGTCAGGCTCATCCGCCCCCCTCGCGCGCCGCTGGCTGGCTCCGTCGGGCGCCGCTGGCAGCGGCGGCGACGCGGCCCCCGCGGGCGCCGCCAGTGGCGGCGGCGCTGCCGGTGGCGGCTTCGCTTCTGCAGCGGGCGCTGCTGGCGGCGGCCCTGCTGTTGCTGCCGTTGCCGCAGCGTGCGCTGCTGGCCCTGCCCCTGTTGCTGCTGCAAGCGCCGCTGTTGGTGGCGTTGATGGCGGTCGCGGTGTCGCTGCTGCAGCGGGCGTTGCTGGTTCTGCCGCTGGTGCCGCGGGCGCCGCCGGCGGCGGCGGCGCTGCCGGCCGCGGCTTCCTGGTTCCTCCGCCGGTGCTGCCGACCGCGCGCGCGCCCGTGGCGCAGCTGGTACCGCGCTGCTGCTTGCTCCAGGCGCGGCGCCTTCATCAGCGCTGTCGGTGCTCTCGCCCTTGGCAACCGTGGGCTTCTGCGCTGGCTCCAAGGTCGCCAAGCCGCCGCTTTTCTCGGGCTCACCTGCGCGCGTGGAGCCCATTCCGGGCGCGCCGTCCACATCGTCATCTCGCAGCTGGGCGACCTCGCGTTCGAGCTGCTGCTGCTGCTGGGCGACCCCGCATCTGCTGCTGGGGCTTCTTCTGCTGGTGATGCGGTTGCTGCTGCGGCTGCAGGTGCGTCGCCTGTTGCGCCGCCTGCTCCTGCTGGTGCTGCAGCCGCTGCGGCGCCGTCAGCTGCTGCGCTGCGTGCTCCTGCTGGTGGTGCGCCTGCTGCTGACGCGCCGTCTGCTCGCGTTGGCGAAGCTATTCCCATTGCTGAGCCGTGTCCTCTTGTTGGCGGTTATGCTTCCAGTGCTTATGCAGCGCGCCATCTTCCTGCAGCGTGTTCTGTTCTTGCTGCTGCGGCGTGCCATCCTCCTGCAGCGTGTTTTGCTCTTGCTGCTGCAGCGCCCCGCCCTGCTGGCGATGGCGCCGTCGCTGCTGCTGCGCCGTCTGCTGGCGCTGCTGCGTCGCCTGTTGCCGCGGCTTCTGCCGGGGCGCTGTCGCGCCCCATCCTTCTGCCCCGGCCAAGCACATCGCCGCCGTATCCCCCTCCGCCCGACGAGCAGCCGCGAGGCCGCCGTGCTCCGCGCCCTTCTTTTTCTTCTTACTGCACCACCTCAGCATGAACGCGATCGATCCGCTGTTCATGTCAAAACAAGCGTCGCGACCAATGATGCAATATCGAAAATCAATAATGTTGGACACGTTGCGCATCGCTTGTTTGCATAATGATTACAGGGCCTCCTTTGCCAGGAAGCGCAACTAGAAAACGCGGGGCCCCCTCTACCTGGAAGCCGCCAGGGAAAACCACCACTCCCGCTCCATGCAGCGCCGCCCTTCTGCCAGGACGCCATCTACGAACAAACTTGAACGCGCGCAGCCCCCGCGGCTTCCTCTCCCGGGAAGACGATCGCATCGCGCAGAAAAGGGGGGCGCGCTGAGGGCACCGCGTTTGCTTCTTGGCCAACGTTTTACCAGTTGCATTCTTTCTTTGTCTCGACTGGGACGTCGGCTTCGCCCCGCGGAGCGCGCGCGTTCGACTGGCGCCGGTCGGGCGCGCCAGCGCCGTGACCGAGGAACGTCGCCCGCTTGCAAGTGCAGCACCTCCTCGGCATGGCCAGGAGACCCGTCGGCATGAAGCGTCGCCGCTCAATCTTCGCCTCGTCGCCCCCCTCGCCCTCCCAGCTGTCGTCGCCCCCCCCTCTCCAGGGAAAGGGGGGGGGGCGGGGGGCCTCCGGGGGGGGGGGGCGGGGGGAAGCGGCCGCCGCCGTCTGGTAGTCCACCGCCGGGCGCCAGAACGTGCACTGCCTGGGGCGAGGCAGCCCCCCCTTCGAGTTCATCGCCGCCTTCCTGTTGCTCCTCCTCCACTTCCATAGCTTGCCCCCCCACCACCCCCCCCGGCCTCATCGCCGCCCATCATCCTTCCCCCCGCTGCACCTCGGCCCCCTCGCGTTTATCCTTCCGCGCGGTTCCACCGGGGTGCCTTTTTGCGCGCGCGATGCATTCTCGGTGGATTTCCTAAACAAGAAGGGCCCGAAATGATTGCCGTCGCGGCGCCCCGGCCATGCTGCGCGAGCTGCGCCGCCAGGACAGCAATCAAGGGCGCCGCGGCCGCGGGGGCAGCCGCGCCCGGAACGCCCGGGATCGCGGGCGCGAGCATGGTTGGAGCCGAAAACTGGCCATGTATCATAACGCAATAGCAGAGCGCGCGACGCCGGGTGGCTGTTCAGGACACCGCTGGATATTCATTTCTGCCGACCCTCCCCTACCAGGTAGGCCCGCGCTTCTGCGCCAGGATGGCGCTCGCCCCCCTACGCGCGGGGGGAACATGGCATGATGCGGCGGAGAGAGAGACAGATGAGGGAGGGGGGAATAATGGGGAGGGATGGCAGGATGAGGAGGAAAGAACGAGGACGAACGGGGAGAGATACGGGGCAACTACGTTGCATGACAGAAGCACTCTGCCGTAGATAAGGCGCGCCGTTTTAAGCCGCTCTACGCGCGCGAGTCACCGTTCACTCGACGCGCTCGTTCTCGTCTGCACGGCGCAGATAAGAATCTGCGATTTGCCTCGCAGCCCCGCCAAGACCCGCTCAAAATCCGCACCTGGGCGCCGCGCCGAAGAATGCAGATTTTCGATGCATTCTACTTACCACTTCTAGGCTTTCTCCTCGGATGATGCCCAAAGAAATAGCCGAGCATGTATATGCATTACGTTGCAATCGCGCCTGCTCGTCGGCGCGGCCCTCGGACAAACGCCTGTTGCGCTCTCCGCGCCAGATATTGTTGCGCTCGCGCTTCCACAGCTAAATGAGTTCATCCTGGCCCCCCCTCCCCCCTTCGCCCTTCGCTGCGAACGAGTTGCCCATTCTGCTCCGCCTTCCCCCTGCCCAGCCCTGGGTGGCGGGGCGACAGCTGGCGGTGCTGCTGCGGGCCTCTTCTTGATGTCCGATGGCGCGGGCTTCTCCTTTGCCTCCTTTTTGTCTTTGTTGTCCGCGCTCTTCGTCTCATCCTTGTCCTCGGCCGCGGGCGCCGCCGTCTGCCTGGCCTCCGACGTCCCTCGGCCGACCGGGCTGCGCGCCAGGGCCGATTGGAAGATGAGCTCGTCAGCGAAAACGCTCCCAGACTTCCCGGGCGACTTCTTCGGCTTTTTTTCCGCGCCCCCCCGCAAAAACCACGGGCTCGCCCTCCTCTGGCTCGGCGAAATACGAATGGGACATATCAGAGGCACCATCGCGCTTAGGGACCTGGCTGGCCGTCGGCGCCCCGATGTCGGCCGAGGGGCGATCCGCGCGCCACTGGCCAGCGGCGGCCGTCTCCTCGGCCGGCGCCCCCCCCTGCGCTCGGCCGCCCACCCTGATGATCTGCGCCCCCGAAACTTTTCTTCTGCATCCCCGAGGGGGGCGGGGGGGGGGGCCATCCCGCCTTTGCTTTCTTCCCCGGCGCGCCCTCAACTTCCGGGCCCAAGCGCGCGTCGCGACATGCGTTCCCCATTATCCTCTGGGGGGCATCGCGCCCCCCGCCCTCTGCCAGGAAGGGGGCTCTGACTAAGTCGGCGCCATTGCGCGGCGAATTCTGATGTTGGACACACCCAGACAATCAGCCGCTGTGCCTCCCGGTCTTGCTGCGCCGCGCAGCGTCGTTGCAGAAGTGCGCGCCGTCGTTTTCCGTGAGATTCAATGTCGCCTTTGAGATCCACACTCGCCATGCAACGGAACATCACACCTTCAAAATGTTCCGTGCTCTTAGTCGCAGTAATAGTTCGAATACGAGCACTGATAGCAACAATATACGAATCATATGTCTTAGAAGAAATACAACATCCCCGAGCTCTGCTGCGCGAACAGAACCTCCCGCAACTTAGCCCTCGGCTGCGCCGCGTTCGGGCAATACGTCACAATGCGATCGCAATGTCGGGCGCCGTCTTTTCTGTCGCCCCCGCGCGGATATTGCTGGGGCTATGCGTTAAACCATGTTGGTTTGACGAATTCACATTTCCCCCGCCCCCTTTGCCATCCCCTATTTCTCCCCCGCCCCCCTTCAAATTAGGGGGTCGTGCCCGCCCCCCGCCCCCCCCGCCCCGGTCTCGAATCAGGTGGGCGCCCAATGTACTTCCACAGGCTATTGGACCCGCGCACGTTCGGCAAATTCATCGCGAGTGTTTCAAATCGCCAACGGCAACCTCGGCGCACGACGCGCGATAGCGCGTGTGGGTCCGCAGTGCCGACAATGACATACTTGCGCGCAAGTCGGCGCGTGGCGGTCGCGGAAACTGCAGCCAACACGGTCGCGACGGCGATGCGGCTGCAAAGACCATGCGAACAAAAATCATAGCGTGGACGCGCAGATACATTAAAAACATCATGACTCACGGGGATCCGTGCACTTATCGCACCTGCATGATCGCAACAAGGATGGGGGCATATGAGTTCCATGGCACGGACAGAGTTAAAGTTTAACTTGCCTTGTTGAGCACAGAGTTAAACGTGCATAGCTGCGTCGTGAACAAAAGGCTATGTATTTTAATGTTTAAGTTTGGCCCAAGGCAAAGGTCAAGGGACCGGGCAAGCCCGCGCCCGGGCGGCGGCGCGCGCCTCGATGGAGATCTGCTGCTGACAGTGCATGTTTCGCGTCTCGCCGCAACCTGACCGAGCGTCCTTTCTGGAACATCAAGTAGGGACACGTTCACAGCATTGTTTTAACGCGGGTGTCCGTCTACTGGTGGTTTATATTTTGACGTCCTCATCGTATCATTATGTTTGGGGTGGCAAGCACATCTGAGATTGCAGGTGGGTGTGTTGCTGATGCGCATCATTGGGATTTGAACCGTTTGGCGTCTCGGCTGGGAAACTTGCATGCAACAGGGCAGGAGTTGGCGAGTCGGCTTGATGCACTTCAGTCGGCTTGCTCTCCGGACTCGCCTGTCGATTTCGGTCCTGCTGGCATCGAATTCAGAGGTTGGTGTAGTGGTAGACGTACTGCATCATTCGGGTGGCAAAAGGCAAAGGTCGAGCAATTATTGGGGGGCGTTCTGTCGGATGTTAATCCTACTCCACGTGCGGGCGTATTTCTCGAGAGATACCGAATCGACAGGGGTCCCCGATGTTCATTGGTTCTGCTACCAGTTCAGGCTCACGACCAGTACGAAGTGCTTGATAACATCCGGATCAAGCTCGAGGCCGAGGCAAATATGTTTCTCAACGGGAGCGTTCATGCACGACTGGAGATTCCACCCTGGCGAAAAACCGCGACTTCCACACTCGACAGATTCTATCACTGGGCTCTTCGGAAGGGTGGGGCCTCTGTTGGTGTCACCCGGGAACGGTTTCCATCCTTTTCGGTTTCTGCGCAAGTTTCAGAGAGAACGGGATTGGTTTGTTTGGGAAGTGCGCGGCAATCAGATCCAACGAGAATCTTCCTCACAAAGGCGGCAGGGGAGTATTTTGGTTTGCGTGATGCGGATGCGTTGCAGCAGGCTTTCGGACGTATGAAGCGGAAGGACTTATTCGACAACGGATCTGATCGTTTGCCAAAGTCTCGAGGCTTCGTGCTTACCTGGAATGTTGCAAAAAGATTTGTCCCGAATCCGCAGTTGGTGTAGAGCATAGACAGAGCACAATGCAAATTCTGTGGTGTGTATACAAGAGATTCCAACACTATTGTCGAAATATGATCAGACATTTGCCATGCGGTCTCATCCAGAATCGAGGGTTGGATTTGCCCTGCGCAAGAATTGCGTCCGCTATATAATCACGGAGCACTATAGGCCGTGTTGGGCTGGGATCGCGTTGGCCGTTGCAGTATAGTCACAGCGCACGTGGTTGGACATGCTGTAGAAGGAGGATTGCCGACCAAATCTTCACAGAAACAGTCGCGTTTGATGATGAGCATCGTATCTTTGCGCGGCCCAGTGGGTTTGTTCCGATTGTTTATGTTGGCACTGACGCCAATGCAACTTTGAAGCCGAACATTCTTGCGATGATTGGGCCAGCTGCGCCTGGCAAGGGCGACACCGAGTTCCGCAGACTTATATTTGGATTGTTTTCGAGTCTGGGGAAATATGCGGCGAACACCTAATCGTTGACTGCGGA
Organism: Prorocentrum cordatum; assembly: GCA_963575745.1. NCBI lineage: Eukaryota > Dinophyceae > Prorocentrales > Prorocentraceae > Prorocentrum > Prorocentrum cordatum. Next base: position 22,376 of record CAUYUJ010017840.1, read on the forward strand.
TGAGCCTCTTGTTCGCGCGACAAGGAAGAGGGGTGGAGGCGCACCAATTATCACATTTCGATTACGCGGGTGCAGACTGCCCGGGTTTGCGAGCGCACGTGGACAACGAGCCAGGCACAGAGTATGGATATTATGCTCACTACCCTGCTTGGTGCCCTCTCGACGATGACGACCCCTGTGATTTGCGCTCTCTGTGCCCGCATATCGAGTATTCGGCCGAGGTCTTGGGCAAGAAGAAACTGTCCAGATGGCATCTTACATCGCCAGCGTTGCGGCAACCTTTCAAGGAGGCGGTTTTCGATGCTTTTGGGGCGACCCGGGACTTGGCCGCTTCAGTGGACCAGGTGCACCATTTTGCCGAAGGTTTCCTGGAACGTAAGACTCCCACATTCATGTTGGATCCAGACGATATTGATGATGATGTTGAGTTGCAGCCCCTGGAACGTCGATGTTTGCGATCTTCCGGGTAAGAGTTTGCAAAATTCAATGAAGCATTCGGATCCCATAAGCGGAAGTTGCTTGAGCAGAAGAACATACTGAAGTTCCGGAAGCTAAGCATGTTGAAGCTTGTTTTCCACCGTTTTCCATGTCTTTTTCTGTCCATTGACGGTCACGCGACAGCCGACATAACGTCGTGGGCGAATGCTTTGACGGAGGCATTCGTGCAGAAGTTTGCCGACCCGTCGAACGAATTGCGAGTTCGGTTTGGTTCTGAATGATGCGCTGGATGGATTCATTCTTCGACCTCCGACTCCTGGGCAGTCTATGTTGTCACGCGCCCGGCTTCGGGAACACGGCGGTCTTCGGGCTGACGGGGTCGGAGCGGCAATCTGATCAACATATATCACATGTTTGTTGGATATTGGCGTTTTGGTGGCCAGTTCTGTTCTCGACTTCCGACGCGTCGGATTGCCGAAAGAAGCCGCCCCAAATACATCGCAGAAGTACCGATATATTGGATTGGAATGGTCAGCTGAACAAGTGGTACATGGACATGTGCACGTTTCGGATATTCGAGGATATCAGGTTGAACCGGGACGTCTGCGCGTTTTCATTTTCTGTTGGCTATTCGTGCGACGATTTTCCTTGGAGTCTTGTTTGAGCTGTGCTCGCATGCGAAACGACGGAGATTCAGTTTGCTCATTTCCGGCCAGGATGTTTTTACAGCTTTCGATGGCGTGCAGCATGCAGGCTTCGCCACCGCGCTGCTTGAGTCTGGTGGCAGAGCCTTGCCAGTGTTAGCGTTGGCCCGGGAGTACGTGAACACCATTGAGAGGCCCAGCATCCAGGGCATCGCCCAAACGGTGTGTTTTCCCGATTCTAAAGCGTTGCGGGCTGGATCGAAGGAAGTTCCTTTCATATTCAACCAGGTGGTGCGCCGAGCGTGCACGTTTCTGGCGGAGAGTTGGGGCACGCGTGGTCTTGGGTCTCTTCTTCGGGGGTCTGCCGCCCAGATTGCACGCATGTGGTGGGCAGACAATTTGTTTTTGATCCGTGGATCTGACGAGGCATGGCGCACCATGGTGGATGAACTCAGTGGGCGGCTTGCGGAGCTGCGCGCATGGACGTGGCAACCATCATCGTTCGAGGTCTTATCTATCAACACCGTTCTTCCTGTCGCGGATGGCTCTGTCATGGTGTCTCTCCGTTCTTGTCCCCGCCATCCGCCCTTCAGCTTCCAGCGTGTATCATCTGTGGTTGCCTTGGGCTCCATGGTCAGTGACGAGGTTGATAGCTCTCTGTCTCTAGAACATCGTCTCGCGCATGCCTTCAAGCTGCTTCAGGTGCACGGGTCTTTGCTGATTGACTCCAAGTTGGCTTCGAAAAGCGCTGCAGGAGCTACTGGGCCTCCGCTCAGGCATCAGCTGCTTTCGGAGCTGGCGCGTGGCATGTTGACGAAGCCTTAATTCTTAGAGCGAAGAGTCGGGAGTTCAACGTGCTTTGATCGATGCGCCGCTTTCGCCCGCATATGTTTGGGCACACAACATGGGAGGAGGGTGCAGCTGCAAAAATCAGATCACCGCTTCGCATGCTCAGGACCCCCACGCTACCGTTGCGCATATTGGAAGCAGTTTTCATGAAAGCGTGGCGGGAACGGCACCAGGCGTCTCTAGATGGGTCCGCGCGTTCGGACAGATCCGCCGCGCGGTGGGGAGCTGCCAAGCAGGACCCCAAACGGCGTAAACGCGGTATCGCGCAGAGCGGCCTGGGTGAATGGCAAGACGTCGAGACGCCATTCGTCATCGCATTCGGACTGGTCTGGCGCCACATGCGCGACAGCTGCGCGACCAAACGCGAATGAGTACGGTTCGAACCAACGTTCGTGCAAGTGTTGGCTACGTATTGGCAGCTCGAGTGCTTGCACGAGGAATGCAGCGAACTGCCCCCAACCTCGTCAACCCTGCCAGGTACGACGACCCCTGCAAACCATAAGTGTTACGAGCACACCCTGTCACAGGTGATGTTGCTCAGGGTGACAGAAGCTGATCTGCTATGGGACGTGGGCTGACCAGCGAAGCAAATCAAATTTGTAGTGGACAGCGAGCAGGCGGCAAAGTTGGTCAATGGTGAATCTGTGACTGCTGAGGCGACTTTGATTCAGCTCGTCTGCTCCATGCAGGCTGAAGTATTTGGTGTTTTTGGCGCCTGCTACACCCGGCGAATGCATGGAGCCCCCGTGTTTTGGCGCCCCAGGGGGTGGAATTCAGCATCGGATCTCATGGCTAATATTGGTTTGCAAGGTGGGTCTGCATGTGACGACGTGGACAGGAATATCATCATACAAACACCATTGCTGCAGTGTTATTCCGACGGAGGGCATTTGCAGGACGCACGCCGCAGTTCGTATGGTTTCACATTAACGACATGGAAGCACGACAGCGGGGAATGGACGCGAAACTTGGCGGGTTATGGTTGCGGCGGGTTTGCTAATTGTGACCACAGTTTGCACGCGCAACTGGTGGCACGATTTGAGACAGTGGTGGTTGTCAAACGCGCAATGTTATAATACCTTGGCCCTCTGGGCCGCTCAATGACCAGCGGCACTCTTAGGACACGTCATGAGGATGTCTGCGCTGGAAACACATTAAACGCATTTAAATTGTCATTATTGTTAAATTTTGAATAATCCTGATGTTAAGGGAGTCCCAGAAGTTTATGCTCACGCAGTGTTTCTTTTTCCCAACCATCTTGTGGTGTTGGGTCCTCGTTTTGAAGAGAGGTCGCCCCGCGTTCTCCTCCTCCTCTCCTCTCCTCTTCCTCCTTGTCCCTCCATCACCATCATCATCATCAGCATCAGCATCAGCATTATCATCATCATCCCCATCATCATCACCATCATCATCATCACCACCCGTTTCAGCATACCCCTCACACGTTTTGTGGCCCCATAGGGAGCCCCACCGAAGGTCCCAGTGCTACCGTCCGCATGCGTCCCCCCCACCCAGTACAGCGCATCGTGGCCCCCCCATATGGGGGGGCCCACGGAAGGTGTCAGTGCTACCGTCCGCATGCGTCCCCTCCACCCAGTACAGCGTTTCGTGGCCCCATAGAGAGCCCCACCGAAGGTCCCAGTGCCACCGTCCGCATGCGTCCCCACCCCACCCAGTACAGCGCTTCGTGGCCCCATGGGGAGCCCCACTGAAGGTCCCAGTGCTACCGTCCGCACGCGTCCCCCCCACCCAATGCAGCGCTTCGTGGCCCCATAGGGAGCCCCACCGAAGGTCCCAGTGCTACCGTCCGCATGCGTCCCCCCACCCAGTACAGCGCATCGTGGCCCCATAGGGAGCCCCACCGAAGGTCCCAGTGCTACCGTCCGCATGTTTCCCCGCCACCCAGTTCAGCGTTCCGTGGCCCCATAGGGAACCCCACCGAAGGTCCCAGTGCTACCGTCCGCATGCGTCCCCCCACCCAGTACAGCGCATCGTGGCCCCACAGGGAGCCCCACCGAAGGTCCCAGTGCTACCGTCCGCATGCGTCCCCCACGCCCAGTTCAGCGTTCCGTGGCCCCATAGGGAGCCCCGCCGAAGGTCCCAGTGCTACCGTCTGCATGCATGCGTCACCCCCACCGTTTACAGCGCTTCGTGGCCCCATACAGAGCCCCACCGATGCCCCTGGGACTGTCCGCGTGCGTCCCGGAAATTTTATTTGGCATTTTCACCCCACCAAGTACGGCGTTTCGTGGCCCCATAGAGAGCCCTACCGAAACCCCCACTGGGACTGTCCGCATGCGTCCCTGAAAAACAAGTTTGGCATTTTGACACCACCCACTACGGCGTTCCGTGACCCCGTAGAGGGCTCCACCGAAGCCCCCAGTGGGACCGTCCGCGTGCGTCTCGGAAACCCAATTGGGCATTTTCACCCTCCAATGCAACGCTTCGTGGCCCCATAGGGAGCTCCGCCGAAGCCCCCAGTGGGACCGTCCGCATGCGTCCCGGAAACCAAATTTGGCACACCCCTCATATGTTTCGTGGCCCCATAGGGAGCTCCACCGAAGCCACCACTGGGAAAGCCCGCATGCGTCCCACACACCATGTTTTGCATTTTCTCCCCACCCAGTGCGGCGCTTCGTGGCCCCATAGGGAGTTCGCCCGACGGCCCCAGTTCTACCGCCCGCATTGGTTCCCCCCACCCAGTGCAGCGCTTCGTGGCCCCAAAGGGAGCTCCACCGAAGAACATATTCACGACAGCGGCGCCCACAACTGCATATGGTTGGGCCCGTCGCCAGGATAATGTTATGCACGGCTGGGGCCCGGGGAGAGAATCAGACCTCGGACCCTTGCCGAGGGGCCTCCCCACTGGTGGAGGCCCAGCCAGAGCGAGAAGCGCAGGGGAAGGCCGCCGCCGTCTCGACCAGCCCTCCTCCGAGCATCGATCCCGACGCGTTCGCGGCGGGGGAGGTGCCGCTGCAGCCCGACAAGGCTCACGGTCTAGGCTGCAGTCGGGCCTGTCTCTCTCTCCAGGCGGAAATTTCAAAGATAGTCCCAAAATAGTCCAGGGTTGATGTTTTGATTATTGTTAGATTTGTTTTTTGTGAGTGGTTTTTTTTTTTCGCCCGAAATCACCCTGTAGGGGGACAGGCCCGACTTAAACATAGTCCTCTCTCAGGCGATCGCGAACATGGGTAAGGGGGCGTGTATCAGCGACGGGTCCCGTTTCCAGGGGGAATCGCGGATTTCCGCCGCCGAGCGAGGCGGCACCGGCCGCATTTCGTTGGGGGCACCTCCCCCGATACATGGATTTGGGCGACCGCGCGCCAAATCCATGGATCGCTAATCCATGTTTGCGCGACTCCGACTCTCAGATGGGGTATGAGTAGATGGGGTCGGAGGATCCTGCCGCATCGCCGATGCATCGGCGATGTGGCTCGATGTGGAGCCCTGATTGTCTCCGCGCCGACGTCGCCGATGCATCGGCCATGCGGCGTGATGCTTCGACCCCACTTACTCGGACCCCATGTGGGAGGCCTCAACACTAGCGCCGAAACAGCACATCCATGTCCACACCTCCGCGGTCTGGATTCCGGCGATGCCGTGGATGCGCGGTCGCGTGGATGACACGTTCCGCGCGGGGTCCCGCGCGGAACGTATCGCCCACGCGGGGCCCGCCCCGCGGGGCCGTCAAGACGCTGAAACGAGGACCGCCTTGGGTTCAGCAGGGGTTCCCGTTGCCTGGCCGCTCCTCTCACGCTTGTCGTGGAGCCCCTTCGTGGCCAAGGTCCGCCGTGACCAGAAGGAGCCGTTCCGCTCCTTGTGCAGCGTGCCCCGTGCGGTAGAGCACTGTGGCTGTACGGACGCGTTTCCCGCCGGCACATCTGGCGCTCCGGTCTTTGTCGATGCGTGGGCCTCTCGGAGGTCTGGACCACCGCCCTCTGGGGCCCGTGCTTCGCCCCGAGTCGTGCTGGGGCGGCCCCAGGGGGCCCGTCTGAAGAGGGCCCCCGGGGGCCGAGCCTCTCGCCGAGAACTGGCCGCTTCCACTTCTTTCAGGGCTCCCCCCCTCCCATATACTACTCTTCCTCCCGCTCCTGGTCCCTCTTCCCGCAACCCCCTCCCCCTCCCCCTCCTTCTCACTCTTCATCCTCCTCCCCTCCTCATCCTCCTCCTCCTCTCCTCCTCCTCATCATCATCATCCTCCTCCTCTTCCTCCTCCTCCCCCCTTCCTCCTCCTCCCTCCTCCTCCTCCTCCCCTCCTCCTCCTCCTCCTCCTCCTCCTCCTCCTCTCCTCCTCTCCTCCTCCTCCTCCTCCTCCTCCTCCTCCTCCTCCTCCTCCTCCTCTGCCTTCCCCCGTCCTCTCCCCTCCTCCTCCTCTCCTCCTCCTCCTCCTCCTCTCCTCCTCTCGTCCTCCTCCCGCTCCTCCTCCTCCTCCTCTCCTCCTCCTCCTCCTCCTCCTCCTCCTCCTCCTCCTCCTCCTCCTCCTCCTCCTCCTCCTCGTCCTCCCAGGGGGGAGGAGCTTCGAGCCCCTGGGGGCGAGGCGCGCCGAGCCCTCGAGCTGTCCGTCGCGGGTCCGCTGGGCCTGTCCGTGGAGGCCGCGGCGCAGGCGGTCGCCGACGCCGTGGAGGAGGAGATGGCCGCGGCCGCCCGGGCGCACGCCGCCGAGCACGGGCACGACCTGCAGGCCCGAAGCTGCGGCTGCCGACGTCGCGAACAGAAACACGTATTGAGACATCCGGGGGAGCTGTCCCCTCTTGCTTCTGGCTGCCTGGACTGGAGGCCCTCCCATTGGCGCAGGGGTCTGAAGTCTCCGGAAGTCTCTGGCTGATGGCTTCTTCATTGTTTTGCCGATCGGCGCGGGCCTCTGCCGAGGACGGGCACGACCAGCGCGGCGACGTTCCCATCGGGGAGGCGTCTACGACGCTCCTTTGATGGCCAGGCGATCGCAAGCAGGGGCTGAGGGGGCGTGGATGAGCGACGGGTCCGGTTTCCATGGGAAATCGCGGATTTCCGCCGCTGAACGAGGCGGCCCCGGCCGCATTTTGGGGAGGGCACCTCCCCCGATCCATGGGTTAGGCGACCGCGCGCCAAATCCATGGATCGCTAATCCATGTTTGCGCGCCCCCGAGATGTACAGGTGTTTTGGGATGTCTCTGGATCCCAGTCTAAGTAAAGCGCCTTTTCCTACTGCAAGGATGCATGTTTTGTTGCCGCTTGTTGTCATCATTTGGGCGGGCCCGATGCCAATCTTCTTGATCCGCAGAGTAGGCATCTCCAGGTTGCCAGATTCTGATCCAGGGCGCGAGCTAAATTTGGTTTGGCGACTTCGTGGACCGTTTTCGTGTGGATCTGGTTTTGCAGCAAACAAGCAGAACGAAGACAGAACGAGGGAATGCTCGAATTTGCTGGAGCTCAGGTTTGCCGACCCAGAGATCCGAGGCGCCGAAGAAAAGTGGAGCAGTTTGTTTTTGGCCATTTTCGGCTTCAGCGGACCCTCAGCGGGCCCTGGGACCGTCAAAGAACAGCTCAGGATAAAACACCGGCTCCATGCAAACTGTCCAGAACACGAGTGGTCCAGCATCGACAAATAGTGCAGCGCGAGGCGTCTGGGTGTGAGGCTCGAGTTTGCTGGAACTTGGGTTTGCCGCGGTTTCTCCTGGGCCTGGCATTGATTTTGACAGTCCGTTCAGCTTTTGTGAGGTGCCTGCAGCGGGAGCTGGCGTCAGATCTCAGACCAGATCGTGCCATTTGTCCGACGGCCCCGTCAGGCCAAGTCGAGTCCCCAACTCGAGTCTCCTGTCCCTCCGACTAGCAGACGAATGGTGTAATATACTGTGTTCCGCCGTCGGGGACGCCGTCCCCCAGGGCGGCTTGAACGTTTCTGCTCCGACGGCGGCACGTCGGAGTCTAGACTTTCCAGCGTCTCCGGGACAGGCGCCCTCGACGGCAGAGACGCTGACGTCATACCGTTCTTCGCTCGCTGTGACAATCGGCGACTGGACCTGGGGGGGGGGGTCGGGCGAAGAGAACTATGCACATGCACCGATCCTGGCAAGGCCCATCCTTGACACGGATCGGTGCATATGCCTTCCTGGCCAAGGTAGGAGGGCGTATGCACCGATCCTGGGCTCAGGATGGGCCTGGCCAGAATCGGTGCATGTGCATAGTTCTTTTCCTCTAGGGGGGAAGTATCGACGCCCTATCTTCCATTCCTCGCCGACCCGGGGTCTTGGTGCCCAGGAGCGCGGCATTTCGCCATGGAGCGCACACCGCCGCTCTGTCGGCGATGTGTCGCCGAGTCCAGCTCGCCGTCGCCCCCCCCCCCGCCCCCAGGCCCAGGGGCAAAACGGTACACCTCAGGCGATGCTCAAGAAAACTTGCATTTTCGGCCAGAGTCTCGATTCTTCTTCATGTTTCAATTGAATTCCTGAGATTTTGATAGGAATTCTGGGTTTTATTAGAATTCTGAGACTATGAATTTCTTAACCCATGATTTCTTAAGCATTTCGCAGGGTGTAGGGGCGGCTCCGGGGGGGGGGAGGGGGGAGGGCGCATCGCCCCGCAGTCGCCCCACTCCTCATCCTCGACAGGGGGGGGGCCCTCCTCCCTGGCGGGTGCCCCCAGGATGGCCAGGGAGGTCCCCACGGCCTCCAGAGCACTCCCGAGGACGAGGAGGAGGAGGAGGAGGACGAGGACGAGGAGGAGGAGGAGGACGACGAGGAGGAGGAGGAGGAGGAGGAGGAGGAGGAAGAGGACGAGGACGACACGGTCCCCACGGGATTGCCAGGTCGCGAGGCCCAGGGCCGGGCGAGGAGAACTGTGCACAGGCACGCCTCCTGGCAGGGCCCCTCCTGGACCCAGGAGCGGTGCAGGTGCCTTCCTGGCCCGGGGCCGGAGGGCGCGTGCACCGCTCCGGGGCTCCGGGGTGGGCCTGGCCAGACTCGGTGCATGGGCACAGCTCTCTTTTTTTTTTCCTCCACAGCGGGCCCCATAGGGGGCTCCAAAGACGAGGGAAGGGCCGGGGGCACCTCGGGGCACGGGCGCTCCTCTGTAGCAGCACCCGGCCCGCGGGCGCAGCCGTGCCCGGCGCGCGGAGGCGGCCGCCGGCACCCCCGCGCGTCGGGCCGAAGGCCGGGCGCCGCCGCGAAGAGCGTCCTCGCTGGGCCTCCAGGAGGGTCCTCGTCGCCCCCCCCGACGTCGCGGGTGCGGATGGGCACTGAGATCCGACGTCGCGAAGCAACTATGATGTCGTGATCGTCTTGGTTCATGTACTGTTTTGCCGAGCGGCGCGGGCCCCCGCACCCCCCCCTCCATGGAGCAGATCTTGGCTGTCTTTGGGCGTCTGCTTCGGGCAGGGTGGCGTCTCCCCCCATAGGACGCACTGCTGCAAACAGTCGCACGCAGCAGAGGTCTGGATCCAGACCGCCCCCCCTCCCCCCCCCCTTCCGCCCAATGTCGAGACGCCGAAGGAGAAGACGCTCGCCCGAGATCCGACGTCGCCCAACCCAACAGCACGTCGTGGAACCCCCCGCAGCCCGAGCACCGGACCCCCCGCCTCTCGGCGGCGCTCTCCTCGCGCCGGGTCGGCCCGTGAAGCCCCCGATCGGCCTGCAGCAGGGCGGCCACGTCCGGTGCGAAAGGATGGCGACGCCGGGATCTCCAGGGTTAAGTCTAAAATCGGGGGAGCGTAAGACCCGGGTTTGCCAGGACTCGGGTTCGCCATCGTTTTTTGACCACCGCGCCTCGGATTTTGACGAGGAGGAGTTTCGTGGGATGTCTGCCGCGGGAGGCCTCGTCAAAATGCAGGCTCGGCCTCGTCATTTTTTCGACGACCTCGTCGGGGATTTCCGAGTCCCCCGTACCCGGGTCTTACGTCTCCCCGATAAGTCTAAAACGACGCGAAGATCGGGACAAAATCGGATCGGGGTACCTCGAAACCTCTGAGAGTCGGCGGGTTTGGAGGATGCATTGGGCGCCGCGGCCGCTCCAGAGCGTTCCGGGACTCTCTGAGAGCGCTCCGGAACGCTCTGGAGCGATTTATCCCGATCCTAGCCCTGTTTGGGCCTGTCCCCCCAGGGGGATTTTCGACGAAAAAATATGCAATACCCCACAAGTAGTCAAGAAATGGTCCAAAACTGGTCTGGGGACGATTTTGGGATTATCTTTTGGCCTCTCTGGGGCATTTGTGGGGTACCTTTTATTTTTCGTCGAAAATCCCCCTGTATGGGGGACACGCCCGACATCACTCCAGGGGAGGGGCGCCATGAGTCTCAAGTGGGCCCTCCCAGGGTCCTGTTCGATCTGGCCAGTCTGATTCGACTTCGGTGATGGTCAGACCGATCCGACTCGACTCCGATGCCCCGACGTGCCGATGCGACCCGACGCTCGGATTGCGCTGTTCTGCATCCGGGCGCGGCCGATCCGATTCGCTTCCGGCTCCGTGCCGATGCGTCCCGATCCGATCCGATTTCCCGATTGGAGGCTGACTAGCCTTAAGTCGGGCCTGTCCCCCTACAGGGGGATTTTCGACGAAAAATAGGAAATACCCCAGAAAAATAGTCCAAAAATAGTCTGGGGATTATTTTTGGGGTATTGTCTTGCCTTTTGGGGTATTTTCGGGGTCTTTTTCATTTTGTCGCCCAAAATCCCCCTGTAGGAGGACAGGCCCGACTTAAGACTAGCCCTGCTCTTCTCCGATGCAGGGCTGCGCGCTGGTCGCCTTCGGGGGCGCGGCGCCAGTGCGCGCCGGCACGCTGGCTCGGAGGCTGGGGCTGCGGAGGGTGCTGGTGCCCCCGGACGCCAGCGTGGGCAGCGCGCTGGGCTTCTTCTCGGCGCCGCTGGCCTTCGAGGCGCGGGTGGCACGGAGCCCAGACATTTTCAGGAGGGGGAAAAGCAGACACAGGCACAACTCATCGTCGATTCCCCCGAACATGTGGGGAACTATGGGAAGTGTGTGGGGGGGAAGGCAAAAACCCAGAAGATATGGGAACAGATGGGGAATCCTTGTATTTGTGTCTATTATTGTTGTGTCCTTCGGCCCCTTGAGACATCCGGACAAGCAAGGCGGAGGTTTATCATGGTGTTCGCCCGTGCGGGGCCCTTCCTGGGCAGCGAGGCTATCAAAGAATGGCTCGGGCTGGAACCGGTCCAAGGGAAGTATTCGAGAGGTCAGGGGCTTGCATCTCGACGAATTCAAGATGCCGGATGTCTGTGGAGGGGGGGAATAACGGTAGCCAGTGATTTTTCCCATCCCGCCACCGTGCATCGGATGTTCGTTGGGATCTCGTGAGGGGCCACTCGGGGGCGTCTTGGAGGCAGTTTTAAGGCCACTTGGGGACCGTCTTCGGCCCTCTTAGGGGCCTCTTTTGAACCGCCTGGGGGCCTCTTGGGGGCATCGTGGGGGCCTCTTGGAGTCTCCTGGGCGCCTCTTGAGACCTTCCGAGGGCCCCTTGAGGCGGACGGCTAGGATTTTCGATGCGTGTTCCCTCTCTTGGGCTCTTTTTTGGTGCCGTCTTGGGGCCCTCTTAGGCCGTCTGGGGCGCCTCTTGGGCCGTCTTGGGGCGCTCTTAGGCCGTCTTGGGGCCACTAGATGCCTCTTAGGCCGTCTTGGGGTGGCCTTAGGGGCCTATTGGGCCGTCGTGGAGCGTCGGAAAGCCTTACCTGCGAGAATGCCGCAATCCTTCGAAAACCTTAGGAAGATGTTTGCCTCCTGGGGCCATCTTGGGAGGCCCTCTTGGGAGGCCTCTCGTGGCGTCTTGGAGGCCTCTTGGGCCACCTCGAGGCCATCTTGGGTGTCTTGCATCGAGCTTGGGGCGACCTCGGGGCCCTCTCTGACCACTTTGAGGGCCTCTTGGAACCCTCTGGGCCAGATTCTGGGGCCCTCCCCCTCTGGGCGGGGCAGGCCGCCGCGAGCGCCTCTTCGGCAGACCCCCGGCCGGCCCCGCAGACCCCGGGCCGGCCCGGGAAACTCGGGGGCGGCAAAGAGGGGGGTGATGAGCAGGGGGGTGGATATCATGGCGGGGGCCATGATGTTTCCCCCGATTTCATGGCGCCCCTTCTTATTCCATTACGGCCCTGGCCCCCCCCGTTTAGCCGCGCACATGCCGCCGGTCATGACTTGCACCGCCCCCGAAAGTATGGCTGCAGCTGCAGCAGAGCCCTCTCAGTGCTGCATGAGCCTTGGGGCACGCCACTTCATGCCAGATTCACGGTGGCGGAGAGCAATACAATACACTTTTCCGCGATCGGCGACGCCTGTCCCAGGGCGGCTGGAGAACTTGTGTTTCCACTTGCCACCGTGTAGGGGTATTAACTTCCCAGCCGCCCTGGGACAGGCGTTCCCCGGCGGCAGGAAGGAGTTTACTCTGGGGGCCCAAAGAACAGACACCACCACGTCGGTTCCTCCTCCCTCCTCTGTCCAGCGAGAGGGCGGAGGGGGGAGGGAGGTGGTGGTGGTGTATATGTTTTGGCCCCCCATACTTGATACCGTTCTCCGCCCAGGGGGGTCCCTGGAACAGGCGGAAGTACGGGATCTGCTGCCTGCCATGCAGTCCCAGCCCCGCCGCCGGGCGCCTCCCTCGATGTGCCATTGGCGCCTCAAGGCTCTGGGAGGCCCCGGGGCAGCCAGCCTGGGAGCCTCCCTCTGCCGCTCCACCCCCAGAGGAGGAAACGGTACCCATACCTCTACCCTCCCCTCGTCTGCTGCTCCACCCTCGGAGGAAGAAACGGTACCCATACCTCTACCCTCCCCTCGTCTTCCCCTTTTTGGGCCTCCTGGGCCTCCATCGTCGCCACCGCTGGACTCGCCTCACGATCCTGGTCCGAACGCACCCCAGGAGAGGTCTGGGGAGCAGCGGTCACGGTGCCTTTTGGTTTCCCCCGCCCCCCACCTTGCCGGCCGACCCGAGAAGAGGCGGTGGAGAGCCGGCCCATGCTCCAGGGTTGCCACGGGGCGCCACAGGCTCAAGGCACCCCCCCTCAGGAGCGAAAGAAGGACGTACACGTACATGAATCCACGCTGTTTTCGAGATTTCGCAGTGCGCGAACATTCGTATCACGCGGCCGGTCTCGCGGGTCAAGGGGCCGTGTTCATGTACATAGCTGGGCGCGTACGTCCTTTGTGGGCTCCCTACCCCCCGGGGCCAGGATCTTCAGGGACGCGCCTGCAACCTCCAGGGCCTCCACAGGGCACCCCCTGCACGGGGCCCCAGGGGGCCAAGAGGGCCAGGGGGGCCAACACGGGGCTCCGGGACACTGTTTTTTTTTTCTTCGGGCTCAGCAGCCCGTTTATGATTTGGCGCGCGGAGTCTTTTACTCCGGGAATCGGTTCCCGCTCTTCGGGGAAGACCGTTCTGGCAGCCACGGATTTGCCAGCCCTCGCCCAGCTTCCAGACGGCACGGAACGCTGGGGGGCGACTCTTGGGCCAGGGGTGCCTCTCTGGCAACCCTCGGCGTGCTGGTGGACGCGAGCTTCGACCCGCGCGCCGTGAACGCCGTCTACCGGGGCCTGTGGCACCGCACGGTGTCGGTGGTCGCCGCCGGCGCCGCGCGCTGGAAGCCAGGGAGGCCCGCCCGGGAGCGCCGTCGCGCCTACTGCCGCTACGTTGGGCAGGGGCGAGAGGTGCAGGGGAACAGGAAGCGGCATAAGCATAACAACTCGGAGGTCCGCGCGGATTTCTCGGATCGGCGCTGGACCCCCCTCCCTGGCGCGCGGAGCGCGCCAGAGTTTGTTTTTCTTTTAGAATCTGGCAAGTTTACTTGCATGGACGAGGGGGGCGGGGGGGCTGAGCCTGAAGCAACCCCGGGGGGGGGGGGTGCGCGGAAATCACGCAAGTCGAAAGGCACTTGCACGCTAGTATTCGCTTGAAGAGGGGCGAGGGGGGGGGCGAACGCCATGCAAGTGAACTTGCCTGAATCCAAAAAAACAGGCTCCATAAACATAAAAACTCGGAGGTGCGCGCGGATTTCTCGGATCGCGCTGGACCCCCCTCCCTGGCGCGTGGAGCGCGCCAGGGGCGGCGCCGGAGGCGCCGCCGGGGGGCCCCAGCGCCGATCCGAGAAATCCGCGCGGACCTCGGAGTTTTTATGCTCATGTCACGTGCTGTTCCCCCGAGGTGTGCATCGACCTGCCCAACCGCGACCTGCAGCCCGGGGACGACGCCCTGCTGAGGTCGCCCGTGGCCTCCCCAGAACTGCGGTCGGGTGGGCGACGCGGCTCGGCCTGGAGCCCGACCTCCTCGCCGTCCTGGCGTCAAGTCGGGCGTGTCCCCCTACATGTGGAATTTCGACGAAAAATGAAAAAAATGCACCAAAAATAGCCCAAGAAGGTTAACACATATTTTTTGTTTAAAAAATCCCCTGACTATTTTTGGACTATGTCTTGATTTTTTGGGGGGTAACTTTTTCCATCGAAAATCCCCCTGTAGGGGGACAGGCCCGACTTAATCCTGGCGTGGGCGGCTCCTCGGCGAGTGCGTCGGCGATGCGGTGCGAGCCTCCGACCCCCTCCGCTCCGGTCCGGCAGGCCGGGTCTGGCTCCCGTTCGGGGGCCCCCATACGATGTGGTGACCACGCCGTGCGGTGAGTTGGTGGGGATTCGGGGTCTTCTCGGGTCGTTCTCCGAGGATGTCTCGGGCAACAGGGGCCTCCAGGCTCCCAAGACCGTGCGGTGACGGACCGTGCGGTAAGGTCTCCTGGGGTTCCGAGGTCACCGCACGGTCTGTCACGGCACCGTTTCGGGACTCCAAACCCAGGACTCCAAACCCAGTCCAGGACGAAGAGAAATCGCTGCACAGCGCTACGGAACGCTCTGGAACGGCCGCGGCGCCCGATACATCCTCCAGACCCGCCAGTACTCGGAGATTCCTCCCGATTAGTACATTACCCCAGTCCGAAGTTGGCTCCTCATCCTGCCGCTACCTGTGTGTGACGACTCTACTTGCTTGCTGCAGCCGCAGGTATCCTGATCCGACGCAGCATATTTCAGTAGTGTCTCCTCCCGTGTAAGTCATGGGCTGACACCTCGCACTCCTACCTGCGGGACGCCCCGATTTCTCGGGGGCGGAACTCCGTGGGGTTGTGTGTGTGTGTGCGTCTGCGTCTGCGTCTGCCTCTGCGTCTGCGTCTGCGTCTGCGTCTGCGTCTGCGTCTGCGTCTGCGTCTGCGTCTCTGTCTGCGTCTCTGTCTGCGTCTCTGTCTGCGTCTCTGTCTGCGTCTCTGTCTCTGTCTCTGTCTCTGTCTCTGTCTGTGTCTGTGTCTGTGTCTGTGTCTGTGTGTCTGTCTCTGTCTGTGTGTCTGTGTGTCTGTGTGTCTGTATGTCTGTGTGTCTGTGTGTCTGTGTGTCTGTCTGTCTGTGTGTCTGTGTGTCTGTGTGTCTGTGTGTCTGTGTGTCTGTGTCTGTGTGTCTGTGTGTGTGTCTGTGTGTGTGTCTGTGTGTGTGTGT
>CAUYUJ010017840.1:37844-77844 GCA_963575745.1 Prorocentrum cordatum
GTCTCTGTGTCTCTGTGTCTCTGTGTCTCTGTGTCTCTGTGTCTCTGTGTCTCTGTGTCTCTGTGTCTCTGTGTCTCTCTGTCTCTCTGTCTCGCTGTCTCGCTGACACTGTGTCACTGTGTCACTGAGTCACTGTGTCACTGTGTCACTGTGTCACTGTGTCACTGTGTCACTGTGTCACTGTGTGAGTGTGAGTGTGAGTGTGAGTGTGTGTGTGTGTGTGTGTGAGTGTGTGTGTGATTGTGTGTGTGATTGTGTGTGTGTGAGTGTGAGTGTGATTGTGTGTGTGATTGTGTGTGATTATGTGTGTGATTGTGTGTGATTGTGTGTGATTGTGTGTGTGATTGTGTGTGTGATTGTGTGTTGTGATTGTGAGTGTGAATTTGTGTGGTGTGTGATGTGGTGTATGATTGTGTGTGGATTGTGTGTGTGATTGTGTGTGCGATTGTGTGTGTGATTGTGTGTGTGATTGTGTGGTGTGATTGTGTGTGTGGTGATTGAGTGTGTGTGATTGTGTGTCTGTGATTGTGTGTGTGTGATTGTTGTGTGTGATTGTGTGTTTGATTGTTGTGGATGTGGCGTGTGTGTGAAATTTGTTGTTGATACAAATACATACGTAATTGTGTGAGTGATTGTGTGTGTGGTGATTGTGTGGTGATTGTGTGTGTGTATTGGTGTGGTGATTGTGTGTATGATTTGTGTGTGTGATTGTGTGTGTGAATTGTGTGTGATTGTGTGTGATTGTGTGTGTGTGATTGTGTGTGTGATTGTGCGCGTGTGTTTGTGTGTGATTGTGTGTGTGTGATTGTGTGTGTGATTGTGCGTGTGATTGTGTGTGTGATTGTGTGTGTGTGATTGTGTGTGATTGTGTGTGATTGTGTGTGTGATTGTGTGTGATTGTGCGTGTGATTGTGTGTGTGATTGTGTGTGTGATTGTGTGTGTGATTGTGCGTGTGATTGTGTGTGTGATTGTGTGTGTGATTGTGTGTGTGATTGTATGTGTGATTGTGTGTGTGATTGTGTGTGATTGTGTGTGATTGCGTGTGAGTGTGATTGTGTGTGATTGTGTGTGATTGTGTGTGATTGTGTGTGATTGTGTGTGCGTGTCCTGGGGCCCCTTCAACCGCGTGCCCGAGGAGGCGCTCGAGCGGCGCACGTTCGGGCACCGTCGGCCCGCATAGGAAGGAGGGGCAACCTACTCCCAAGGGTACCCTTTGCATCCTTTGCCTCCTCGGTGCAGCCTTGGCCACTGTCGTTGGCCGCGCCCCGCTCGGAAGCTTCGAGATGGGCTTCCAAGGGCCTTGCATCCTTATCGCCCATCCTCACTATACGGGTTGACTGTATAGCCAGGACCCAAAGTAAGGGGACCCTGTTAGTAGTAGGGCCCCTCAGCCCTCAAGCTGGCCAGAATCACACTGAACCAGGTCCGCTGTAGCTGGTGTTTTTTTCGTGAGACGGTAGTAGTGGAACGGGGAGCAGGGGGGGCCCCCCAGTTTGCAGCATTAAACCAGGCCCCACTAGACCCAGTTGTGCCAATGCCCGACACGTGTCTTTAATTCGGGCATGCCCCTCTGCAGGAGAAGTATTCAAAACTGTTCTTTAAAAAATCAGTCTGGGGACGAATTCTTCTATTCTTCATCATTGTTGAATATGTTGGGTGTATGTCTTATCTGTCGTCCAACATCCGCCTGTAGGAGGACATGCCCGACCGAAGCGCATCTTCACCCCACGTCGACTGCCCCGGATCGCGAGGCCGACTCGCGGGGCGGCCCCGCGGAGGACCAGACTGGACGACCCCCCCTCTTTGCCGCCCCGAGAGGGAGGAGGAGGAGGAGGAGGAGGAGGAGGAGGAGGAGGAGGAGGAGGTCCGTAGCCATTTTGGCTCAAGCCGTTTTGGCTCAAGATATCGCCGTTTGCGGACCAAGGAGGCGTCTGGACGCATTTCGGCATTGCAGGGTGGGGAGCCCTTCAACTCCCAAGCGAACGTTGGCCCCGTCCAACAACCCCAAGCGTACCCCGCAAGTTATGAGCCGTGCCAGCCATGCGACAGTCAAGTGCCTCCAATGCGGGAATGCTAAGAACCCGTTCTGGTATTCTTACTGATACCATTGCTCTGCAAGTCTATTACATGGGCCTGCTATTACACTGGAGATATCCCCAATGGGCAAATGGGCTTCCCGCTTCACCGACCTCTCGAGTGGGCCGAAAGGTACAAAGGGACCCAGGACCAAAGGCAATGGCAAAGGCAGTACCACAAAAGGCAAAGGCAAAGGCAAAGGCAAGTTCACCCACCCCTCCCAACCCTACGACCTGCATTGGGGAGGTGGTGGGGGCACGAAGGGAGTGTGGAAAGGCAAAGGAGGAGGAGGAGGAGGAGGAGGAGGAGGCACACCCCGCCCTAAGCTCAACGGGCCCACCCTTCTCAACCTCCTGGTCCAGCATGCCCACTCCAAGGATTGTTCAGATATCCCTGAGCACCTCATCCCCCAGTTGGACTCCCTCATGCAGGATTATCGCAGCTCCAAGGAACAGGACCTCCCTAAGTCCAAGCGCCTGCTACGCGTGGACCGGCAGCTTGGTCAGCAGCAAGCAAAGCTGGCAGCATTGGAGAAGGAGCAGGAGGAGATTGAGTTGTTGGGGGCAGTGCAGAAGAGGAAGAAAGAGGTGCTTGAGGAGAAAGAACATGTGCAGAGTGAGATCGACCGATTGGAAATTGAGATTGTCACGTCAGCGCAGGAAGACTCACCAGAGGAAGGTGGATTTTGGCAGAAGTATCAGGAGAAGGACTTTGACGAAGATGAGGAAGAGTATGAGGACCCAGAGAAGGAGGAGCTCCAGTCCACAGTCGGGGCCCTCGCCAGTCGGCTGGGAATTTGGGGGCAAGTTATTCTCAATCATCCCGACCGTGACCAGCTCCTCCAGAAGTTTGACCAGGCAAATGTCCCAGAACCAACCCCGATGGAGGGCACAGGAGGAGTTAAACACAAGGCGTCGGACATGTTGGACCCAGGGGACAAGAATCTGGCCAATGCTCTCAATCTTTCCCCAGAACTCCTTGCAGGGGTCCAACGCGCTTGTCGAAGCTCTGGGAAAAAGCAAAATCCAACTGGGATTCCGCCCCCGCCCTCAGCCCCATGTGCCGCAACCATCGCAGAGGCAGCGGCATCAGCGTCAGCGGCAGCAGCAGCAGTGGCAGCCCCAAAGTGAGCAGATCAGCAGTTTCGAGATTCGTACGCTGAATGTATCGTCGCGGGGCACAGCAGAAGACACATTGCCCCAGCTAGCAGATTCGACAGTCGACGCGCTTCTTATTCAGGAGCACAAGCTCTTACCTCACAGGTACTCGGTCGTCGTCTCCTCCCTCAGGCAGAAAGGGTGGAAAGTATTCGGAGCCCCAGCATTCACGTCGAAGAATGGAGGAGTGTCGTCAGGAGTGCTCATACTTGTGCGTGCTCACTTGGATGCATGGATCCCCAATGAGTCCCAGCAGTTGCCAGTACCTGGCAGGCTATGCTAATGCTATCTCCGCCATCTGAAGTTGGGAGTCATAGGCCTGCACAGCATATACCTAAAGGACAGAGTAGGTTTTGACGACATCAACTTAAGCATCATCCGAAAGCTGGGGCAGGACATCCACTCCACGGGCCTGCCAGTCATAGTCGGTGGGGATTCAATATCAGCGTAGTCGACATGATCGGGAATGCGGACCTAGATAAAATAGGCATGTCCATCAAGGCCCCACTGGAACCCACGTATGTTAGCGGAGACATAGAATCCAGGATCGATTATTTCTGGAGCAGCAGCATCCTGACCCAGGCCCTCAAGTCAGCCTCGGTGGATTTGGACCCCCCCCCCCCCTCTCCTCATCGCCCAGTAAAGCTTGTACTCAGAACCGACATAGATGAGATCCTGGCAAAGATACCTGGCAAGCACCAGCGATACCCCACCGACCCAGCCATTGGACCAGCCCCTTGCCCTCCCTCGCATGCGCATCTGAAGGAAGCACTGGAAAGTTTCATCCAGGATCACACGAATGACAGGGGCGACA
Source organism: Prorocentrum cordatum (assembly GCA_963575745.1). Taxonomy (NCBI): domain Eukaryota; class Dinophyceae; order Prorocentrales; family Prorocentraceae; genus Prorocentrum; species Prorocentrum cordatum. The sequence goes on from CAUYUJ010017840.1 coordinate 41,893, forward strand.
TCGTCGGCGTGCCGAAACGGGAAGCTGACGAGCATGCAAGAGGCCAAGGAGTGTTGGGTCAGGTCTACGATCAGCGGTTGGAGCGTATCCGCTTAGAAATCCAGCAGCAGACCCAAACACCACCAGAAGGTAGATAGCCAGGAGCCCCGTTGGTGACACAGGAGATACCCCTCAGAAAGATGCCCCAAACCAAACACAAGAAGAAGCAGCAAAAAGAACGAGCCCTCCCCTGGACAGCAAATAGGCTAAAGGAAATAGCTAGAAGATACACTAAGCTCCAGGATCACCAGTTAATGGATGAATATCTCAACAAGCTCGTCTTCCAGCTTCACCCACCCCCCCCCCACCCCATTCAGGTGGCCCCTTTCAGGCAGTATTGGGACGCAGGAGTACATTACCATTTCATCCTCAAAGGTGTCGCCCCCAAGCTATGGGGCCCAACCTCGCAGCAAAAGAGAGACTTCATCACCACCGTTGCCAACGTCTTCGCTGAACATCACCAGGACAACATAGGCCAGGACAAGTCAGTGCAGAGACAGCAGTGGGCAGAATGGTGTGACAGTGTAGCAGATGGGCTTATTTACAAATATGTCAAAGGAAAGGAGGAGAGGAGTGTCGAGCAGGTATTGTTAGAATCAGGCTGCACCTCGTCGCTACCAAACTTGCTGGACGCTCATTTGAAAAACTGGTCAGAGGAGTGGAAAGCCAAGCCTGAAGGAAAGGTGGGCCAAGGATCATCTCGAAGACCAGAATACAGCATGAATTGCCCAGCATATGTAGTGCCTCCTCCAACCCATCCAGCAGTCTTGGCAAAGATTTCGAGCAAGTTCAAGATGCGCACATGCATGCCAGACGGATTCCATCCCAGACATTTCAGGTTACGCAGTGGACAGGCATTTGAGATAATGGCCAGGTTGTTCACAGTCATGGACATGATAGGAGCAGCCCCGCCGCCCATCCAGCAGCTTCAGATCCTTCTCGCGCCGAAGCACAAAGGAGGAGGAAGGAGATGTCTGTTTTTTAAAATAAAAAAATCCTGGCTTCGAACGTATCCATGGGAAGCTCATGTCCAGGAAATGCAGATCATGGGAAGCGTCTTCAGGACTGGCTCCAGAGCTTCCGGCATCCCAGGCTAGGAGCCCAGAGGACACAGTTTGGAGGCAGTCAGCTCGCGCAGAACTTGCAGCATCAGGCAAAACGCACGACAAAGCATTACTATGGGATCTCAAGTCTTTATACGAGACCCTCGACCATGCCATCATCCATGATCATGCTCATCAGGCTAACTACCCCATAGATGTAGTGGTAGATTCATTACATACATATGAATGGCCAAGACGCCTGATGCTAGAAGGATCGATTTCAGACCAGGTATACCCCACGCAAGGTAGCGCGGCAGAAGCCTCTCCAGCCACGTACGAGGCCAAGCTCTACATGCACCCGCTGATCACCTCAACCCTCTCGCCCAATGCAGCTAGCAGTATACACATCGACGATATTCCTCTCTCTGCTTGGGCGGATTCCATGGTGCATTGTCTGGAGTCATTCCTAACGTTCGTGCTCCAGATCAAGGAAGGAATCGAAAAGCTGGCCCGTGTGTGCGTGTGTGCGTGTGTGCGTGTGTGCGTGTGTGCGTGTGTGCGTGCGTGCGTGCGTGCGTGCGTGCGCGCGTGCGCGCGTGCGTGCGTGCGTGCGCGCGTGCGGGGGCGGGCGGGCAGGCGGGCGGGCGGGGGGCGGGCGGCGGCGGCGCCTGGGCGGGGCTGGCGGCGGGCGGGCGGGCGGGCGGCGGGCGGCGGGCGGCGGGGGGCGGGGCGGGCCGTGGCGCGTGTGCGCGTGTTGGGCGCGTGTGGGCGCGTTTGGGTTGCGTGTGCGTGCGTGTGCGTTTGAGTGGGCGTGTGTGGGCGTGTGTGTGTGTGCGTGTGCGTGTGTGCGTGTGTGTGTGTGTGTGTGCGTGTGTGTGCGCGTGTGTGCGTGTGGGTGCGTGTGGGTGTGTGCGTGTGGGTGCGTGTGCGTGTGTGTGCGTGTGTGCGCGTGTGCGTGCGGGTGCGTGCGGGTGCGTGCGGGTGCGTGCGGGTGCGTGCGGGTGCGTGCGGGTGCGTGCGGGTGCGTGCGGGTGCGTGCGTGTGCGTGCGTGTGCGTGCGTGTGCGTGCGTGTGCGTGCGTGTGCGTGCGTGTGCGTGCGTGTGCGTGCGTGTGCGTGGGTGTGCGTGCGTGTGCGTGCGTGTGCTTGCGTGTGCGTGCGTGTGCGTGCGTGTGCGTGCGTGTGCGTGCGTGTGCGTGCGCGTGCGTGTGTGTGCGTGCGTGTGCGTGCGTGTGCGTGCGTGTGCGTGGTCGTGCGTGCGTGTGCGTGCGTGTGCGTGCGTGTGCGTGCGTGTGCGTCGTGCGTGTGCGTGCGTGCGTGCGTGTGCGTGCGTGTGCGTGCGTGCGTGCGTGCGTGCGTGCGTGCGTGCGTGCGTGCGTGTGTGCGTGCGTGCGTGTGTGCGTGTGTGCGTGTGTGCGTGTGTGCGTGTGTGCGTGTGTGCGTGTGTGCGTGTGTGCGTGTGTGCGTGTGTGCGTGTGTGTGTGTGTGTGCGTGTGTGTGTGTGCGTGTTGTCGGAGTGGGGCACGACTCGCACCCGCACCCATCACGCATTCGCGCCGCCGTTCCCCACTGCCTCCTCCGTGCAGCTTTGCTGCGCGCGTGCTGCTGCTCCGTCCGCGGGGGCCGTGCGCCCATGCGCCCGCTCTCCCCCTCTCTTAGGAGCACCGCCCCCGCGGGGCGGTGGCCGCGGGCCGCACTCCGCACCCGCGCCGCGCCGCAGGTCCGGCTTCGAGGAGGAGTACCGCCGGCACTTCTCGCGCGCCGTGCCCGGCGCGGGGGTGGAGGTCCGCGCCTGGGCCCTGGAGCTCGTCGCCGACTCGGACCCGCTGAGCTGGCCGCGGGAGCGGCTCCGCGCGGCGCGGCGGGCCAGGCGGGGCTCGGAGGGTCGATGCGATCCGCTCGACTCGATGTGGATGTTCTGGCCGGCCGAGGCCGAGTGGGCTGCGGTGTGCTTCGGCGATGCGATGCGGCCCGACGCTGGGCACGGCGCGCCGTCGTGCATCCCGGCGCGGCCGACCCGATGCGACGTGGGCTCGGTGAAGATGCGCAGATCTGCCCACTCGATGCCGGCGGACCCCGGCCAGGGCCGACAACGCGGAGGCGCCGCCCGCCAAGCGCCCGAGGCCGGCTGGCAGCAGGCTCGGGCGCCTCCAAGAGGGGAGCGAGGACGCTTCTGCCGCCTTTTCGCTTTCTGCAGCGAATCACGGCAGGAACCACGAGTGTCCCTGCCAGCCCACGCGTTCTTCAGGATGCATGGCCTTCTTGTTTGCTTGCTTGCTTGCCTGCTTGCCTGCTTGCTTGCTTGCTGGCTGGCTTGCTTGCTTGCTGGCTTGCTGGCTTGCTGGCTTGCTTGCTTCGCTGACTTGCTTGCTTGCTTGCTGGCTGGCTGGCTTGCTTGCTTGCTTCGCTGGCTCTTTGGCCCCGAGCTGCTCTCCGGCAGCCGCGCCTCGGCGAGAGCGCTCCTTCCCTCCGGGGGCGCACGGACCGTCCCGGGACGGCCGCCCGGAGGGCCCGAGCTGTGGCCCTGAAGGCCGCCGGCGTCGAAGAGGGGGGGGTTCGGCGGCGAGCGAAGAGGGGGGCCGCCAAATCCAGAAGAGGGGCCTGGCCATGACATCAGCACGCCCCTGGCCCCCTCTCCTCTGGAGCTTCCGAAGATCGCAACTCCTGAGGACCCACTAGTAGCGCCTCCAGCAAAAACTCGGCGGCGAGCGAGGGGAGGAAGTGAGAAGGAGAAGGCCTTCTCAGAAGGCGGCGGGGCTTCTCAGAAGCCCTCGCGCCTTCTGAGCAGTTGTTTCTGTCTTCGGGGAAGGCTTAGGAAACTTGTCAGGAGTCCGGGGGACTTCCGAGCCTTCTGAGAAGGCACGCCTCTTCTCATTTCCCCCCCTGGCTCGCCGCCTAGGGGTGAGGGCACGAGGCGCGTGGACATCATGGCTAGGGCTAGTTGTAAGCTCTCTCAGATTTCAGTGCCCTTTCGATGCGCTCCTTGGCGCCCCTCGCGCACCCGCACGTGCCTCGGGCCATGCTGCGTCAGTCAGGAGGGAACAAATACACACAGACACAATTAATCGTCGACTCCCCAGAAAATGTGGGAAAATATGAGAAGTGGGGGGAAAGACAGAAACCCAGAAAATATGGGAAGATATGGGGAATCCTTTTATTTGTGTGTATTTATTCGTGTGTCCTACGGCCCCTTCAGTCAGCCCCCCATCTCCGGCACACCCGACAGGCGCTTGTTGGACCCCGCCACTTGCCGGCTCGAGGCGGCGCCCGTGTACCTCTCGGGCCGGGCGAAAGGGGGGGATTGGGAAAGGGGGGGTTATGAAATCTGCTACATGCAGCTGGTTTCGGCCTCACCGAGGGGCCAATTCCTCGATACATGGGCGCCTCCCGGCGCCGGGAGGCGCCGGGAAAATCAGCTACGTGAGCTGATTCTCAAACCCCCCCTTTGCTATCCCCCCCTTTCGCCCGACCCGAACCTCCGCTCGGAGCTGCAGCCGGGAGGCCGCCTCCCCGGGCCCGCGGTGGTCGCGGAGAGGTACACGTCTACGGTCGTGCCGGCCGGCTTCGAGTGCACCCTGCTGGACCCGAGAGAAATCTGGACGCCCGAAATGGGTACTGAAAGAATGGGTACGATGCCCAACAGCAGTTCCTGTTCATTCTGAACAGGATTCGCTGTCCACGCGGCCGCGGCCTGTGTCCATTCGAGACTGGAGGCCGCCTGCCCAACAGCGGCCGCTGTTGGTTTGGGACAACATTTCTTGTTGGGCATCGTACCCATTTTTTCGGTACCCATGTCGGGCGTCCAAATTTTTGGAGGCTCGCGCGGGGATTCTCGGATTGGCCCTGGGCCCCCTGTAGGCGGCGCCTCCGGCGCCGCTCCTGGCGCGCTCCGCACGCCAAGGAGGGGGAGGGGCAGCGTCCAGATCCGATCCGGGAAGTCCGCGCGGGCGTCCGGAAGTGTTTCTGTTTGTGCGGGTGTCCTTCCCTTGTGGGCAGTGTAAGGAAGCCCAGGGGTCGAGAGGGATTTGTTAATCCTTCCTCCCCAAATGGCCAAAACCGTGTTGAAGCCCTCCCAGAACTCTGCGGGCAGGACCTTCGAAGGGTTTCGGACAGGTTTCTGCCGCTTTCGCGGGGGACCCAGCCCCCGGACCCTGGACTTTCCAAGGACAGTGGGTTCCTGCAGCTGGAGGCCTCGGAGCCCGCGGACGGGGGCGCTCGGGCGCTGCCGCGCGCGCCGCTGGCCGGCGGAGCCTGCGTGGTCGGGCTGCAGCTCCTTTGGGCGCGGCTTCTCTCCGGTGCCGAGGATCGGTCGACGCGACCTGCACCCAGGTCTCTCGGACGATGTCATGCTTCGGCCCCGGCGTTTTTGCCCGACGTCGGCGTCTGGGGCTCCCTCTCGGGCCCAGATCTACTGCTCTGGGGCGAAGGGCTGCCCCCGGGGGGGAGGACGTCGGGGCCGCTGGGGCCGCGCACGGAAGAGAGCGCGCCGTCGGATGCCGCTCTTCGGGCCCCCGGGGCTATCGGATAGAGTGCCCCGGGGCGCGGAGCTGCCCCATGGAGGGGGGAGGTCGTCGGGACCGCTGGGGCCGCGCGTGGAGGAGAGCGCGCCGTCGGGTGCCGCGGCGCCGCGCGCGGCCACGGCGCCAGGGCCAGGCCCGCCCTGGGCCCAGGAGCGGTGTGCACGGCCCCGCTCTGGCCAAGCCAGGGGGGGGGGGCGCCCGTGCGCCGCGGCGGGGCCCAGGGTCGGCCTGTGCAGCAGGGCGGGCCTGTCCCTCTGCAGGGTGGGTCGGCAAAGATGGTTCTGAAGAAATAGTGCGGGGAGGGTTGTGGACTATGTTTGAGCATTTCTGGAGCACTGCTTGGGTGCTTGGATCTGTTCGCCCAGCATCCCCCTGTAGGGCGACCATGCCTGATTCTTTTTGACCATGCCTGCTTCTTGCTGGACGATGCTTGGCCATGTTTGACCATGCTCGATTCGTTTTTTCAGAGTATCTTCTATTTCTCGCCCGAAATCCCCTCTGCAGGGGGGACGGGCCCGACCTCGAGCCTCGGCGAGGGGGGGCGGTGGCCACGCGCCGGGCCCGCCGCCCCCAGGAGCAGGCGCAGCAGCTGCTGCGGGCCGCCTTCTCGCCCCTGGTGCGGGAGGCGGGGGCCGCCGCCTGCGGCGTCTTCGACGCCTCTCGGGCCGGGCGAGAGCGGGCGGGATTGGGAAAGGGGGTCGGGGGTGGACAGACCCCCCACCCTGACACGTCGACTAGCGAACCGGCCGTTTTCGGTGCGCGGGAGGGCGTCGCGGCCCTTTCGTGTGTTGCGGGTCCGGGTCCGTCGGTTTCGGTCCTGGGCCGTTTTCACTGAAGGGTGGTCTACTAAAGGGAGGTCTGTCCACCGCCGAGGGGGGGTGACGAAACCTGCTGCATGCAGCTGGCTTCGGCCCCACCGAGGGGCCCATTCCTCGATGTACATGACCGCCTCCGGCGCCGGGAGGCGCGGGGGAAATCGGCCACGTGAGCCGATTCTCAACCCCCCCCTTTGCTATCCCCCCTTTCGCCCGGCCCGAGCCTCGGGCCGCTTGCTGTCCCCGAAGAGCCAAACACAGCACGTCGCCACGCACCAGACCACCCCGACCCAACCCGGAGGCTTCAGCTTGCCCTCCATCTCCAGGTGTCTGGGGGGGGGTCGGGGGAGATTTGCAAAAGCACATGGATGCCCGTACACCCCCCCCCCACCCCGGAGTTCGGGTCGAATTCGGTTCTTCGGGTTGGGTTGGGGTGGTCTAGTAGGTAGTCAGCACGACCATGAACTTTGGGGGGTGGGCCGCGCGGCTTTCTCGGATCGGCGCTGGGGCGCCCCCTGGTGGCGCCTTTGGCGCCGCCCTTGTCGCACTCCGCGCGCCAGAAAGGGGAGTCCAGCGCCGATCGAAGGAGCCCCGCGCGGCCCATCGCGAAGGCGTGGGGTGATGCCGTGTTTCTTTCTTCCATGTCCGTCAGCCGCACTGGCTCCCCCGGCCTGGCGTTGGGGCTCGCGGGGGTCGTGGAGCGCATTCTGTCGGCGCAGCCGCACGCCGAGATGGCCGACGGGGACGCCCTCATGACAGACGACGTGTGGATTGGCACCGGGCACCCCTGCGATTTGACCGTGGTGACCCCTGTCTTCGAAGGCGGCGCACTCGCTGCCTTCGTCTGCAGCGTGGCTCACATCCCGGAGTCCGCGGCAGATCATCGGCGAGAAGGGCGCCCAGTGACTCATCTGGCCCGGCGCGGCGCGGTGTGCCACGACGCGGTCGCGACGCTTCGCGCGCGCTCGCTGCACCCCGACGCGGCTGCCGGGGACGCTCTCGCGCTGCTGTCCTGCAACGACCTGGGCGTGCGCCGCGTCAAGGAGGCGCTGGCGGAGCTCGGGGGCTGCGACCTGGCGGCCGCGTCGGAGCACATCCGCAGCGCCTCTCGCTCGGCGATGCTGCGCGGGGTCCGGGAGCGGCTGCCCGAGGGCGAGTGGGCCCACGAGGTGTGCGTCGAGTCTCCCGGGCCGCCGGAGCCCGCCCTCCGCCTCGCCGCCGTCCTGGCCTCCCGCGGCGGCGAGGTGCACATAGGTCAGGAGGGGAGAAAACACACACAGGCACAATGAATCGTCGATCCCCCGGGAAAAGATGGGAAAACATGAGAAGTGGGGGGAAAGACAGAAGCCCCGAAAATATTGGAAAATATGGGGAATCTCTTTATTTGCGTGTATCTATTTGTGTGCCCTGGGGCTCCTTCAATAGGCCTGCGCGCCGAGGGCCTCCCGCCGGCCTCTGCGACGGCGGTGCCGCTCGCGTGCTCGGAGGCGTACGCCCGCTTCGCCGTGGTCTGCGCGGTGGGCCACGGCGTGCCTCTGAATGAGGGGACCCTCAGCACGATGCGAAGACGAAGAGTCTGCATGCAGTCCAGACGCCGAAAGGCTCGCTGTCCCTGTGTGCGAACACGAAGAGTCTGCATGCAGTCCAGACGCTGAAAACCTCGCCGAAGACGAAGAGTCTGCATGCGGTCCAGACGCCGAAAGGCTCGCTGTCCCTGTGTGCGAAGACGAAGAGTCTGCATGCAGTCAAGACGCCGAAAGTCGGGGGTGGACAGACCTTCTACCCTGACACGTCGATTAAGGAATTGGCCGTTTTCGGTTCGCGAGAGGGCGTCGCGGCCGTCATTTTTGCGGGTCCAGATCCGTCTGTTTCGGTCCCAGGCCGTTTTCACTAAGGGGAGGTTTACTGAAGGGAGGTTTGTCCACCGCCGAGAAAGGCTCGCTGTTCCTGTAAGCATGACGAAGAGTCTGCACGCAGTCAAGACGAAGAGTCTGCATGCAGTCAAGACGCTGAAAGGAGGAGCAGCTCGGGCTCTGAAGGGGCTCGCTGCTCCTCAGGCCCTGGCATGGCTGCTGCTCTGGCGTCCCTCGTGAGCCCATGCGATTGTGGGGCCCAGCTGGGACCGCTCTCCTCGCGCGGCGCTCCCCATGGCAGTACGATGGCCGCAGACCTAGACTGCCGGGGGCCCGCGCGGATCCACCCGCGGAGAGCGAGGGCAGTCGCGCTGCACGCGTCGCGGTCCTGGCCAGCGCCATTCTCTCCAGAGGGGGCCGCGGGGGCGCGCTGGCGCAGAGAGAGAGTCGCGCATCGCGCCCAGCGATGCGCGACATTTCGTGACCCTGACTTGGCATCGCTCGGACGTGTGCGTTTTTTTGTTCTCGGCGAGAACCATCGAGGACCATCTTGGACCATCGAGCAAAAAAAAAAAAACACGCACGAAACCGACAAATGCACGGGAAATGGACGTCCGAGCGATGGCCAATGGAGCATCGACGTAGCTTTCCGAGAAGAGTCCAGCGGGCCAGCGGAGAGCCTTCCTGTGTACCGCAGGTTCGTGTCGTCGTGTCAACGCTGCTGCGCACCCCAGCTCGGGCGGTCAAGGCTGAATCCCGCCAAGGCTTTGAATCGGCCAATCCATATATCTATATATCTATATATCTATATATATATATATATACATATATATATAGAGAGAGAAAGAGAGCGATCTGGCGATCGAGAAGCCGGTGATCGTTGAAGGTTGAGCGATCGACGCAGTGCCAGAGATCAGCGCCAGGGTTGTCACGACACGGACCTGCCGTACGGCTGACACAGTATGGCTCAGACCAACCATCGTTTGGGAGGTAGACCTTGCCGTTCTGTGGGCTCTCCACCGTGGAGTGCCCTTCGTTGTGGGGTATCTCCCTGAAGCCTTGGGCCGTCGACGAAGGGCCTCGTGCTCTTTCGCAGAACAAATATGGCATACATAAGGATTGCGTAGGCCTTACGGCCGTTGCCGCCGACCCTGAGAGCGACGAAGATGAAAACGAGAGGGGGCAGGTTGGAGGAGGTGGGTGAGAGAGGAGGAGGGGGGAGACGGATGTGGATGAGAAGGAAGAGGAGGAGAAGGAGGCAGAGGAGAGCAGGAGGAGGGGAAGCAGAGGGTGGGGGGAGGAGGAGGAGGAAGAAGAAGAGAAGGAGGCCAGAGGCTTTCTTGGGACAGCCCGTGGCTCTCCTGAGGCCGTCTGAACCGTCCAGGGCTGCTCTTGCGCTGTCTCGAGGCACTCTTGGAGGCCTCCTAGGCAATTTGGGGCTCTCCTGGGCTGTCTTGGGGCAGTTTGGGTGCCCCTTTGGTGCCTCTTGGGGCCGATTGGGGCTTCTTTGGGGCCTCTTGGGGGCCTCTTGGGGGCCTCTTGGGGCTGAGAGCTCGAAATGTTCGTTCGGGCCCCCCGTCTGGGCACTCTCCTGGAGCCGTCTTGGGGGCCTCTTGGGCCGTCTTGGAGGCGTCTTGGGCCGTCTTGGGGCCCTCTTCGGCCGTTCGGGGAGCCTCGTGGGGGCCTCGTGGGGCGATCTTGGGGGCCTCCAGTCTTGGGCCGTCTTGGCGCGTCGGGAAGCAGAAGGGGCAAGAACGCCACAAACTGTCAAAAACGTATGGGAAGTCCATGAATGTTGCCTCTTGGGGCTCTCGTGGGAAAGCCCCTGGAGGCCTCTTAGGGGCGCTTTGCAGGCCTCTTGGGCTGTCTGGAGGCCGTCAAGGCGTCTTGGACAGATCGTTCGGCGATTCGGAGTTCTCTTGGACTGTCTTTGGGCCTCTTGGGACACTCGGCCCGTCTTGGGGCTTTTTGGGGTTCCCTGGACTCCCAGGGTGGGCGTCGCCTCTGACCCCCCCCCCCGGGGCGTCTGACCCCCCTTCCCCCCCTCGGGACCCCCCCCCACCCCCACCCACCCCAGCGGGGGAGGGATCGAAGGGAAGGGGTTTCCCTTCGACTCACTTACGACGTTGCTTATTTTCGCTTTGGCTGGCGCGCTGAGGAGGTCCCCGGGAAAGGGAGGAGCTTCGACGAGCCAGGGGGGAAGCAGGGAAAGGGGGCGGCAGAGACGACGCCCAACGAATGACGGAGATGACGACTTGAACGGACAAGCCCCTCACAGACGCCGGCAGGGTCGGCGGATTTTCGGAGGTCCGCGCGGACTCCTCGGATCGGTGCTGAGAACCCCCCCAGGGGTGCCTCCGAGGCCGCGCCCCCGGCGCGCTCCGCGCGCCAACGGGGAGAGGGGTTCAGGGCCGATCCAAGAAACCCGCGCGGACTTCAGAGAATGTATGCTTCTGCCGCCTGATGTTTCTCTGCTCCTGACAGAGACCGCCCCAGCGTCGGCAAGGGTGACCCTTCTATTCTTGGCAGAACACAGTGGCATTTTTTTTGAGAAAGGTATTTTTCCCACCCGCCCACGTTCGGTTCTGATCGTCAGCTTGCTGGTTCATATGCAAACTTTCACTCCTCCTCCTCCTCCTGCTCCTCCTCCTCCTCCTCCTCATCATCATCATCTTCTCATCCGTTCTCTATCCTCCTCTTCCTCCTCCTCCTCCTCCTCCTCCTCCTCAGTCTCCTCCTCCTTGTCCTTGAGCCCTGCTTGGAACTCGCTTGAGCCTCCATTCCTGGGCCACTGGTTCCAATCCTTGGGCCCCGCCCTGCAAGGCGCCTCTTTGGGGCCCACCTTGAGGTCCCCCCACCTTGGGGTTAGGATGGTGTCGCATAGCATACAATTGCTACAGTGAGGGGCTGAACGGTCGGAAGTTCTGCCCTGGGGCACGGCCCACTTGCCGCTCTTTTCCGCTGTGGATCTACACCTCTTCTGCCGCGCGGCCGTTTTGGCCCAACAACATGCTTATCGAACAACGGCCCCTGTGTTGCTGGACACTCCCAGTGCTGTTGTCGTGATGGTCGGCGTTGGCCCGCCCCCAGCTGCTGCTGCCGGCGGCATTCCGAGCCGCGGTCGTTCGAGGAGCCCCCAGCCGTACCGCATGAGCAAAGTAGGATCCATCGTGAGCTTGGTGAACATGCCTCTTGAGAGTGATGGGCAAGTGCTGATTCAGGGGGAGGTGAATTGGTCGACACTGTGGACGCGTAGGGTGACGCATCCTCAGCTTCGCGACGTCCATCTGAGTCACAAGATGGCGCAGTTCAGGACTGTGATGTTCTGCACCAACTGCTACAAGTGGATTCGGGATGTCAGGAGGTTCGAAATGTTCAGAGAGTGCGCCGGATATATTTCGACAAAGTACACTCGCAAAGTACGTCGCAACCTGATGAGGGGTCAGTTCCCATACAAGGCGCGGCCTAAAAATGGCTGTGACGCGTTTGACACGCAAGATGGCCGCATTGTCCACGATCCTAGGGATTGGGATGGAGTCCCAAAGCCAGAGCCGATTGCGCTTGCGTTTGCCGCCGGCTATTCACCAAACTGAACAGAATAGGCCGCCAATAGGGGTGAGTGTTGCAATCCTACTCTTCTCGTTGATTCGATTTGGGGTCGTCTTGGCGCTTGAAAACAGAATAACATCGTGCTTCGTCTAAACACGCGTCGCGTGTCGGAAGGGTTCCTTATCTCATGAAGGGGCTTCTCGTTCAGCGAGGTTTGTTTGCATAGCACAAAGAACCAACCTCCTCCTATCATCCCCCGCCTCTGCCCCCTCTTTCTGACGAAGTTTTCTGGGGAACGACTGCGGAAGTGAGGAGGGGGAAAAAGAGGGGGAGGAGGGGTTCGTTCCATGCGCAAGGCGGACAAAGAGAGGAGACGGCAAGAGGCCGCAGCTAGGAGACGCGGACCCCTCAACAGTCCGGGGGTGCGTTGATAATCTCGCTTCGCTTGGCCCTATGGATGGCGTCGGAGAGTGCAAGCACCGTTTGGGGAGATCGGAATCGCGATTAAGGTTCGCATCGCCATCATCTTCATCCTCACCAGAGCCATTTGGGCTTCGACCAGCTGATTCTGGCAGCGATGGCCCCCGAGCGTCCAAGGGCAGGTCAGCAGCAACCTGCTGCTGCAGAGCCTGGCCATGCGTCGCAGATGGTCAACCTCACCCCCTGCTCAGAGGACATGGCGCTCAACGGAGAGTACGTGTCAAAATTTGAAGCGATGATGGCTCGACTGAAGACAGTGCAAGAACTTGAAAACGTGGAGCTGCTCGGCGCACAATCAGTGAGCCAAGGAGGTCATGGCAACGAGCTCGTTCTGGAGGACCTCAAGTACGCGATGCAGCACGACAACACGGACCAGTACCAGGGTGCGATGAACATCTTCGTCCACGACGTCAGGTGGAGGCCCCAGAAGCTACCATATAATACGAAAGGAATCGACGATTTGGCCAACCACAGCTTCAGCTCGCCTCCCTCTGGGACAACGCGGTTGCAGATCCACGTGTACCTCGAGGGACCGGCTGAAGTAGAGACCATGCTCACCACCAAACGTGGCACCATCAAGCGCGTGAGTCCAGAAGAACCAGTGCATGCCTTCCTCTGGGGATTAGATAAGTTCTTCCAGATCCCACAGAACAGGCGGAGCGTAGAGGAGGCCACTCGATGGGTCACAGCAATCAGGAATACCGACTTCATCTTCCATACGCTCACGTCTGAGAGCGCCGTGATCAAGAATAGCGTCATCTTGCGAGAGGAGTGGAGCCAGCGCTACGCAGCGGTTCAGCGTTCACCTTTGAGCTTGTTGTGCATGATCATCGAGCAGCGGAAGAGGCTGGGGGAGACCAAATCGGGGAAGGTGACAACAGACCAGCTGTATAGCTTTTACGAAGGGATTACGTGGAGTACCACCAGCGAGAAGATCAGTAAAAATACATTGGAAAACACCTCAGCCATCAGCAACAAATGGGCATTGGCACTGAGCGAAGCTGGCGTGGATTGTCAGCAGATCGTCAAGCGCAGCGAGGAAGCCTACGGATTGGAGTCACCTTTCCCGAGCGTTCTCAGCATCTATTTGATATGCTCCAAAGCGGGGAAACAGGGGTCCGGCGTAGCTTGGATGTTCGAGATGATCTACGACCAGTTTCGAGCTAAGAACATCGTGAAGGCCAACATGAGCGCCAGCGCCTTGCAGGGTAAGAGGTTCTCGGACTGCGACGTGTTAGCTTTCAAGAAGGAGCTGAAGGACGCCATCCTGAACGACGAGCTGAACACGTTGGCCATACCTCAGAGGGTCAAGACGACGATCCGGAACTACCTTCAGAGTCCGAGCGCCTACAGGGCCAAAGAGGGCTTCCCCGACAACCAGTTCGCCCGCTTCGTCGAGCCTGTCGCCCAGACCGACTGGAAACAAGAGTTTGGCAGACCTGAACGTTTATTCGATTCGTTCGCTTCTACCTTGATCTATGGGAAGGGCTACAACAACACCATCCTGCAAGCGCTGAAGCTTGGAAAGAGCCCCGCAGATGCACTGCGGTACGGTTCGATGGGCCAGGACTTGCAGAAGGTCCATTCCGCCATCGAGGAGGAGAAGCAGGCAGCGGAGGAAAAAAAGAAGACAGCCAAGGAGAGCACCAAAGAGGACGGCGAACAGAAGGAGGACGACACCAACAAGCAGGAGGAGGAGAACGAGCTGAACGTCAAGGAGGACGACGACGACGCCAGGCAGCGGTGGTTCAACCACGCGTCTTCCTTGGTGAGGTCGCGCGTGACTCTGGTTGCTCCTGGGCCGAATGAGGGCGCTGTCATTGCAGCGATCAAGGACACCGCAGCGGTCAAGAAGGCGCAGTGCACATCGTGCGAGAACGTCTTGGCGTTGTACAACTGCAAGGAGGAAGGTCAGAACAAGACCCAGCCCACGATCCGGATGCCAGTCAACAGGTCTGCCTACATGGGTCGTTGCACTCAGGCCGCCATCAAGGTGTTCTGCTCTGACGACCCCGACAATGTGGATCCTGACCAGATGACTCTTCACCCCAAGGCGTGCTTCGTCTTCCTCGACGCCTTCAAGCCCGCGAACCTCGAGGTTTATCTGAAGGGCTTCGTGGCGATGGATCGGAAGATTGCTGTGAATACGAAGGACTACTACATCTCATATGAGGACGGGCAACACTAAACATCACACCCATCACCACTCAGTAAGAGGGAGGAGGAGGAGGGGCAGGAGGAAGAGGAGGAGGAGGAGGAGGAGGAGGAGGGCGACGACGACGAGGACGATGAGCAGGAGGGGGACGAGGAGGAGGGCGACGAGGAGGATGAGGAAGGAGGAGGAGGGGGAAGAGGAGCAATCTGCTCCTCCTCCTCCTCCTCCTCCTCCGCCTCCTCATTCGCATCTTTCTTATCCTCTTTCTCATCCTTTTCCTCCTCCTACCTCCCTTTCCTTCTCCTCTTCCTCCTCCGCAGCTCCCCCTTCCCTCCTCCATTTTTTTGTTTCCCGAGGAATCGTCGCTGAAGAAACGGCGCGTCCGGGACTGCGCCGAGGCGAGCTTCCCCTGCGTGGAGCACATGACATTCGTCACGAAGGACCCGCTATCTCTGCCTCCGAAGCAGCGGCTGCTCGATTCGAACAGTTCGAACCAGAACAATCACATTGGCCCCCTTGTAACAGTGGATCCGTCCGACAAGGACGAATGGGCTGCATCAATCTTCGACAAAACAAAGATCTTGGGAGACTGCCTCATCGAGTCTGGCGGTCGCGTGGCCGGCGCTGCCAAGATGCCGGGGCCTAAGCGGCTCCCCACTGATATCGAGAGGGTGTCCCTGCACAGTAACTCGACGATGTTCTACAAAGAGCTGGTCCACTCGTTCGCGGCGTCAAGCATCGTTCAGTTCACGCCCTTGAGCGAGAACGCCGCCATGGCGGCGATTATGATGAAACTTCCCATCACGTGCGTGTGCTTTACAGAGTTCCACATGCACGCCATGTACAGCCGGTTGGTCGCCCGCGTCTTCAGGAGCCTCACGGATGAGAAGGTAGAGGAACTCTACGAACCCATGGCCGTGGCGGATCTTGTCAACAAGAACGCCGAGGATTGCCGCTGCTCTATAAATCCTCCCCCTCCTCCCCCTCCTCCTCCTCCTCCTCCTCCTTCTCCTCCTCCTTCCTCCTTCTCCTCCTTCTACTCCCCCCCTCTCTCCTTGTCCTGGGCTTCAGATCTCCCATGGGACCAGACTCCAGTGTCACAAAATATGTCCCTTGCCCTCCTCCTCCTTCTCATCCTCATCTCCTCCTTCTCATCCTCATCTCCTCCTTCTCATCCTCATCTCCTCCTCCCCCATCCCCTCCTCGCCTCATCCACCGCTTCGTCCTATTCTCGCTCATCCTGCTCATCATGCTCCTCTTCCTGCCCTACTGCTCAGCCCGCGCCCAAGGAGGGGGCTGGCGACGATGGCGCTGGAGACGGTGGTGGTACCGGCGGCGAGGACAGCCGACCCCCCCGGCCGGGCCGCCACGACGACAGCGGTTGGCGACGGCGATCGCGGACCAGTGGTCCGCGATCGCCGTGGCACGACGATCAACGACGACGATGACATCGACGATCGGCACCGGCAAAAATAACGACAACGATGCCACCACAACGGCGACTACGACGACGTCCACGATGACAGCGGCGACGATGTCGATAACGACGTTGGCAACACCGCATCCACATGCCGATTTGGCTCGCAAGCTGGCCCGCGCCACTTTAATTCACAGCCCTCTGAGACGATGAGCTTCAAGCATCGCCAATGGACTGATGATGAATACAAGTTCGGCGTGCAGGCCGAGAAACCAAGTGAGCCAGCACCAAAACGTGTCATCAAGAAGCCAGCTGCAGCTACGCGACTGCGCAGCCGCACTCCTCCGCCCCGAACGGCCTCGCCTCCATTCCTAGACACTGGGCCCACGATCGTCACTGTGGACGACTGCGTTGGAATGAACAGCGTGGCTCATGCTTTACGTGGTCTTGGATGCAATCACAGATGCTTGGCGGTCAGCGACATCGACCCTATTGTACAGGCCTTCTGGTTCGCTAACTTCGCGGATGGACAGTGCCGTTTCTTCCCCGACTTGACGAAGCGGGATAAAGCTTGGCTGGTGGCTCAGGGCGAGATCGACGTCTATGCGGCTGGCTTCCCATGCCAGCCGTTTTCAGCTAGCGGCCTCCATGGTGGAGCAGACGACCCTCGAGCAGCATGTATCGCCCATATAATTTCATACATCCAGTCTGGAATGCCACGCACATTCATTTTAGAAAACGTCGAGGGGTTAGTTACGTCCCATGCTGAGACATTGACGTGGATCCTCAAGAAGCTCAAGGGGGCCGCATCGGGCGCTTACTTTGTGGATGCGAAGTTGCTGCAGACATCTGAGCATGGCATCCCACAGAGTCGCACGCGCTTGCTGATCATCGGCATCAAGAAGAACCTGATGAATGGTAGGACGTTCGAATGGCCAACTGGGTTCAGTGCACCCTCAATCGACGTCTTGCTAGAGCCAGTTGTTGAGCCCCCAGGTGTTCATCAGCAGCCACCAGTCTCTGCAAGGACCGCGCGAGGCAACTTCACCCAGGTGTTCAGGCACATCATTGAGAAGTTCAAGGTTAATCCACTTCTCGGCACGACTTTCGTTGCCGATATCGACAGTACTGTTCCACACATGATGCGAGACATGAGCCCGTGCTTGACGAAACGCCGTGGATACTGTGGCGGGCATTGGGGTTTTTTCTCGCGGCCGGCGACTGAGCTTGAAGGAGTGTTGCAGCTTGTTCGGCATGAACCTAACGACTTCAGGGCCCCTGGCGCGGTCACGGTGAACCAGCTCAAGGGCATGTGCGGTAACTCCCTGCCAGTCAACATCCTCGAGAGGATTCTCATTCGTTCGCTCCCGACGGCAGGGATCTGCTCAGCCACCGCGCTCAATCAGCGGTGGGAGAACCAGGGGTCAGCTACTCGCACTCTCAGGGCCATCTCTTAGAGCGAGATACCACAATCGAGTCAAGGGGCGTGCAGGAAAAACATCATCATTATCGTCATCATAATCATCATCATCAGCATCAGCATCATCATCATCGTAGTCGTTCTTTGTTCCCCACATCATAAGTGGGCTTCTTGTTTTCTCTGGATGGCCGCGGGCCACCCACGCGCACATACACACACACATCATGATCATCATCCTCGGGCATTCCATGCGAGCCCGCTCGCACGGAAGGGGCCTCCCCGGCCAGGGGGGCCACCTAAAAGTTGGAATTCCAACGGCTATCGGGATCAGCGAGCCCGCTCGCGCGGAATGACCCTCAGGGGCATTCCATGCGAGCCCGCTCGCGCGGAAGGGACCTCCCCTGTGGCCCCTAGGGGGCCCCACCTAAAAGTTGGAATTCGAACGGCTATCGAGACAGCGAGCCCGCTCGAAAGGAATGGCCCTCAGGGGCATTTCATGCGAGCCCGCTCGCGCGGAAGGGGCCTCCCCTGTGGCCCCTAGGGGCCCCACCTAAGAGTTGGAATTCCAACGGCGATCGGCATCAGCGAGCCTGCTCGCACGGAATGACCCTTAGGGGCGGAAGAGGAGGATGAGGAGGAGGTTTAGGAGAAGGACGAGGAGGAGGAGGAGGAGGAGGAGGAGGAGGAGGAGGAGAGAAAGATGAGGAGGAGGCGGGGATTTCAACCACGGTGCCGTCAGGAGGACGCGGTTGAAATGGACGCTGTCAAGGCGGAGGAGGAGGAGGAGGAGGAGGAGGAGGGGGAGGAGGAGGAGGAGACGTGCGGATGAGGAGGAGG
Source organism: Prorocentrum cordatum (assembly GCA_963575745.1). NCBI lineage: Eukaryota > Dinophyceae > Prorocentrales > Prorocentraceae > Prorocentrum > Prorocentrum cordatum. Next base: position 60,020 of record CAUYUJ010017840.1, read on the forward strand.
AGGAGGAGGAGGAGGAGGAGGAGGAGGAGGAGGGGGGGGGGGCCAGGAGGAGAAGGAGGAGGAGGAGGAGGAACAGGAGGAGGCGGAGGAGGAGGAGGAGGAAGAAGAACGAGCGGGGAGGAAGGTTTCAACCACGGCGGCATCGTGAGGAGGTGGCTGAAACGAAAGCCGGTCGAGGAGGAGGAGGCGGAGGAGGATGAGGAGAAGGAGGAGGAGGAGAGAAAGAGGAGGAGGAGGCGGGGATTTCAACCACGGTGCCGTCAGGAGGACGCGGTTGGAATGGACGCTGCTCAAGGAGGAGGAGGAGGAGGCGGAGGAGGAGGAGGAGACGTGAGGGTGATGAGGAGGAGGAGGAGCAGCAGGAGGATGACGAGGGGTATTCCGTACGAGCCCGCGCGCGCCGAATGGTCCTCATGGGGGTAGCAGGGGGAAGAGGAGGAGGAGGTTTAGGAGAAGGAGGTTGAGGAGGAGGAGGAGGAGAAAGAGGGAGGAGGCGGGGATTTCAACCACGGTGCCGTCAGGAGGACGCGGTTGAAATGGACGCTGCTCAAGGCGGAGGAGGAGGAGGAGGAGGAGACGCGAGGATGATGAGGAGAAGGAGGACGACGAGGAGACGGACGAGGAGGAGGAGGAAGAGGAGGAGGAGGAGGAAAAGGAGGAGGAGGATGATGATGATGATAATGATGATGATGAAGGAGGATGATGAGCAGGAGGAGGAGGCTCAGGAGGAGCGAGGGGGGAGGAAGGTTTCCACCACGGCGACGTCGGGAGGAGGTGGTTAAAATGAAAGCCGGTCGAGGGGGAGGAGGCGGAAGAGGAGAAGGTGGAGGAGGAGCAGCAGCAGCGTCAGCAGGAGCAGCATCATTCTGATAGTGTGCATACTCCATACAAAAATAGGTTTTCATTTGGGGTCCATCCGTTGGAGTAATTGTTGTCGTTGCTACCGCCATCTGTGTGAGTCCTGGGCTGGGTACCACCGTCGTCCTCTTTGCATTCCCCATTCTCTGAGTAGGCTGGGCCCCGGGGAAAGCAAGATGGAGGAGGAGGGGGAGAAGGAAGAGAGGAATTGTAGACAACGGATCACAATTGTTTGATGAGCTGGCCACTCTGAGCGTTGGGATCAGGGGCTGCAGCGGCAGCTCGGAGAAAGCCTCAAAACGAATACTTACCCCATGCAGCTGCGAGTGTCGCGGGGTGAGACCAGAGGCAGGGAGGGAAATAGGGAGGAGGGAGAGGAGAGGAGATGAGTGGAGAGGAGGAGAGGAGGATAAGACGCGAGACGGTGTTTATTCGAAACGAGGACCCAACACCACATGATGGTTAGGAGGAGGCGGAATGAATCTAGCATGTAATCCTCTGACGATGACGGTGCGCATCAATTGCCTAGTCTCATCCTGATGCATCCTGCGCTGCGCCCGCGCCAGGACTCGAAGCCAGAGAACAAGAAGAGAGGCACCAGCAAGGCCGGGGGCGCCCCGAAGAAGAAGGCCAAGACGGAGGAGGGCGGTGGGTCGGGGGCCGCAGCTTTGGAGAACCTGCTGAAGGCCCTGGACCCAAGCAGCGGAGGAGGCGAGGGAGCAGGGGATGATGACGCCGTGGGTGAGAGCGCCTAACTTTCGGTCCAGAGTCTCAGGGCACGGTGATCAAATCACACACACACACACACACACACACACACACACACACACACACACACACACACACACACACACACACACACACACACACACACACACACACACACATAAGCACGACTTAGCCAGCATAGCATACGCAGAGCATGTCAAAGATCACTGATGCCAATATTTTTTTTTTGCCACGCCCAGCGTCGTTGATTTTGGCCATGCAGTGTGCGAGAATCTCAGTCTATGTCGTTCCCCTGCCCTCCTCATTGAATTCCCTCTCCTCCTCCCCATCCTCATCCTCCTCCTCTGCGCTTCTGCAGGATGAGCTAGCAACCAGTTGCATATAAGTGATGACAGGCTCCATTGACAGCAATGCGTGCGGCATTCTTTTTTTTGGATGGAGGCCTGATCGTCGGACTTGAGCGTGCGTTGACAACTGGGCGTGGCATACTTCAGCGAATCGCTTCGCCGGCATATCAGAGGCACACAGACGCGAGCGCATGTTGACGTACTGTCTAAGAGGTTGCGCCATTGTATGCGTGCACGTCCACACGAACATACACACATACATTCACATGCACACAAGCAGAGATAACATAGGGGTGCGCGGTGCGAGTGCAAGCTGATGCCCTTCGCTGGACAGCAGAGGGCAGTTTAAGATTGTAGGTCGCTGGAGAAAGCGAGATGTGGCTTCGTTCTTGCTAGACCAGCTCTCCTAGACATGTCGTGCGCTTCTTCTGCGAACGCAAGAGCAAAGGGTCCTCGCATAACGCGGTGTCTAGGGGGCTTTGGAAGTCAACGTTTGATATATAGCTCATCTTCCTAATTGCTTGGATTTCTGAGCGCTCGGATTTCTGAGCGCTCGGATTTCTGAGCGCTCGGATTTCTGAGCGCTCGGATTTCTGAGCACTCGGATTTCTGAGCGCTCGGATTTCTGAGCGCTCGGATTTCTGAGCGCTCGGATTTCTGAGCGCCCGGATTTCTGAGCGCTCGGATTTCTGAGCGCTCGGATTTCTGGATGACCAGATGCTGCGCCCAAACAAAATGCCACTGCGTTCTGGGCTGCCCCCCGCGACTCTGCGGCTGAGTGACATAAGGGGTGGTTCATTTGAACCACCCCTTAAGATAGATCTGAGCGCTCAGATCTATCTTAAGGGTGGGGCAATCAGCTAATCCTGTTGTCCCCTTAAGACAACAGGATTAGCTGATTGCCCCACCCTTAAGATAGATCTGAGCGCTCAGATCTATCTTAAGGGGTGGTTCAAATGAACCACCCCTTATGTCACTCAGCCGCAGAGTCGCGGGGGGCAGCCCAGAACACAGTGGCATTTTTTTGGGTACGCAGCATCTGGTCGCTCAGAAATCCGAGCGCTCAGAAATCCGAGCGCTCAGAAATCCGAGCGCTCAGAAATCCGAGCGCTCAGAAATCCGAGCGCTCAGAAATCCGAGCGCTCAGAAATCCGAACGCTCAGAAATCCGAGCGCTCAGAACTTCAACTGCCTGGAAGATATCCGAGAGCTCAGAAACGCACGGACTCAGAAACCCAAGCGACTACCAATCATGAGACATCATAGGAAAGAGGCCCGAACGAGCAAGCTCCAAGTGGACCCTGAGGCCCTTAGCCCATGGACCCTGGCAACGTCGGACGACAATAATGCCTCGTGGAGGGCGGAGGGAAGGCGGACAAGGAGGAAGAAGGAGAGGAGCAGGATGGGGAGGAGAACGGGAGGAGGATGGGCACACCTAAGAGGACAGCGAGGCTGAGGAGGACGAAGGAGGAGGAGGATGAGGGCGAGACGGCCGGGGCGCCTGCGTCGACGAAGCTTGGGCGCTACGCCCGGCGGCGGAGCGCAAGGTCAGTGCCAGACGGGTTTGTGATGCTCTCGCACGCATGTTTTGTTCTTCGCTTCTCCGCCAGACCCCTTGAGTTTGGTCGAGGTGCTTTGCAGCGCTACCTAGGACCTAGGTCGAGCTCTCAGAGAGTCTTGAAATACATGAGGGGTGCACCTAAACAAACGTGGCGACCTGCGCGCGAACCCCCTCCCCCGACGACGTCCGAGGACATCATCAGAAGACCTCTGTTTAACCGCGACCGAATGTCAGACATTATCCTGGCGAAGGACTCAACCGCATGCAGCTGCGACTACCGCGAGCGAGATGAGACAATGGAAGCGGAGAGGACAGGAGGAGATGATGGGGCCTTCAAAGGATCCTACTTCACAGGATGGTTGAACAACGCGACAAGAGATGTCATGAGGCCGACGAAAGGCGCCGCCCGATCGATCCAGGGCGGAGGCATCCGTTTCCCTTTCCACCTCACACTCCTCAACGTGTACATACCCTGCCCCCCCCCGCCTGCGTGCCAATCCGTCCTCACCTCCAATCCAATTTTTGTTGGGCTCAAACAGTGCACTCAGTCTGGTGTCTTTTTTGCACGCTCCAGATGCATGATGGGCAAATGCGGGCCCGCGCCTGGTGGGCGCGCTAAGTCTGCAAAAGTACATGGGAAGAACGTTGGTGTACCCTTCATCTGCACTAAGATAAAATGGTTACGACTACGTCACAAGTGGCAGTCCCGTTTCACGACGGACATCGGTGGTGATGTTTTGTCTTGGATATCCTGGAACAATGGCATTGGCTGTGCAGCGTGTCATCTCTCAAAAATGGGTGGTACCTTTGGGGATTACGACGTGCGCTGCCCATCAAGCGCACAAGTTGTCAATTTTGCCAAACATGAGATGGCTAAGTGCCACCAGGTCGCGGTAAAGGCGCTCAATGACCGAATATCTGGAATCACCTCTGATGCGACGATGGACCTTGAGACTCCGCCCGAGACTGACTTCGTCACTCTATGGCAGAATATCTCGTCTTCTCCACTGGGCACTGATCATGGTAGCAAGAACCGGAAACTCGTTTATTGCTTGGCGGAAAGCTGCAGGGAGGCCAACAGGATGGCAATCGCAAGTGGATGTTCACTCACGCTCTCTCAAGATGCTAGCAAAGGTCGTCAACTGGCTCGGTTTTGGGTGGCGGATAAATCCTTGGTGACACACAGTGGGGTATTTGCAATGAGGTTGATGCCGCACGGCAGCAGCGTGAGCATTTTGGAAACAACGAAAAAGATGTTTGCTCAATTTGCTACAAGATATGCAGGCGCCCCCGAGCGCCGTCGTGGTGATGCATCTTTGAAGCCCAGCACGCCGCCTTCATTAGACATCAAGTTGGAGGCGCACTGTCGCGCCATTGTTCACGTGTGGAATACAGATGCTGCTGAAAATGAGATTCTCGCTGGCAAGGAAAGCGCCCGAACGTGCTTACCGAATGGGCAGGAGATCACGCCCATGTTTCACAATCTCAGGTTTATCAACCGAGACAGAGCTCACGCGTCTCGCAGGCCAGGGGTGCAGGAAGGGTCTAACCTATTTCGATGGCGCGGGTTGTGCATGTAGGTCCTTAGTCTGTATCAGCCCAGGAATGGGGGGGGGGAGGGATTCATGCTTCTGTCTGCCCCAGGGTGGCGAAGCGCCCGTGGCTGCCTTAATCGCCTGGATAGCAATCCATGCGATCGCGGTTGCGATCTTGCTCTCGCCTTTGCGTTCTGTCTATTGTCGCCGTTGGCCGCCAAGTTGGAGGAGGGGGTGAGCAGGGTAAAGACGCATTCATGTAGGATGGGGGTGCTGGAGGAATTGGCTGGATCGGCTAACGACCGCGCGCCGGGCAGCTTGAGCGTGCTTGAGCCATGTCCTCCTCCTCCTCCTCCTCTTCCTCCTCCCCCCTTGCCAACTGACTCGTCATCGCTCCCCCGCCCCCCCGCTTTCATGCCCCCTGCCACTCCGAACCGCTTTTCGGAAAGACCTCCATGCCTCGCCGTCCCCCTCCTCCCCCTCCTCCACTTCCTCTGTGTCTTTAGCACATCGTCAACTCATATGTTGTGACCTTGCGTGCTGGTAACATCGTGGATGTGAACTAAGGTGGTCAGCCGACGAGTACCTGAAATCAACTTATGACGCGTTCGTCCTCAGCTCAAACAGCATGACGTCTAAAATTCAGCACAGCGACGGTATCAAAGATATATACAGGAAATACCAGACGGCAATTCCAGAACAATTGGTGAAGACTCAGAGCTCTCTGGGTTTAGCCCCACACCGTTTTGATAGCACAACTAAGCCTGCCGCTGCGTTTGTGTTGACGTCGCTGGCGATCCACATGACAGCCGAGCACTTGTGGAACAGCCGTCGGAACGAAGCCCCTGGCAGAAGTGCCAAGGCTCACCTCGAGCTTTCGTCTGGCGAACTGGGCATGGAGAGGTTGTTGCAAATGGGGATGCTCGCAGACGCAGGTGACGAATCAATGTTGCTCACCAGGTACTTCGACGAGGAGGGGTGCGACACCGCAGAAATATTATCACAGACGTCACGCTTCTTGAGCGCGGTGAAAGTCCTCTTTGTGGATGGCAAAGCCGTTGGAACAGGTTTCACTGCAGTCGCCCTGGCGACGCTACGTCATGAAATCGCGTGGTTCGACACCAATGGGATTGTGCGTCACATCGGCAGCAGCAGAGGACCATCAGCCGACACAGTGCAACGCTGTTTGAGGAGAATGTGCGCCTGGACCTCGCTCGTCGTCAGGGTCATTGAGACGGAATTCCCGAGTTTCGACATCATGTCTGCATTCATGGTGTTCAACGTGTCTTCTGCCTCAGACCCCTCGCAGGAGCCCGGGCTAGAGGTTTGGGGGTGCATCGAAATCTCACCGACATCCACCTCCTCCGTTCCCACGCTGCCCCCGCTGCTTCTCCTGATGACCCTTGCTGTCTTCTGCTCCTCTGCATTTCGCATCAAGGCAATAACTCACAGATAATGTCACACCCCTGTCTTGTCTCTGCTCTTGTACTGCTCCTGCCTGTGTTCTCCACTGCTCCGCTTTTGCTGCTCCTCTTCCGCATCCTCATCCTCTTCCAGATCACGAGCCCACGCCTAGTTTCAGTAACGCGGGCATGACGAAACGCAGAAAACAGGGCCCCCTGAGCACGACGGACCCCTGGGCTCCAGATCTCCCATGGAACCAGCCTCCAGTGTCACAAATGATGTCCCTTGTCGTCCTCCTGCTCCTCCTCCTCCGCCCTCCTCCGCCTTCCTCCCTCCTCCTCCTGCGTCCACCTCGCCCCCTCCTCAGACTGTCGCGCGACCCCAGAGGACTCGTCATTCAAGAACTCCCTGGGGAGGCTTGCTGCAGCTTTTGGGGTTGACAGTGGTGGCCTCGCCAGGGAGCTCATCAGACTACACCCACTGGCGAGGCATGCTTACGTTCAGGGGCGTTTGACTTCCAACTTAGAGGCTTGGCAGACTGTGATGGCCACAATCAACAAACAAGGGCGCCGAGCTGATCTGGCCGCCAGCTACCCGACAGCGAACATCGCCCCCGTTTTGCTGTCTACTTCGGGAGTTGAGCAGAACTTTTCCCTGAGGGACATGAGGGGGGAAACTGTCATTCATTCGGGGATGTTCAATTTCACGCTCATGAGATGTTGGCACCTGTTCGGGCCCCTTTGAAATGAAAATCAAAGGCCTGATCCATGTGCTTTGCCTTTCCGCATTTCTAGATCCCCGCAAGGATTGGCTGGCCCCGAAACGCAGGAACTTCGGCTGCACTGAGTTCGACCCGGAGTGCCCCCAAGCTGAGCTAGATCTGATGCAGATCAAGACCCACAAGCTAAACGAGCCCATCGCTAAACTCGTGCAGCGCGCCAGGGAGATCTGGGGCGTTTTACATGGCCCTGTGAGGGCCTCTGGTCGGCGCATGCAGGGCTGGAAGAGGCGTCGCCCCCCCGATGATCCGCGCGCTCCAACTAAAGGTTCGGCCTCGCAGTCCCTGAAGAAACGCCGCGAGGAGTGTGAGACGCTGGTGGCCCAGAGCGGTAGGAAGCTTTCCAGATCTGAGATCATGCAGGCTAGCAAGAATGCGCCCCATGATGCCTGGACTGAGCGTCACGACAAAGAATCGAAACATCAAGAGTCTGCTAGACAGCTGCGCCTCTGCGAGGCTGCCAGTCGTGGATTAGCGCTCGATAATACAAGCTTCGCCCTGCGTGCCCGGACACACTTCTATCTAGAATATCTAAGTAGTGGAATACACCAGCGCTCGCTCCAATGGGAAGCAACGTGTTTAAACTTCCATGTTCTCACAGCCTGGGTACCAATAGGTACAGGTGGACTCAGACAAGTCTGTTGGTTGTGATGATCTCTTGGCGGCCTACAAAGCACATGAAGATAAGAAATATTCTGAGAGGTCCGCTGCAGTTGAGAGGCTGAAAGCCACGCTCGAGCCTAAGACACCAGACAGAGAATATTTGTCTGGGTTGAAGGTATGAGCGCAGGCTAACAGCTTAGATCCAGTAGCAGTCGCTGGAGCCTTTGCCACTCACAACATGCGGCGCGCTCAGAATGGGCGAGATGTCGATGTGTTTGTTGTGGACTTCGATGCGATCCCATTTGGGGTCACGTGGGCGGCGTGTCTGTCGGGCGCCGCGCTGGCGTCTGCTTCTTTCTTTACATCCGGAGGCCAGAGCGGCCCGAGTGTGCAATTTAATTCCCCGCTGGGGATTCAGAATTTTTTGCGGGCGTCGCCGCGTTTTGTGGCCAGCCGCAAGCCTCTCGCAGAAACATTGCATCATTTTTTGAGGGTTCGGCGTAACAAGTGGCGCGCGTTAGATAGCCTTGAGGAGTTCTTGCGAAAGCATGTGGAACAACCGCGTGCTCAGTCGAAGTTCGTTGCGCTTGTTACAGATGCAGACAAGGAGGCAGTCCCGCAGCTGGCCAATCAGCGGTTCGCGTTTACAGCTGAGCAGTTTGTTGCACATATTGCTAAGCGAGACGCTTCGCGCTCATGCGTTGGGGTAGCTGTGCGCTGACAGAAAACATTGCGGAACATAGACCGTCGCCCCTCCCCCTCCTCCCCCTCCTCCCCTTCTCCTCCTCCTATTCCTCCTCCTGCCCTTCATGGTTTCCTTGGCACTGTCCTTCATCAAAGCGAATTGCAACAGTGGTGGCAACCACACCGCCGCCAACAACTGCAACGCAATAGCAGAACGTGCGATGGCAACCACAAAGGCACGCAACATTACGATGAACAATTACTCCAACGGATGGACCCCACATAAAAACCTAATTTTGTATGGAAGATATACACTATCAGCATGATGCTGCTCCTGCTGACGCTGCTGCTGCTCCTCCTCCACCTCCTCCTCCTCCGCCTCCTCCTCCTCGACCGGCTTTCATTTCAACCACCTCCTCCCGCCGCCGCCGCGGTTGAAACTTTCCTCCCCGCTCGCTCCTCTTCCTCCTCCTCCTCCTCCTCCTCCTGCTCCTACTCCTCCTCCTCCTCCCCCTCCTCATCCTTATCCTCGTCCACCTCCTCCTGGTCCCCCCTTCCTCCTCCTCCTACTCGTCGTCCTCCTCCTCCTCCTCCTCCTCATCATCATCCTCACGTCTCCTCCTCCTCCTCCTCCTCGTCCTCCTCGTCCGCCTTGAGCAGCGTCCATTTCAACCGCGTCCTCCTGACGGCACCGTGGTTGAAATCCCCGCCTCCTCCTCATGTTTCTCATCCTCCTCCTTCTCCTAAACCTCCCCCTTTCCCCCCTGCTACCCCCGTGAGGACCATTCGGCGCGTGCGGGCTCGTACGGAATACACTTCAAGGGCATTATCCTCGTCATCCTCCTGCTGCTCATCCTCCTCATCATCACCCTCGCGTCTCCTCCCCCTCCTCCTCCTCCTCCTGCTCCTCCCCCTCCGCCTCCTCCTCCCTCCCCCTCCTCCTCCTCCTCCTCCTCCTTGAGCAGCGTCCATCTCAACCGCGTCCTCATGACGGCACCGTGGTTGAGATCCCGCTTCCTCCCCCTCATTCTCATCCGCCTCCTTCTCCTCATCCTCCTCCGTCCCTCCTCCTCGACCGGCTTTCGTTTCAACCGCCTCTTCCCGACGCCGCCGTGGTTGAAACCTTCCTCCCCGCTCGCTCCCTTCTTTCTCCTCCTCCGCCTCCTTCACTCCTCCTCCGCCTCCTCCTCCTCCTCCCTCCTCCCCTCGTTATATCCACCTCCTCCTGGCCCCCCCTCCTCCTCCTCCTCCTCCTCCTCCTCCTCCTCCTCCCTCGCCTCGTCCTCGTCTCCTCCTCTCGTCCGCCTCCTCCTCCTCCTCCTCCTCCTCACGTCTCCTCCTCCACCTCCTCCCCCTCCGCCTCCTCCTCCGCCTTGAGCAGCGTCCATTTCAACGCGTCCTCCTGACGGCACCGTGTTGAAATTCCCGCCTCCTCCTCCTCTTTCTCATTCTCCTCCTCCTCGAGATTCTCCTAACCCTCCTCCTCCTCCTCCTCCTCCTCCTCCTCCTCCTCCTCCTCCCCCTCCTCCTCCTCTGCGCGAGCGGGCTCGCATGGAATGCCCCTGAGGGTCATTCCGTGCGAGCGGGCTCGCTGATACCGATAGCCGTTGGGATTCCAATTTTGAGGTGGGGCCCCCTGGGGGCCACAGGGGAGGTCCCTTCCGCGCGAGCGGGCTCGCGTGGGATGAATGCCCTTGAGGGTCATTCCGTGCGAGCGGGCTCGCTGATGCCGATAGCCGTTGGAATTCCAACTTTTAGGTGGGACCCCCTAGGGGCCACAGGGGGGGTCCCTTCCGCGCGAGCGGGCTCGCATGGAATGCCCCTGAGGGTCATTCCGCGCGAGCGGGCGCGCCGATGTCGATAGCCGTTGGAATTCCAACTTGGGCCACAGGGGAGGCCCCTTTCCGCTCGAGCGGTCGCATGGAATGCCCGAGGATGATGATCATGATGTGTGTGTGTGTGCGTGTGCGTGTGTGTGCGTGTGCATGTGTGACTGGGCGTGGATGGCCCGCGGCCGTCCAGAGAAAACAATAACCGCACTTAGGATGTGGGGAATAACAACAGCAACGACGGCAGGCAACAACTGACAAGGCAAAGCAATAGGACAATGCCGCCACGTCGACAATCATCACAGTCAGCATCACCATCGCGGGCATCAAGATTACTGAGATTGCCCAAGACTGCCCAAGATGGCCCCAAGAATGCCCAAGATGGCCCCAAGACTAAGACTGCCCAAAGGTTGCCGACTGAGGTCCCAAGCTTGCCCCAGACTGCCCAATGTGCCCAAGATGCCTACTGGAGTGGATACTGGCTCGAGTGTCATAACACCCCCTCCTCCACCCGCGCCCTCACGACAATGTCAGATCGCCCTCACGACGTCTCACGACGATGGACATCCGATGCGGCCGCGGGAACGAGAGTTCGCCAGTCCCTGGCGAAGGGCATCGGACATCCGCTTCGCATCGGTGGCCCCGCTGGAACGACGATTGCCCACCCCTCGACGAGGCCACGAAGAGGAGGAGCAAAAATGGAGGAGGGGGGAGTGGATTCGTAGGAGGAGGAGGATATCGAGACAGAGAAGGAGAAGGAGAAGGAGGAGGATATCGAGGAGGAGGAGACAGATAAGGAGAAGGAGACAGAAAAGGAGAAGGAGGAGGAGGAGGGAGGATATCGATCAAGCCTCCGGCTACTGCAGTCGGGGGTCCCGGGCACGCATGGGCGGCACGTGGGCTTTCGCGAGTGGCATATTCCAGCAGATGGAGAGGGGGTTCAAACTACAGCCCAAGCCCTGTTCTTCCCTCTCCTCTCACGACGAGTCTCTCTCTCTCTCTCTCTCTATTTCTCTCTCTCTCTCTCTCTCTCTCTCTCTCTCCCCCCTCCCCCTACCCCTCCTTTCAAACTTACTTCCCTCCCCTTCACTCCGGGGGTCCCCCCCGAGGAGGAGAACCCTCGCGAAGATCCCAGCGAGGCCGGTGACGATCCCGACTTCGAGGGCCCGGGCGATCGCGACGACGAAGACGATGACGAACGAGCCCGGCCGCGGCTGAGTCGGCGGCGGCGGCCCCCCCGTGAGTGAGGGCCAGGGCGCGGCGGCGGCGGCCTGGGCGCACCTCCCTGGACGCCTGGACATCAGCTCCTCCTCATCCCACTCCTCCTTCATCCTCCTCCTGTTCTCTTGAAAGGCGCATCCGTCTTTCCTGGGACAGAACGCCGACCCCGCGGAAAAAGGGCCCGATAGGGCCCGGGCCGTTTGACGTCGATCCCAGGACATCAAACAAATTCGGTCCCCAACGACCTTGTCCCCCAGCAACTTTTTCCCGTGTACGCGCCCAGAACAAGGGTGCATGGCACCCAAAACAAGGGTACACGGCATTTGCAGCGCATTGCTAGGAATAGAGGAGGAAGAGGGGAGGAAGATGAGAAGGAGGAGGAGGAGGAGGAGGAGGAGGAGGAGGAGGAGGATGCGGATGAGGAGGAGGAGGGGGGAGGAGGAGGAGGAGGAGGAAGAGGGAGGGGGAGGGGAGGAGGAGGGAGGAGAAGGAGGAAAGGAAGGGGGAGGAAGGGAAGAGGCCCCTGAGGGAGGAGGAGGAGGGAGAGGAGGGGAGGGAGGGTGGTGAAGAGAAGAAAGAGGAGGAGAAGGAGGAAGAGGAGAGTAAGGGGGAGGATGAGGAAGGGAGAGGCGGAGGAGGAGGAGGAGGACGAAGAGGAGAAGAAGATAAGGAGGAATATGAGGAGAAAAAGGATGAGGATGAGGATGATGAAGAGAAGGTGCAGCAAGTGGATCTGGGAGAACGCGAACCGGGACTGGCGGAGGTCTCTCGCCGTACGCACATCGTCGAATTAAACATCAACAGGGAGAGGGAATGATGAAAAGAGGAGCAGAACAGTTGAAGAGAAGAGGATGACGAGGAAATGATACTGAAACAAAACGAAGAGGAGGAGGACGAGGGATGAGGGAGGATGGAGGATGAGGGTGATGGGGGATGGAGGAGGGAGAAGAGGAGGGAAAACGAGCAGGGGTTACGAAGAAGGTGGAGGCTGTTCGGAGGAAGAGGGAGGAGGATTATAAAATAAGGAGGAGTTTCCTCCTCCTCGCCTTGCTCCTCCTGCCGAGTGCTCCTCCCTCTTTCTCCTCCTCTTGTCTTCCTATCGCCTCCTCCTCCTCCTTGTGATATCGAACCAGTAAGCGGACGAGTAGAACCAACGCAGCCAGAGAGAGCGTTGGGAAAAAGACCTTTCTCTGAAAAAATGCCACTGTGTTCTGCCAAGTATTCTACAGTATTGATCAACGTGTCCTGGCTCACCTGGGCATGCGAGGCCAGGCCCGACGCTCAGCACCGTGTTGTCCATCTCGTACCACGCCAGTGCAGCCCACCCTTGGCCCACGCTCATGTGACCATGTTTCGATGGCATGCCGATCTCTTCGTCTTCCCACGATCCGCGTCACCGCGGCGCCAGAGAGCGCCTTCAGCGCGCCGCGCCACGGCGGCAGCGACCTGCTGGCCTGGCGGCGCCTCGCGCACCGGCTGCCCGACCTCGTGCTTGGTTGCTTGGCGCGCGCGGCCCCGGGCTGTGCGCGCGCGGAGAGCGCGCCCGTGCTGTGCAGGCTCGACCTCGACGAGGATCTCGGAGAGCCAACATCGGGGGTGATGACTAGGGGTGTGTGGATATCATGGCGGGGGCCACGATACCTCACCAGCCTCGTTCTTATCCCCATCCCTAAGATTGCCACGCCAAAAGGCGATGACAACCTTAGGGATGCACCCTCAGAAACAGAGGGAATCCCTAATATCGGCATCGTGACGAGGCGATGCCCAGCATTGGGATAGGGATAGGGATATGCTTCCGGCTGGTAATCAAATACTTGCCCAGATCTCATGGCGCCTCTTCTTATTTTAGTGCGTGACCGGCCCCCCCTCCTGGGCGCAAGCACGCCCTTGGCGGCGGAGGGCCCGAAGCAGCCCTGTACCGAGCACTCGGAAGAGCATCAGTTGAGAGCACAGTGTATAGATAGATAGATAGACAGACAGACAGACAGATAGATAGGGAGATAGATAGGTAGGTAGATAAATAGATGGATAGGTATATAGATAGATAGATAGATAGATGGATGGATGGATCGATATATAGATAGATAGACCGACACACAGACAGACAGACTGACAGACAGCCATACAGATAGATAGATAGATAGATTGATACATATATAGTTACATTTAGCTATATATCTATAAACAGATCGATCTATACATCTATATATATACACATTCCCCAATCAGAGCTTGCCTCTGTAGGGGTCCTAGCGGATTCATATGGTTAGGTTAGGTTTGCCGCCGATTTTCGCCGCACGCCCGGGTGCCCGGGGGTGCCCGGGTGCCCGGATGCCCGGGGGTGCCTGGGTGCCCGGAGGTGCCCAGGGGTACCCGGAGGTGCCCTGGGGTGTTCGGGTGCCCCTGGGTGCCCGGGTACTCTATCGGCCTACGGACGTTCTATAGCCCTATATCTTTATAGACCTATGGACCTATAGCCCTACAGCCTCATAGCCCTACAGCCCTACAGCCCTAATAGCCCTAATAGCCCTAATAGCCCTATAGCCCTATAGTCCTCATGCCCTATAGCCCAATCGCCCTATAGCGCTATAGCCCTATAGCCCTTATCGGCCAATAGTTCCATAGCCTTATTGCCTTGTAGCCCTACAGCCCTATGTTCCTATAGCCCTATAGCCCTATAGTCCTATAGCCATAGCCCTATGGTCCTATAACCGTATAGCCCCATAGCCTTACAGCCCTAACAATATGATGATTGTTTTTCTCCGTCAGCATATATAAGCATCTATTGACATATCTATACAGATATAGAGAGAGAGTGGAGCAGGTTTTGCTGAATGGAGGCCATAAAGAAGACCGTGAGCGACACCACAGGTCGAAGGTTGACCAAGCTATTGAATCATGTGTTCCCCCACCAGTTGTTGAACTCCATTGGGGGAACACTGGGAAGAGGAAGAGAAGGGAGTAGGAGTGGGAGGAGCTGGAGAGAGGAGGATAGGGGAACGGAGGAGGAGAGGAACAGACCGCCATGGATCCTATATTCCAGCGCATCTCTCGCAGCACCGTCTACACGGATGCGGGCACACGGGCTGACAAGTGTTCCGCAGCGGCTTGGTGAATCGAGGCCGTGACGCACCGAGGGCCATACGTATCAATGGTGGCAGTGATCATTGTTGGAACTTCGATCCAAGATTTGGTCTCTTCGTTCACGGCTGAGACCTTGGCCTTTGAGGAAGCAACGTTCGCGGCTTCTAGGATCGTCAGCACTCTGCCGTCAGTACCCTGACTTGGGTTTCGCGGCAGAAAGAGGGAGGAGAAGACGGGCCAGGAGAAAAAGGAAGAAGAGGAGGTTCCTTGAGGCCCTCTTGGTGCCTCCTGGGGACTTCCTGGGAGCCTCTTGGGGGCCGAGGGGGCTCTTGGGGGCCTCCTGGGGCCTCTTGGGGGCCGCTGGGGCCTGTTAGGGTCTCTTGGGGGAGCTCTTGGGGGCCTCCCATGGCCTTCGGAGGCCGGCTTGTGGCCTCTTTGGACGCAGGGTCGTATCGGAAGTCTAAGGGGCCTTCTTGATGTCCGCTTTGGCCGTCTTGCGGGTCTCTTGGGGGCTTCTTGGATCAATATTTGGGGCTTGTGAGGCAATCTTGGAGCGTCGGAAGCCAGAAAAAGCAAGCAAACGAAGACCATTGAAAAACCGTATATGGGGTATCATTGGTTGTGGCCTCTGGGAGGTCCTCCTGGAGCCTTGCTTGAGGCGTCTTGGGGGCCTGTTGGGCCGTCAGGAAATCTTGGGGTCATCTTGGATGCCCAGGAGGCGTCTTGGGAGTCCCTTGCGCCGCCTTGAGGCCATCTTCGGCGTCTCGGGGCGCTCTTGGGCCGTCCAGGGTCTCTCTTGGATCGTATCGGGAGCCTATTTCAGGAGCGGCAAAAGGACGTACACGTACATGAATCCACGCTGGTTTCGAGAGTACGCATTGCGCAAATGTTCGTATAACGCGACCGTTCTCGCGGATCGAGGGGCCGTGTTCATGTACATAGCTGGGCGCGTACGTCCTTTGTGCGCTCCCTACTCTTGGGGCCACCCAGGCCCAGCTTGGGGCCTGCGGGCCTCGGGAAGAGAGGCGGCATGACGAGTCTTCCTGCAGGGGAGAGGGCCCGACGGACCGGAGGACACCAAGTCTCGTGCCCTGGAGAACACTGGCGGCATGCAGCCAAGCTGCCCAGGGAACCAAATACACCCAAGAATCAAGGGAGGACAGAACCACCCGGGCCGGACAAGTGGCGTTTCCTAAACGGCTTCGGGCGTTTATGAAACAGCCCTGCCCTGCTTGATTCCTTCTGTGGGCGCGTTTGCTGAACGGCTTCGCGCGTCGGGGCGGTTATCCTCGGGGTGGCTCTTTTCTGCCATCCAAAGAGAAGCACCAGGGACTCGAGGAGGGGTCGACGAGAGCTGCGAAAGACGCCGGCGAGGGCCGACACGCTCGGCCAGCAGTCGCTCGGAGAGGTCCGTGCGCACGCTGCGGGTCGGCCTTGGCACCCGCCCGCCCACCCGGGCGGCGCCTCCGGGGCCGACCCCCGTCGCGCTCCCGCGTGCGGCCAGGGGGGGGGGGGCACGCGGGGCCGTGCGCCGACCCGAGCAGTCCGCGCGGGCCGCCCAGAAGTTGAGGCATACGCAGTTGGACGAGGAGGGGCAGGTGGAGGGGGAGGAGGAGGAGGAGGAGGGGAGGAGGAGGAGGAGGAGGAGGAGGAGGAGGAGGCGGAGGAGGGTGGAGGGTGGGGGAGGAGGAGGAGGCGGAAGGGGAGGAGGAGGAGGAGGGAGGAGAAGGAGGAGGCAGGAGGAGGAGGAGGAGGGTGGAGGGTGTAGAGGAGGAGGCGGAGGAGGAGGGAGGAGGGAGGAGGGTGAGGGTGGAGGAGGAGGAGGAGGAGGAGGAGGAGGAGGAGGAGGAGAGAGGGTGTGGAGGGTGGAGGAGGAGGAGGAGAGGAGGAGGAGGAGGAGGAGGAGGAGGAGGAGGAGGAGGGTGAGGAGGGTGAGGAGGAGGGGAGGATGGAGGAGGAGGAGGAGAAGGAGGAGGAGGATGAGGAGGTGGCGGACGAGCAGGGGCAGGGGAGGGGCAGGGGCAGGTTGGAGGGGGAGGGGGAGGAGGAGGAGGAGGAGGAGGAGGAGGAGGAGGAGGAGGAGGAGGAGGAG
Organism: Prorocentrum cordatum; assembly: GCA_963575745.1. Taxonomy (NCBI): domain Eukaryota; class Dinophyceae; order Prorocentrales; family Prorocentraceae; genus Prorocentrum; species Prorocentrum cordatum. Next base: position 76,744 of record CAUYUJ010017840.1, read on the forward strand.
GAGGAGGAGGAGGAGGAGGAGGAGGAGGGAGGAGGAGGAGGAGGAGGAGGAGGTGGAGGAGGAGGAGAGGAGGAGGAGAGAGGAGGGAGGAGGAGGAGGAGGGAGGAGGAGGAGGAGGAGGGAGGAGGAGGAGGAGAGGAGGAGGAGGAGGAGGAGGAGGAGGAGGAGGAGGAGAAGAGGAGGAAAGGAGGAAAGGAGGAAAGGGACGAGGAGGCGGAGGAGGAGGAGGAGGAGCAGGCGCAGAAGGAAGAGCAGGAGCAGGAACAGGAGCAGGAGCAGGAGGAGGACGAGGAGCAGGAGCAGGAGCAGGAGCAGGAGCAGGAGGAGGAGGAGGAGGAGGAGGGTGGAGGGCCAGTGCAAACCCACGGCTCATCAACGATGTTGCAAGAAAGCTTCCCTCCAAGTTCCCTCTTCATAGGCCCGAGGGAGGAGCTCCGCTGGAAAACAGCTGTCTGAAAATCCAGAATTGCTCCAGAGCGCCATTCCTGGGACTTCAACGCCGCGAATCGCCGTTACTCTCGCGTGCTGGCGATGCTGGGCCGTGCCAAAATGCCGTTCCTGGGACTTCAACGCCGCGAATCGGCGCAATTGTTGGGCGCTGACAGCCCTAAGCCGTGCCAGAACACTTGTTTCTGTGACGTCAACCTTGAGAACCCTTGAGACTCTTGTAAGCTCATACAATGTTGTGCGCGGCGCTAGGGCGAGAGCCACACTTTGAACATGAACAACCCTCCACCTGTGAAGCTCTTGCATCTTTATGACGAGTGTGCGCGGCACTGAGGCGAGAGCCACATTTTGACAAGGAGCCGCCCTCAATCCTTGAATGTTGCAAACGCGGAACTAGGGCGAGACCAGGCGAGAGCCACATGTTGAAAACGGCCCGCCTTCCACAGTGGAACTCTCGCAGAGCTAAAAGAGTGGCTCGCGTCGTTGAGGCGAGGGAGCATCCCACCACCCACCTACCATTCCCTTATTCTACTCCGCCCACCCCGCCCCCACATTCCACCCCCCCATCCTCCTCACCCTCCCACCATCATCATCCCACCTCCATCACCCACAACCCCCCCCCACCCCCCACACCACACCCTCCCCCCCCCTCTC
>CAUYUJ010017840.1:80344-160344 GCA_963575745.1 Prorocentrum cordatum
GGACCCTACAACGGTTCATTCCCATTGAGGGAACTGCCTCGTTGGAAGACAACCGTTTGAAGACCCTGAAGCATGCCAAAACAATGTTCTCGGGATTCTAACGCCGCGGATCAACCTGACTTCTGGCGTCCTGACGACCCCGAATCGTGCCAGCGCGCCATTTTTGGGACTTCAACACCGCGAATCAATATAACGGATGTACCCTCAGAATCCCGGATCCTTCCAATATCATTGTTGATACGTTGCTCATGGTAAGGAAAACCACCCGCCTTCCACCCGTGAGCCTCTAGTATTTTTTTCAAAACGAATGTGCGCGGCGCGAAGGCGAGTGCCACAGTTTGAAAACCACCCGCCGTCAATCCGTGAAACTCGTGCACATCTTTTAAAACGAATGTGCGCGGCGCTAATGCGAGAGCCAAATTTTGCAAACCACCTGCCCTCAACCCGTGACATTATTTCAACGAATGCGCGCGGCGATAAGGCGAGAGCCACATTTTGAAAACGACCCACCCTCAATCCGTGAATCCATTGCAAATGTTTAGAACGAATGTGCGCGGCGCTATGGCGACAGCCACATGTTCAAAACCACCCGCCGTCCACCTGTGAAACTCATGTACTTTTTCACAATGAATGTGCGCGGCGCTGAGGCGAGAGCCAGCCACATGTTGAAAACCACCCGCCTTCCATCTGTCAAAATGCTGACACTTCTTAAGCTGCAGAGCCATACATGGTAAGGAAGTCCCTGGCGAAACGCCCGGCCCGCCCTAAAAATTGGTTTCGGGGTGCGACGGGGAGAAGACTCTTAGATGGAAAAAAAGGAATGGAGGAGGAGGAGGAGGAGGTGGAGGAGGAGGAGGAAGAGGAGGAGGAGGCGGTGGAGGAGGAAGGAGCAGGGGGGAGGGAGGAGGGAGGAGGGAGGGAGGGAGAAAGGAGGAGAAAGAGGAGGGAGGAGGAGGAGAAGGAGGAGGAGGAGGCAGGAGGAGGAGGAGGAGGGAGGAGCGAGGAGGGAGGAGCGAGGAGGGAGGAGCGAGGAGCGAGGAGGGAGACTCTGGAGACTCTGCCTGATCGCGTAGCGATATGAAGGAGCGAGGAGGGAGGAGGGAGGAGGGAGAGAGGATGGAGGGAGGAAGGAGGAGGGAGGAGGAAGGAGACAGGAGGGAGAAGGGAGCAGGACCGAGGAAGGAGGAGGACGAGGACGAGGACGACGACGAGGACGAGGACGAGGACGAGGGGATTGACAGGATGAGAAGGAAGAGGAGGAGGAGCAGCAGGAGGAGGAGGAAGAGCAGGAGGAAGAGGAAGCGGAGGGAGAGGGGAAGGAGGAGAAGGAGGAAAGGATGATGATGATGATGATGATGATGATGATGATGATGATGATGATGATGATGATGATGATGGGGATGGGGATGGGGATGATGATGATGATGCTGATGCTGATGCTGATGCTGATGCTGATGATGATGCTGATGCTGATGCTGCTGCTGCTGCTGCTGATGATGATGATGATGATGCTGATGCTGATGCTGATGCTGACGCTGATGCTGATGCTGATGCTGATGCTGATGCTGATACTGATGGTGATGGTGATGATGATGCTGATGATGATGATGGTGGTGGTGGTGGTGATGATGATGATGCGGCTGGTGCTGATGATGATGACGATGACGATGATGATTTCACTTCGTCTATCCCTCAGAGATCGGGGTTCATTGCATAGGGCGTTCAGAGGGGGTCCCTGGGGTCGGACGGGTGGCGACGCAGGATGGAGGATCAACTTGCAACTGGAGCGAGAATATTTAGATCAACTCGAAAATAAAGCGAGGATTTGGATCACATCCCGGCGATCATGCACACAATAGGACACCATGACAATATAGACTATGTTATTTGAGTGTCAAAGCAATGTGATAGCAGAGCTTTGAAATGGATCAAAAGCGGCACATCAACAACACAACGAGCAATCCAATTAGCAGCACGACCAATAGCAACACCAACAACAACAGCACAAGCAGACCATATCCGCACCAACACATAAGCTTCCCATGGTCTCAATTCACCAGTGCGCCCCAGAAATCAAACGGCTTCGCCGAATCGCACGCCCAGACTTGTCTCGTGGAGGCGGGCCCCGACGGGGGCAGGCGAGAGCAGTGTTTTGAAAAGAGGCCACAGGGATTCCAATTACGTACCACTATTTCTGTAATTATTATGGTTGGCTTCCATGACATCGTTGCCATACATGACGTCGCCGTCGTCGTCAATAGCATCGTGCTCCTCGTCGCCGAACCTTTCAGAAGAGTCGCACGCACGGCGCGGTGGGCGGATAAAACGGGAGACGGGTAGGCTCGGAGAGGGGCAGGAAGTCTAGGAGAGAAACGCTGATGAGGGTGGAGGAGGGGCGAAACGAGGGGGGGGCGATCGAGAGAATGCGGGGGCCCTAACGGCGATGGAAATGATGATGTATCCTATATGTGGTAACAGCTGCGGCCAATATTTTGGGGGCGAGTGGTAACATGTGACACTCGAGCGACACATGGGCATTGTGTATTCAAGCCCGTCAACAACTGGGACAAATAACAGAAACATCAAACTTCAAGCAAACGCAATTCTTCCGTAGCCATTTTGGCTTACCAGCCGCACGTGGTGCGGATGGAGCTGGACGATGTGCTGCAATTCGGCCAACTGGGCATCCCAGATATAGATATCGTTGTTGATGACGCCGCAGCTCCTCCAGCTCCGCCCGAGAGAGATGTCGTGCCAGCTCCAGGTGCTGCACCAGGTGGGGCACCAGATGGCGCTGCTCCAGGTGCTGCACCAGCGCCTGAGGCGCCGCCTGCCATGGGTGCAGCGCCAGGTCATGAGGGCATAGATTATGCATTGGCTGCATTACCACCAGTGTTGAACCCGAGGAATGTTCGTTTTCAGTGGAGGTCGAAGAGCCACATCGAGCACGCACGGAGATTCTTGTCCAAGAACCGTTTCAATAAAATGAGAAAGCAACGAGACGACGAACGAGCTGAAAGCCGTCATACGCTGCAGGCCATTCGAACGATGATTCCCGATGCAGCCAAGATGCTTGGATATCCCAAGACGAAGCAGTTCGGCAAGAGAAAGGCACCCGTCCTCCCAAGTGACATGACAATAGCTTGCCGCGCTGCTCATCTGCCTGCGCAGTCAAATCTCACCATAGGGGTCAAGCACAGACGGCTCATACTCGCAGCCACGAGGATTATTCATAGGAGGCAGGAGCAGAGTTTGCAGGCCATGCTGGAAAAATCGAAGGCAGCTTTGAAAGGAGTGCGCGATGAGAAGGGCCATCGGGGAGTTCACGTCTCTTACTGCCACTTGTGGGACGAGGTCGCTGCCAAATTCAGATGGAAACCTACCAAAAAGTTCATGGGCAGCAGGACCGTCGCCAAGCCGACGCTGGTCCAGAGGGGCTGCGTCACGTGGTGCTTGTTCGACGCTCGGAGGCCCTTGGCACGAGGATTCAGAGAGCATTGGCTGGTGAGGCCGAGAGCGGTCGAGGGGACATCAGCTCAATGCATGTACCCAGGAGTGCAGCAGGGGATTCCACGGAGATTTCGGATCGATGATGCTGCAGAGATGGCCGCTTTAAGCAATCAGGTGACATCATATACGTTCATGGCCATGGGCGACAAAGCAGGTTCCAACGTTGTAATGATGAAGAACTGGGGGAAACAGCACGAGGAGCTGCCCAAGGCGCCCAATATTCTATATTGGCCTGGTTGCTGTGGTATTCATATTCACCACAGGGCTAAACTACAAATCAAGGGTTGCCGCCAACATATCATGAGACACTACGGCATCGCTCAGATCCAGAAGCTGCAGACCACTGCGACTAGAATCACGAAGAGCATCGAGAAGTTAGTCAACCAGAAATGCAAGCGGCAAGTCGGCAGGTCCCCAGCCGGTGAGTATTCCGTTTTTTTCACTTGGTGGACACGATTTTCAATTTCAATGCCAAGCACCATGAACGTAAGACTGGCCACTCCAAGCAGTGGCACGCCTTCCGACACCTGTGCGACGTTGTGAATGGCGACTGGCGCGAGGAGAAGTGGGTGCACTGGTGCCACGACGATGCGACAGGGCAGCCATGCTGCAAGAGCGAGGCAGAGACAAAGGCGAAGGTCACGGCCGCCGTGACCGACGCACTGTGGGGGCGCCAGGACAAAGTGCCAGCAGAGAGCAGGTGGACCAACACCCTGCCCAATTTCAAACAGACGATCCTCAGGCGCATCATATACCGAGTTGGTCTGGATTGCTTTTGCAATGATTTCAAAGATGGCGAAGGCGACGGCGAGCTTGGCGACAAAATGGGGGTAGACGGCGAGATCAGGGACGATTTTTTCGCGATGGTCAACCGCATCAGGTCAAAAAAAATCAAAGAGTATTTCCAATCGGACGAGATGGTATGGCAGTTGGGAGTCTACGTCATTATCCTCGATGCCGCTGATAGGCACTTGCTCTATCCATTGATGGAGGATCCGATTCAAGATGACGCATCTCAGCCAAGCAAAATGGACAGGCTGCTTGATCCGCATGGCAGCAAGGTTGCCGACTGCTTCCACTTCCTCGTGGATCTGCTGATGGTGTGGACAAACAGGGCAACGGCGCATCACCCATGGACAGTTGTGGAAGCTACGGGGGCGCCGATGGACTCGGACTCGTCTGTCGAGTGCGCTTTACAGGAGGTACGAGCTCCGCCTGTCATCATGGCCGTACAAGTTGTATGCCTTTGTGAATGAGAAGTATACTGAGGACCACAAAACGAACATCGCGAATGAGCTTCTCAATGCTGACAACGACGTGCTCGACGTCTACAGTCGCGGTGTCCGTCGCCTGTGCCCAAGTCTATCAGGCCTGCTGTCATTCGACTGCTACGCAATGCTGCTCAGCGACTTCAGATCCCACCCGTACGGCATCGACTTCGTGGAGAGGCTCAACAAACAAGTGACGCATAGGGCTACACGGCAGGGTACGAGAGGTAAGAATATGTCCTACGCTTCCAGGGAAGACCTCATGATGCAAGCGGCTGTGACTCATGTTCACCGCGGCGGCTTGCACCCTCTTAAGCCCACTTGCATGGGGAGTTCGGGGAGCCATGAAACGTTGCGTTACAACCCGTTGCTGGTGAATCAGATCGCACGCATCCCAGATCATGCAGCGGCGGCTTCGGTACCGACTTGTTCGGCCCCGGGCAATGGCGAGGTCGATGCGGTGGTGGGGTGGTCAGGCGACGCATTCGCAGACGACGGCATCGTGGCGCAGCGGGAGGTTCAAGATTGCGCGCTGCAGTTGCAACCGCGCACCCAGCCCAACGCAGTGCGCACGCGCGTCGGTTTGAGTGTGTTTCTGCTCGAGCGCAACAAGTGGATGAACGCGGCGAGGGAGTTCAAGGGGAAACCTTTGACAGAGGGGGAGGTCAAGCACCAGCATGAGGAGTTCCGCAAGATGTGGGACGCCATGACTTCTGATGAGTATGATGTCTTTAAGGAGGCGCATGACCTGTGGAGGCATTCTCCGCAGAGCTCCACGGCCGCGGCGCTGCCAGAATATCAGCCGATGTGGGGCGGGGGGTGCCAGAGCACGCCCATCTCGCCACAGGAGTTTGCTGACTACGTGAACGAGCATGGCTGGTCATCGCACGCCGGCGCGCTGGACGCCGACGAGTCCGAAGTCGGAGTTCCACGAGATCGTGCTTACAATGAGGACGAGGGGAAGGAGTACGACCTCTGGGGCCTACTGCGACGGGCACGGAATGCCAACAGGCTGGGATCCAGATGCCCGCAGGCGTTCAGCATCATCGAGGCTGGCATCTACAATTTCATCGTGAGCGTTGGGAAGGCCGTCGCAGATGAGGGAGACTTGATGATCATGATCGACGGCCCCTCTGTCGGGGATGCAGGCGCATTTTCGAGGAGGCTCGCGCTGGTCACTGGCACGACATACAACCCCCACATCTTCGACATCACTGAGCTGGAATTCGAGGGCTCGATCAATCCGCAGGCCGAGGTCGCTCGGGTGCCGTCGGCAAACGCTCTCACAGAATTGGTGGCGTCCTGAATGTGGTGCACGACGACGAAAACGACGACGACGGCCCCGACGACGACGACGACGCCGACGGACCCTCATACTATAACTTCCAACAAAAGCTCTGGTTCGGGGGTCCACCCCGAAGGCCCCCAGGGGGCAGGCAGATGCCACCCTCGCCCTCGCCCGCGCCCTCCGCAAACGACGCGATGACGACGGCCGCATCGAAGACGACGAGAGACGACGACGACCAGTAACGATAGAGGATAGAGAGATAGAGGGATAGAGAGTGAGAGAGAGAGAGGGAGAGAGACAAGGAGGGAGAGAGAGAGAGAGAGAGAGAGAGAGAGAGAGAGAGAGAGAACAACAATAGGATGGGGATTATTCAACGGCACGCTTGTGAGACGATCCGAACCAAGGCTGCACGCGAGAACATACAACATAAGATGTACGCGTGCAAACATTGGGGGAGACATACAGACATACAGAGAGAAATCGGGGGAGAGAAAGACAGGGATAGAGAGAGAAAGAGAGAGGGGAGGCACCTCGAACGCGTTACGAGACAGTGCACGTATTCAGGACGCCACCTAGTCTGCTTCAGCGGCTGCCAACTGGACCCGATAGATGCTGGAACTACCTTGCGATGTGCGTATATCGTTCAGATCTTGCAAGCTGCATGCGTTGGAACCTGTGTGGCACACTCCCGCGGTGTCCACATGCACGTCAGACGAGTGGATTGCGAAGTGCTTGAGCGAGATGCAGTCGATGAAGTTGCATCGCATGACTTATCACGTGATCACCCCGACGGACTCGCTGGAGTGGTCTCGCATCACGGGCCAGGAGTTGCTGGGCGACCTCTGGCTGGATGGCAAAGTGAAACCATTACAATTTGGTCAGGCACATTCTAGAGACGCCTTCGAGCGCGGGCAAGCCTATACCAAGAAGATGGGCACGGACCCCTTCAAAGATCAGGGCACCTTCGAGGGCGCGCTTCCCCGAAGGCGTAGCTCTGGCCGAGGCAGCGGCGGCGCGGCCAGAGGTCGAGGGGGCAGGCGCAGCAGGGGCAAGCAGGCTGCCCATCGCCCGCAAGCCATCGCCGACGAGGAGCCGCCACAGCAGGAACACACTGGCGGCGAGGGCAGCAAGGAGCACGCCGACATCGACATGAACGATGGCGCCGAGTCGGTGGAGTCTGCTAGCGAGCTGGAGGCATCGTACGGGGAGCTCGGAGCCCAGGCAGGTGGCGAGAGCAGCGATGACGGTCCAGGTGCTGGTGCTGGTGTCGATCCAGATCTTCAAGCGCAGCTGGAGGAAGCCTTTCGGGCTGCGTCCAACGACATGGGCATGGAGGGCGACGGCGCGGGCCCGCCCGCGGATCCTGATGGCGGAGGCGGCGCTGGCAGTCCAGAACCCCAGCCGCGGCAGGAGTTGCGCCCGCGCTTAGCAGGGCACTTCACCCTGCATGGGCGCGATGTCTTGCGGATCCAGCGCGGGAAGCCTGCAGGGTCCGCGTGCGTGAATTGCTTCCGTCACACAAGCTGCTCGCTCACCATGAGCCTTGCTCGCGCCCCCGACGATGAGGTGCTGAAGCAGTGGTTGTTCGAGACTCCAGCGAACCCGCCGAAGGCGACGAAGGAGCAGAAGAGGACCCTGGCTCGCAAGCACATGAACATCGGGAAGCGGAGGTGGCACGCTCGCCCGCCGCCGCCGAGCGACACCGAGGGCGAGGCCGCTTCATGATGTATTCAGGTTGCCCGCCAATGTGTGTATTGGCACGTTGTGGCAACGCAGTTTGACTTGAATGTTCGATGCGTGTGCATCGTGGTGCAAAGAGTAAAACCACAGCATAAGCCATCTTGGACAATCTTGGCAATCACGTTGGGAACAACATTAGCAATGTTGGATGCCATCTTGGACCGTCTTGTAACCGTGCGGTGCAGATAATATAACGTGCCGTCTTGGAATCCGTATCTCTCATATTGGAAGCAGTCTTGGGCCGTCCTAGACAGTGTATTCAGCCATCTTGGACCGTCCTGGAGAGTTCCTGAACGCCGAGGGTGCAGGCGATGATAATGAGAACGAGGATGATGAGCAGGACGGGGGCCCCCAGGGGACCCTCCCCCCTGAGCAAACTCCCCAGTAGTCCACGACAAGCCATTGAAACGCTACCACCTACCCTCTTCCTCCTCTCGCCCACTCCTCGCGTTCCTGCTCCTCCAGTACCCTTCGCCTGTTTCATTATCGCCTTCCCTCTCCTCCCTCCTTGTCCTCCTCCTGCCCTCTCCTCGCCTTGACCCTCCGCGTACATCCATCCTCGACTTCGCTCTCCTCATCCACGCGCGGCGTTAAAGGCTCCGGTTTTGTGAGGCAGCTTGGCCCCCCCCCAAAGCTCCTGGTTCTGGCGCTGCCGTCCCGAGGGGGCTCCGTCCAAGCAAGCGCGTTTAGCCGATCATCTGCTCAAGCTCCTCATCTGTCAACATGGGAGCTGGGATCGGCTGGGGGAGCGGCGGTGTTGGGGCGTTCGCGCGGCCGAGCCACTCGACCGTCAGCCTACCGCACCGCTCTATCACAACGATTCCGCAGGGCTCCCAGAACACCTTACAATGGTAAGGGGGAGCGGTGGGGGAGGATGGAGGGGGAAGGAGACGGAGGAGGAGGAGGAGGTGGAGGTGAGACAGGGTCGGGCAATTTAGGGACAGGGGAAGGCGAGGAAAAGGAGAAATGGAAGAGGGAGGAATCTACAGGGCCTTGCGGAAGTGCCACCAGAGGATGAAGTCTATGACAGTGTCCCTCTGCTTTCTACACGTTTTCGCAAGCATCCGCACTCCGAGGGCCAGCACATTGGAATCCTTTATTGGGCCCCTCATTCCAAGTTGCCCCCGTGACTCATATCACCCACCCCCTCCTCCTCGCCATTGCCCCGCACATACACCCTCCCCCTCTCCCAATCCCCACTTCCCCTGGCCGTTGCCCTTTCGACCCCATCCCCATCGCAATGGCCCTTCCGCCACTCTCCCGGGATAGAGCCAAACGGGTCGTTTCGGGACGTCAGCTTCTTGGGGCTGCTTCGATTATCATGGGGCCACGTCGGCCAGCGTTCGCACTCATCCAACTCCCAGATCGTGGCGGCCCATTCTCAATCCCATCTTCGTCGCTCATCGTCGTCGGTTTTCAGCTCACTTACGAGCAGATGCGAACGAATGCAGCTATCAACGCAACCGCTGCACGCACCAACAGGCAGCCTGTAGGGGTTCTTTCCCAACGAGCCCGCACACGCACACACGCACACACACACACACACACACACTCAGGCAAACATATAATCAATGCACATAGTGGTAAGCTTAAGCGCTACTTTAAACAGCATCACCATAACAGCCCAAATTATGCGCAAGTATGATAAAATATGACCTGTCCTGATGGTGTGTGTGGTCTGATGTTAATGGTATGCGATGGTATGACAAAGTGTGAGTGTATGGTGTGGTGTGCGATGGTATGATGGTAATGGTGTCCTGATGGTGCGTGTGTGATGGAGTGATGGCTTGTCCTGATGGTGTGCGATGATATGATAAGGCATGATCGCATCATAAAAACGCAAGCGGTGTGTGTGTGGCCCGATGGTAAAAGCACCTCCCCCATCCACCCCCTCGGACGTCCCTTTGGTAGCCCAGGTTGGGTTGTCAGAGCTCCTGAGACGCCTCGGAGAAGCCTCGGGGGAAACCTGCCAGAGGCCCTTCAGAACATTGTGAGAGGCCCTTGCAAGGCGTTGGTACCACTCTTGCATAGCTCAACATATTCCGAGAAGCCTTCGGCAATCATCGGGTAAACAAACTTCTGAGAAGTGTTTGGGGGGCCGAGCAGAAGCCTTTCAGGATGCAACCAGAATCCTCTCGGAAACTGCATCAGCGCCCCTTCCCAGCGCGCGGCCGTCATTGCTGCTCCCCCCTCTCACCACCGCCAGCCCCCCTCTCACCACCGTCAGGCGACTTCGCGGACACCGCAGCCAACGCCGTGAGACCATGCTCGCAATGCCTACGCGGCCTGTGGGGTTCTGCTCGCAATGCCGCGAGGCCCTGCTCACTGTGCCAACCTGCGCAAGTGCGCGCACTCTGACCCGTTGCCGTGGCCGCACTGGCAGCCCAGGCCGCGTCGCGCGCTAGGTCAATCGAGCCTGGGCCTGCATTTCTGTATGCCTGCCGCTCTCGGCCTGGTGAAATCCGCCTCCCGCAAGTCGATTGGCGATGCCGACGCCAGCGACCTGAGGTGGTTTCTGAGCCCTGCGCCGTCGCAAATGCAAGTTGATTTCAAAAGTCGCCCACCGAGAGGTCGCAAGATCGAGTTGATTTCAAAAGCCGCGCACCAAGGAGTCGCAACTTGAACTTGACCGCCCTAGTTGACCTGACGAGTCGAGTTGACCTGACGAGTCGAGTTGACCAACCTAGTTGACCGACCTAGTCGACCGACCTAGTTGACCTGCCGAGTCGAGTTGACCAACCTAGTTGACCGACCGAGTTGACCTACCCAAAACGAGTTGACCGACCTAGTTGACCTGACGAGTCGAGTTGACCAACCTAGTTGACCGCCCTAGTTGACCGCCCTAGTTGACCGACCTAGTTGATTTAAAAACGCGGACCAGGGGGGCGCGAGTTGACCGACAAAGTGCGGTCGGCTCGCGGCGCGTTGACCGATCGACTGCGGTCGACTCACGGCGATGTGACCGACGGGTGTCGGTCAACTCGGGTGGATCTGACCGTCGATGTCTGGCCGTCTCGCTGTGGACGGGGGAGGGGTCGCGCATTGGGGCCCTGCAGGGGGGGGCGCCAGATCGGCGTCGCTTGTGTCCTGCTGGCCGTCGCGACGCAGGGGCGAAAGACGCGGCGCGATGCGATGGCGGGGGGGGGGGGGGGCGACGCGGGGGGACTTGCGCGCGCGATGGCATCAACGAAATGTAGCAGATGCCTTGGATGAGCGCGGCGCGGGGCGAGTGACGGGCGCGGGGCGGCCCCTAGGCTAACAGTGTGGACGCGATGGGCGGTCGCACCAATCGGAGTTTTTCCATGTTGCTGTCGGTCTCTGTCGTGGCGTCAGGCGCGACGGCGCGACAGATGGCGGGGCCCTGGGTCGTGGCGTCAAGCGTGACGGCGCGACAGATGGTGAGAGCCTGTGTCGTTGCGTCAGGCGCGACTGGCAAGTTAGTTGTTTCGTTCTCTCACATGTTCCCTGTGTGCGTGGTCTGATAAAAAAACCTCCTCTTCCACCCCCTCGGATGTCCATGTGGGCGCCTCCCCTTTCGGCGCACCCCTCACACGTTTCGTGGCCTCATAGGGAGCTCCACTGAAGGCCCCAGTGGCGCCGCCCGCATGTGGGTGCCCCCCCCCTTTCGGCACACCCCTCGCACGTTTCGTGGCCCCATGGGGAGCTCCACCGAAGGCCCCAGTGGCGCCGTCCATGTGCTCCCCCCCCCTTTCGGCACACCCCTCAAACATTTCGTGGCCCATAGGGGGCCCCACCGAAGGCCACAGTGGCGCCGCCCGCATGTGGGCAACACCCCCTTTCGGCACACCCCATCACACGTTCCGTGGCCTCATATAGAGCTCCATCCAAGGCCCCAGTGCCACCTTGCCTGTGCAAGTGCACGGTGATGTGTGCTCGGGCGTCAGGTATATACGCACATACATATGCGCGTGTGCATGTAGGTTCGTGTGGTTTAATAGATGATGCGCGCGTCTATGCGTGTATGTTCCCCGTCCGGGGGCATATGCACGCGCGCCCTTACCCACGAGCGCAGCGCTTTGCTGTGGCCGCATGTCTTTACGTGATTAAACATTATTCGGGCTTGCCATACCACAGTACCCAAACATCCAGTTTCAATGATTATATTTGGAGTTGGCGCTGGTACATTATCATTATCAAGGATTAGACAAGCATCGACTTCCCCACGCATTGTATTTTTCCAGTGCTAGCTACGGTGGTCCAAGCTTTGCCGCGCAGTCCCCACTCTGCCTCTTCGCCGTCGTTTGCCTCCACAGTACAGCATGGCGCCTAAGGCGCTCAGGCACCCCCTCAAGCCGCACGCGCCTGATCTCCCACCGCTTCCGCCCAACACGTCCCCCGCAGTTCGCCGCAGGATCCAGAAGCTCGGCAAAGAACTGGCTATCCAGAGGCTCATGAATCAGATCCTGAAGAGCAGGTTGAGATCTTTGAGGTGCCGTGCAACCAACGCCGCCGACTCACTGGACGCAGCTGTGACCGAGGACGACGAGCGCAAGGCGTTCATGCAGAGCCACGAGAAGGAACTTCGTGACAGACCAGGCCCATACCCGCCCGTTCAGGACTGAGGTCGGCATATCACGAGACAGATGCTTCAGCATCTCAGCCCTTCAGCGGGTCGAGTTGGACTCAGGCCGACTTCAGCTGCTCAGTCCTTCAGCGCGTGAGAAAATTAGGCCCGTTCTCATCATTCAGGTGCTCGTCTAGGCGCGCTCGAGACAACCAGTCACGGAGATCAGGTTGCCAAGATTTGTGCGGCATCGCAGGGGCATCTTGGGAGGACATGGGCAATTGGGCCTAGGAGGCTCCATGGAGGGATCGCGCGGGAGGACAGGGCGACGGCGACGACGACGCCGAGTACGACCACAAGGGGGTCAGAGACGGGCGACGACGACGACGACGAGGACCACGACGAGGATGACTACGACGACGACCACGACGACGATGGCGACGACGAACACGGCGACGACGACGACCACGCTCACGACGACGACGGCGCTGACGGCGTCGGTGGTACAATCGATGCGGTGCAATCTATGTGGTGCAATCTATAAGATGCAAGCTGATTGGTGGAAGCTAGGTGGTGCAATCTATGCGGTGCAACGTATCTAGTGCAACCCATGCCGTGCAATCGATGTGGTGCAAACTATGTGGTGCAATCTATCTAGTGCAAGCTATGTGGTGTAATCTATGTGGTTCAAGCTATGTGCAAGCTATGCGGCGCAACCCTGGTGGTGCAATATACTTGGTGTGAGGTGTAAGTAAGCTATGTCGTGCAACATATGTGGTTCAACAAATGAAACAACGCATGGACCAACGCCTGATTAAACAGTTTAGTTAAACAGTTCTCCATTCACCATGGCCGTTCTGGCGTTTCAGGGCTGGGGCTCAGCTAGGCGACGAGTGCCTCGCTCCACCAGCAATGTCGGTTCCAGTGAAAGACGAGTTGCATATCCGCAGCGTCTCTAGCGACGACGTGCTGCTGGGGCTCGGCCCGATCACTTTGAGCCCGAAGGATGACCCAGAGCGGGAGTCTGGGTGGTTCGCCAGCCCCGAGCATGATATGGCGTTGGAGGGGCGCAGCGCCCATGGGAACACCGCCGACGAGGAGGTGGCTGCAGAGAACGTCAAAGAGGAGATCGAGGACGCTGAGGCTGCGGAGCAGCCTGCGGTGCCAGCAGCCTCGCAGTGGACCACCACGCTGATCGACCTGACTTCCGACATCGGCCCTCGCCTAGTCAGTAGGTCGGCGTCGAAGGCGACGGCCCGTGCCATCGGCGATTCGGCCCAACGGGAGGCGTCAGGCATCGGCGAGGAGATGGCCGATGAGGATGAGGGCGAGTACGCGGCACGGGAGTCCGATGGCGACGGAGAGATCCCATCAACAACTCTGGACCCCGCCAGGTGGCAAGGCCACCCGACGCCTCTGTCATTGGATGAGGAGTTCCCCAGGGGCACAGCGTTCCAGCACCTGGCGCGCATCAGGAATACCGTCAATGGTTACGTCGACGGGCTCTGCAGCGTCGACTGGCACAAGGATTTCAAGGCGGCCACTGTCGGCGCTCTGACCAGGCGGCCCATGACTCACGAATCGAAGATCATGGGGAAGGCTGTGCTGGATGTCCAGGTCTGCTTCAAGCAGCTTGAGGAGCGTGCCAAGGGGCTTTTGGCAACCCACAAGTGGTTCCACCAGTGGACCCAATTCAAGACCGATGACAAGCTAGTCGAGGCGCTGCCGCATCTAATGGTCGAGTTGAAGTACCTCAAGTGCAGGGGCTTGGAGGTCGCGCCGCCTGTGGGGCTCGTGACCCTGAAGGCAATCTTCTTCAGCGTCTACATGGAAAGCGGATCCGTGGCGAAGGCAGTCGCATGGCCAAATGGATCGCGGGTTGGTCGCGAAGCTGGGGGTCTGCCAACGCTGACGATTTCTGGAATACCTGATTTTGAGGGGTCTGGGGGGTGGGGGTAGGCTGGTATACTTGATGATGTGAGTTCTCGTGTGGGTGGCCGTGGCCCCGTGCAAATTGTGGGGGTTAGGGATTCAGGGTCAGTGCAGTGGCAGTGCCCTCAGCTTCGCATCAACCCGCAGTCCGCGTCGCCATCCACGACAGGCGATCGGGCACATCAACCTTGGCTCGCTGAGGAGAGTGCTCGAGATGTCAGAAGAGTACATGACGAAGCTCACTGAGGTGCGAAACAGCGCTCCGCAGGCACCTGCAGCAGAAGGGGCCGCGCCAGGCAGGAGGCATCGGGGCCGGCTGCTGCCCATCGATGACGCGGTCGACATCACTCTTCCCGTCGCCGTGCAGCTGGGCATCATGGTCTGGAAAAGCTTAGAGCACTACTGGCAGAGCATCGGAGCCAAGGGCGAGATGACGATGGATACTCGCATGCAAGTTGTAGACGAGACCAGCTCTATCTGGCGTTCATGGGTGAATACCTTCGAGACCGAGGAGAAGACGATGGACACCACTCAGGTCGAGACAGCCCTTTGCAGCGTGAGAGTCGTGTGTCAGTGCTTGCTCCCAGATGAGAAGGACAAGCCGACGACGGCTGATGTTCGAGCAGCTCGGAAGTTCATCAACCAGAACGCTACCTCAACCAAGTCTTCAGATGATCAGCGAGCCGTTGTCCAGAGTATCGCAAAGTCGATGGTCGGCATCGCCCCCGCAATCTTCATCATGGAGCAAGCGAGGAGGCATGCTTCGAAAGGGGTTGAGGACGATGCTGCAACTGCCATTTTCGACAAGGCTTGCAATCGTTTTGAGGAGAGCTTCCAGGAGGCATACACGGACATGGAATTGTTCATCAACGAGCCTAAGCCAGAGGACGAGTCGGACGTCATGACCTACGCGATCTTGGGGAAGAGGCTCAAGCCCATTATCGACATCCAGACGAGCATCATCTCCTGTGCATCGAGGTGGTCACACGCTGCGCTGAAGGATAATATTGAGCCCGTCTGCGCCGCGATGGGGAACTTCATGGAGCTGCTGAGCAATGGTGTATACGGTCTCGTTTCGGTGTTTCACAAGACCGTGTCTCGCCCTCTGGCTCGGGTCCTGGACGAGATCGGCGCCACCAAGGCCGGAGAGGGACGCGATGAATTCCTGCGCGTGCCCGTCGAATCGGTTGCAGTCGGAGGCGCAGCAGCAGCGAAACCAGAAACCCAAGGTGCGGTTGTAGAAGTCTCAGAGAGCATCGTCGAGCAGGGCGGTGCTGGCTTTGCAGCAGTGTCACCAGCGTCGAAAGTCATCGCTGCGCTGGGGGACTTGCACGCGACCAGGCTCCAATCGGAGGAGTTCTACAAGGCGCTTCAGACGATGGTACTCGGAACGACGAAGTGCGCCGAGGCCTTGACCAAGAGGACCAGTGACGTGGAGCTCGCCGAGAAGCTGGGCGAGATCGGGCGTGCGAAGGTGCTGTTGGCAACGCTCGAGGACAACCGTCAGAACCTCAAAGATATGATGGACTACATGGGCGCGGTCGTGGAGCTCTTACCCGTGTTTGTTGATGGGGGGTCCGATGCGCTATTCGATGCAACCACCACCAATCCAAAGACCAAGGAGCACACGATCAACCTGTCCCGCCTGCAACACCAGCTAGAGGGCGTCAATGCGATTCTGTTCCATGGCGAAAGCACCGTGCAAGACGCGAACGTCTTTCACTCCATCAGCGAGGCTTTCATGATCTTCAAGGCCAACTTCGGCGACATTACCTACCAGCATGCAGCGGCCGTCTGGCTTGCCCCCCGCGTGGTCAATATGTTGGCTTTCAGCGACCTCGAGATCGGTGCGGTCCAGGATGACGTGTTGGTGTCAACCCTCGATGCTCAGATCCTAGGGCGCCCCGTTCGCAAGCCAGGTGCCGACGACCCCTTGCCTTCCGAAGTCGTGGAGGCGCTGCAGACGACGGCCGACTCTGACACAATGCTCGAAAGCTTCACCCACAACAAGGCGCTGACTGCATTGAAGGACTTCGCCGAAGCGACGGGCATGACTGAGATGCGCACCTGCGGCGCCGCGTTGGCAGATGGTCGCCAGGTCAGGGGGCGAGGGCAACGGGCACGCACTAACAGTCCCTCAGTGGTAACTTTCTAAACGACTGGCCTAGGGAGACGGTAGAGGGGACGGGGCAAGGCAAGCAGGGGCCAGTGCGTTTCGTTGCTGTCTCGGGACCCCCGAAAGGGCGAGGACTGGCCAGTGCCAATGCACATCGCGACATATGTGTTTGACGCCATGTGCGCTGTGAGGGGCCAGTTCATGCTGGCCACGGCGCTCCAGCACTACCTCATCGACCCGACCGCCGAGTGCAAGGAGATGCTTGAGAAGAGCATCAGACCCCATCCGTCTTGCAACATCCAGGTCAATGCGCTGGTGCTCATGTTTTCTCGTGCGAAGGTGATCGGCGACTTGGTCAACGCCGACGCTGGGAGGTCGCTTGAGAGAGATGGATGGAGCTTGCGAATCCCCTTGCAATCGTTGGGCCGTTGGGCCCTGCAGATGGCTTCTTTTGCTGGGAGGTGCCGCGATGCTGTCATGGCGCATCGCATGACATACCGGTCCGCCGTGGTCTCCGAGTGCCAGTCGACGATGCCACAGTGGGAGTCGATCTTCAAGGACGGAGTGCTCAACATGAAGATGGCGATCGACCTGCTGGACGAGAAGTTGCCTCCCACCGTGGCCAGCTACAACCGCATATACCAAGTGTTGGGCAAAGTTTCGGTGATTTCAAAACGCATTGAGCTGTCGCCGCCAGTGGACAAGCATCCAACTACGTCGTCTGGATGCGTTGTGGCATCGACGCTCCTGGCGAAGTTCTACCATGCGACGGTGCTCATCCAGGGCGTCAACTTGCTGAGGTTCCAGTCACAGGGCCCAAGTGCGTCGACGAAAGCGTCCAGCTTCATCAAGGAGCATCAAGAGAAGAAGAAAGTGCAGTTGCCCGACGCCTTTTGGAGCGAGCTGAAATGCATCGTGGACGGTTCTGCAATGGTCTTCAGCGACGGGCACGCCGTGGTCAAGCGAGAGGGGGCGGTCGGCACACCAGCGTCGCCAGCCACAGGCAGCCTTCGGAGGAGCGGGAGTTCGTCGGCAATTTCGACTTCGGCGGGGACGATGTCGGCATTGTCTCAGAGCCCCGCCTCGGCGTCCACTGCAGCCTCTCCCCTGGAGGGGGAGGCGACGGGCCTGTCCCAGGCGCCAGCTGCCAAGGGGCCCAGGCTCGCGCGTCTCAGCGGCACGAAGCGGGCTCGTTAGAATGCATTTTGCAATTTAGGGAGTTGGGGCAGAGTGCCCCCCAGGTTTAGTCATATCACTGGTTTCCGTCGACGGCGTGACGTAAATCGATGTGTAGGTCATAGGGCCAAGCGGGGGTCTCCGCCCCCAGGCATCCAGGGCGGTCTTCTGGGGGTGTTGCCGTTGCCTGGCTATGCGTCAAGCCGCCGACCGAAGCAAGTGGGTATGATCGCGTGATCTCGCATGCGCACTGGCCGCCAGTGCGTGTTGAGAGGTGCATCCCGATGGTTCGCTGGGCACGGGTGAATAGCATTTTCATTACACACAGGGTTTGTGTTATAGTTCACATCAGTTTCTCCCTTAATATCCTTCGCCCCCGTTGCCATCAACACCATCATCACTATCATAACCACAACCACCACCACCACCACCATCATCCGCACCGCCCTCACAGCGCGAAACGGGATGCAAGCACCTCTAGGGTGGATAGTGGGTTGACCTGCCTGTCGGCGGGATGATGTGTTCAGGCCGAACTCGGGAGGCCGAGTTGTCGGCGTTTCTTCCTCCTGCTCCTCCTCCTTACCACTCTCCTCCCAGCGTCGTGTAAGAGTGGGGGTGGGAACGGGGCGGGGGGACGGATGGGGCGACAGGCTCGATGGGGGATGAGAAAGGGAGTGAGGGCAATGGCGGCGACGGGCATACGGCTCCAAGAGAGCGCCCAAGATGGACCCCAGGAGGGCAACAGACAAATGCTGCAACAAAATGGGCCCCCTGTAGCATCCACTGGGTAGCTTCCCGAGGCCCTCTTGAAGTCTGTTCGCGGATTGCCTTGCCCCCAATCAAAGGCTTCCTGGGGCTCTCAGGGGACCCCCCCAACAAGGGCTCCGAATGCGCCCCTGTAGTCGGACCCCCGTGCACGCGGGGGGCGGACGAGGGTCCGCATGCGGACTGGGCGTGGGGTGGGGAGGGGGAGAGGGCGAGATGCTCATGTCTGGGGTAATCCGATAAGGGTGTTGGGGAAATGGGCTGGTAATTCAAGGGAGGTGAAGGGGGGAAGTGAAGAACTGACCCATCCCAGACACCCCACGTCCTCACATCCCTCTTTGGCACTGGCAGCTGGGCCGCAAAACGCGACGCAGACGGGGTGTACACGGGAAAGGTAAATAAGGCGGAAGAGACGGATGACGGAAGGAGTGGGGATCAGGAGTTGGGGGTCGGAGAACGGAGGGGGAGGGGGCAAAGGAGGTGGCGGAGGAGAGGGAGGGGCATCGGGAGATGGAGGAGGAGAAGGGAGAGGGAGGCGGTGAGAGAGGATGGGGGAGGAACGGGCAGCGCGTAGCAGTGAAGGAGAAGTTTGAGACTTCGCCAAAGGATTGGTGGGGAGTGCGCCTTGCGCACCTCCTTGGCTCGTTCCCTTTCTTTGCCTCCTGTCGCTCATGCATTATGGCGTCTCCTCGTTCTACTGCCGCCCTCCTTTTTGTGGCTGGGGGCCACCGCTCTCGTTCAGTATGGCATGAATCGCAGTCGGTTACCTGACGTGTTATGCCACATCACATCATCATAATGCTGCACGCCATAACGCATAGCCTTGCGTTGCATTGCATAGCGCGCTCCATAGCGCATGGCAGTGCATGGGATTGCACATTGCCTTGCGCAATGAGTTGCATTGCGTTGAATTGCACAATGCAGTAGCGTTTCTGGAGACATGGTTTGGGTATGTCTGACCGCTTAGAACGACCCGATTGTCCTTCGGAGTCAACTGAGGAATTGGCGGCACATCGTCCACTCCAGATGCGACCATGTTTCACCTGCTTGCTACTCCTACTTGCTGCCGTACTGGCCCTCCATGCAATGCTGACCCAATGGCCGAAGTGAAATGATGATTATGAAGATGTTGATGATGATGATGCTGATGATCATGATGCTGATGATGTTGATGATGATGATGCTGATGATGATGGTGAGTATGATGGTAATGCTGATGATGATGCTGCTGATGATGATGATGCTGATGCTGATGCTGATGCTGGTGATGGTGATGGTGATGGTGATGATGATGATGATGATGATGCTGATGCTGATGATGATGATGATGATGATGATGATGGTGATGATGATGATGATGCTGATGATGATGATGATGATGATGATGATGATGATGATGATGATGATGATGACGATGATGATGATGGTGGTGGTGGTGGTGGTGGTGGTGGTGGTGAGGAGGAGGAGGAGGAGGAGGAGGAGAGGAGAAAGAGGGGGTGGTGGAAGAGGAGGAGGAGGAGGGAGAGAGGAAGGAGGAGGAGAATGGAAGAAAGAGGAGGAGAAAGAGGAGGAGAAAGAGGAGGGTGGTGGGAGGAGGAGGAGGAGGAGAGGAGGAGGAGGAGGAGGAGGAGGAGGAGGAGGAGGAGGGAGGAGGAGGAGGAGGAGGAGGGAGGAGGGGGGAGGAGGGGGAGGGAGGAGGGAGGAGAGGAGGGAGGAGGAAGGGGATAAGGGATAAGGGAGGAGGGAGGAGGGGAGGAGGGAGGAGGGATCAGGGATCAGGATCAACGATCAGGGATCAGCAATCAGGGATCAGGGATTAGGGATCAGGGAGGGAGGGAGGAAGGGAGAAGGGGGAGGAGGAGAAGGATGAGCAGGGGGAGATGGAAAAGGTGGAGGAGGAGGAGAAGGAGGGTGGAGGAGGAGGGTGGAAGAAGGAGGAGGAGGAGGAGGAGGAGGAGGAGGAGGAGGAGGAGGAGGAGGAGGAGGGAGGAGGAGGAGGAGAGAGAGGGGAAGGAGAGGAGGAGGAGGAGGAGCAGGAGGAGGGGGGGAAGGAGGAGGAGGAGGAGGAGAGGAGGAGGAGGAGGAGGAGGAGGAGAGGAGAAGGAGGGAGAGGGAGAAGGAGAGAAGGAGGAGGAGGAGCAGGAGGAGGGGGGAGGAGGCTATGCTGCTTGTTAATCTCCTGCGAGGACGTGCAGCCGGGCGCCGCCGGGCGGGGCGCCGCCCCGGCGGTGCACTTGGAGGGCGGCGGCATCGGCGCCGGCCCCTGCGCAGACGGCCCGAGCGCAGGGCTGTACCCCAGCGGCCTGCGCTGCGTGCCAGTCGAGGTTCGGGTGCGATCGAAGCTCGAAGCTCGGGGTCATGGGAGCGCGAGGGAGGAGGAGGAGGAGGAGGAGGAGGAGGAGGAGGAGGAGGAGGAGGAGGAGGAGGAGGAGGAGGAGGGAGGAGGGAGGAGGGGGAGGAGGAGGAGGAGGAGGAGGGAGGAGGGAGGAGGAGGACGAGGAGGAGGAGGAGGAGGAGGAGGAGGAGGCGGAGGAGGAGGAGGAGGAGGAGGAGGAGGAGGAAGGAGGACGATATCTCCCTGCGCTTCTCATTTCAATACGCCCCCCTGGCCATGATGGCGAGCACCCCCCCCCCCCTTCTTGGACCCCCCGCTTGGACGCCGCCGAGTACGTCGGGGCGGCCGTTTTCGTGGTCGAGGGGGTGGGGAGGGAGATCGTTTGGGCTGGCTCTTGAAGCCCTTCTCGCCTCGTGGTGCTCTCCGGCAGCTGCGCCTCGCCGAGGACTCTCCGGCTTCCTGGGGCTGCGGGGAGCGTCCCGAGCGGCCGCCGGAGGCCCGAGGCATGACCCGAAGCCGTTGGTGAGAATCGAGGAGAGGGGGAGATCCTGGCCTGGGCCATGCCATCTGTCCGGATGTTATGGCCCCTCTTCTTTCAGTCGGGGGCGGACAGAACCCCCAACAGTGACACGTCGATGAGCGTATTGTCCGTGTTCGGTTCTCGAGAGGGCGCCGCGGCATTATTTTCCAGGCTTGCGCCCGCCAGGTTTGGGCCTCAGGTCGTTTTCACTAAACCACGTTTTACTAAAGGGAGGTCTGTCCATCCCCGATTCAGGCGATTGCAAACATGGATTCAGGGGGCGTTGATTAGCGACGGGTCCCGTTCCCTTGGGGGATCGCTGAGTTTTGCCGCCGAGTGAGGCGGCACCGGCCGCATTTTGAGGAGAGCACCTCACGCGATCCATGGATTTGGCGACCGCGCGCCAAATCCACGGATAGCTAATCCATGCTTGCGCGCCCCCGAGTTATGGCCCCTCCTCTTCTCTCGCTGAACCCCTTGGCCCCCCCTCCCTCGTCCGCGCACGTGGTTCGGGCAATGCTTGGCGTATCCTGTTCTTGGACGCTCCCGTCTCGGGCGCCCCTTCGGCAAGAGCGTGGACGAAGACCAACAGCAGCTCCTGCCCGCTCTGCATGCGGCGTTGTCCACTCGAGGCAAGCCGCCGACGGCCACGCGGCGGCCGCCGACTGTTTTTCGCAGCGTCTGCTGTTGGGCATCCTGTCCGTCTGCCCGCACCCACTCTGGGCGTGTCGAGAGCCGGCGGCGAGCGAGGGGGAGAAGCGAGGAGCGGCAGGCCCTCTCCTCGACGTCGTCGTCCTTCCCCTCCTCCTCCTCGCCGTTGTCCTCCTCCTCCTCGCCTCCTCCTCCTCCTCCTCCTCCTCCTCCTCCTCCTCCTCCTCGCCTCCTCCTCCTCCTCCGTCGTCGAAGTCCCCCGGCCTTCCTGAGCCTCCCCCGAAGACAGGAAGAGCTCCTCGGGAGGCGCGAGGGCTTCCGAGAAGTCCCGCCGCCTTCCGAGAATCAGAGCCAGAATTACCTCCCCCGCTTTCGCTTCCAGACAAAACCAAGTCATACCACGCGCCTCCTCGTCAAGCGGCCTGACCAGTACAGGCTTCAATTTGGCATCGTTTGGTATCTCTTGGAAGCGAGGGTGGTCAAAAGCGAGGTAGGTTTGTTTTCCCCCTAGAGAAGGCCTTCCCCGCCTCCCTTCCCCCCCTCCGCTCGCCGCCGAGAGAGGTCACCGAGGCCTCTGGCCCGTGGCTGGTCCGCCGCCGGGAGCTGCGCAGCGACTCGGGCGGTGCCGGGAGCAGGCCCGCGGGGGGCCTCCCAAGCTCAGGAGGGGAAAAAACACACAGACACAATTAATCGTCGACTCCCAGGAAAATATAGGAAAATATGGGAAGTGGTGTGGAAGACAAAAAAGCAGAAAATATTGGAAAATGCGGGGAATCCTTTTATTTGTGTGTATTTATTTGTGTGTCCCAGGGCCCCTTCACAAGCATCTGCGTACCCGCCGCGGCTGGCGCCGGGGGCAGGGCCTCGGCCGGGTGGGCGCCTGCACCGTGCCAGTCGTGGTGTCGCTCGGACGTGTGCACTTCTCCTCGGCGGGGGTTCTCTCAAGGGAGCATCCTGGGGACCATCCCGCGAAAAAAAACACACGCACGAGACCGACAAAGAACACAGGGAGTGGACGGCCGAGCGATGGCCGGCCAGGCGCGCCAGGCCCAGGATTGCCCCCTGGCCAGGCATGGCGTTTCTGCATGAGTTACGTAGCGCGTGAACGACGGTGCAAAACAGCTGTTTCCGCCATCGTGCCCCGGGGCGGCTGTGGAGTTGTACCCTTTCGGCGGCACGTGAGGGTATGATCTCCGCCATGTGACAGGCGCCCCCGATGGCGTCATCTGAATAAGCGCTTTTCTGTTCACAGGCGCGGCGGGCTGGGCGTCCTGGTCGAGATCGCGCACGCCACAGGTCGAAAGACACAACAACATGCATAATCATAAACTCTGGAAGGTCCGCGCATTTTTCTCGGATCGGCGCTGGACCCCCTTTGGCGGTGCTTCGAGCGCTGCCCTTGGCGCGCTCCGCGCGCTAGGGAAGCGGCGCCTGCGGCCGATGCAAGAGCTTAGCGCGCATCTCCGAAAGTCTATGCTTGTGCAGGGTGAGGAGGAGGAAGGGAGGAGGAGGAGGAGGAGGAGGAGGAGGAGGAGGAGGAGGAGGAGGAGGAGGAGGAGGGGGAGGAGGGGGAGGGGGAGGGGGAGGAGGAGGAGAAGGATGGGGAGGGGGAATGAGGGGGGGAAGGAGGGAAAGAAACGGGAGGAGGAGGCGGAGGAGGAGGAAGAGGAGGAGAAAGAAACATATGAAACAATATAATAGGAGGAAAGGGAAGAGGGGGAGGGGGATGGGGAGGGGGGGATCACTGACCAAACTTCCAGGATTGTAAGCGGGCCGCCTTTGAACATCCCCTGGGCCGAGGAGGGATTGTCAAGGGGGGTCACTCGTCACCTGGGGAACCCAAGTCTCAGCCTTTTCATGTTGGTTGCTGACAGTGGCAAGCCCTGGCTAGCAACCCGCGCTAGGAACTGCGCGAGAGTGGTGCCCTGCACAGAGCAATGCCTGTTGGGGGTGGGGACAGACAGAGCGACAATGCGGCAACCCCAGCCGCCCCTCCATCCCATGCCACCCTCCAGCCCACCCGCCCTCCACATCCCCATTCTTTGGGGGGCAAACACCGCCATAATTTGTGCGTTGGGCTCGCTCTGGCCTGGACGCCGGCGTAGACGCAGAGAGGAGCGTCGAACCGCAGGCACTACCTCCCCCTCCCCATCCTTCGTTCCCTCGTTCGTTTTTTTCTTTCCTACCCCCCGCGGCCTCCCAATTCCTTGAGGGGGCCCCGCCCGTCCGCCACTTGCTCTGGGCGGCGCCTAACTCCTTGCCGCGATGCCGTGCACCGGCTACGTGGAGGCGTTTTTCCATCTCCGGCGCCTCCGCACCCCCCCGTGCCCTGCGCTGAATCGGCCCGCCGCACTCTTGCTTTGCCGTCGGCCTGCTCCGCCGCCCGCCGCCTGGGCACAGCTGCCGCAGCGCTGGCGCATATCAGTTGGTCGCCGCGGGCTCCCGCGCCGCTGCCTCCCCCCAGCTGGCGCCCTGGTCCTCCGCCCGATGGCTGCTCCCTCTCCTCGGCTTGCTGGGCCCTTTCCGAAGGGTGGCTGCCGGCCCGTCTTCTGGGTGTACTGCGACGCCGTCCCGCAGCTGCTGCCGGGGGCACCCTTCAGCCAGTCCGCGCCCGCGCACCCGCCGTACCTTTGCTGCGTGTGAGTGCCTCCGCGCTCTGTTCCCTTCCTTGCTGCCGCCCTTTTTTTCTCCCCCCGCTTGCGTGCGGCCTAATTCGCGATGCCGTGTCCCGGTTTCGGCCCGACGCGCGCGCGGATCGTTTCTGCCGCATTGCGACGGAAAAATTCGGCCATGCACCTTCCGGTCTCTGATTGTGAGTCATGAGGTTTCTGTCGAAAGTTTCACACATTGACAATAAAAAACACGTGGGGCGGCCCGACGTGGCCCCTGGAAGGCGCCAGGTACTGTGGCCTTTTTTTTCCACAAATAAGTAGTACCATGATTGGAAACCTCCGGAAATCACGCACATGCGGCGCAAGCCGAGGTAAACTTGTCAAGAGCGGAACATGTTATCGCCTTTCAAACGAGGGTCTGCACAAAGTATCGCCTTTCAAACAAAATGCCCGCAGGATCGCGGCAAAGGGCAGACCTCCGGAGATGTGGGGTTGGGAGTGGCGCGAGGTCGGAGCAAAGGGATTGAGAAGAGAGTGCTACGTTGGCGGCAGCCCGCGGCAAAAGGCCAGAGGATGATCGAGGAAAGGGAGCGAGCGACTGAAGCTGAATATGTGAGACCCTACGCCAGAATTTGTCACATACGCGCAGAACCGAAGTGCAGCGGCCACCCTTTCCTAACCCCGCCGGCGATCGGGGGCGCGCGGGGGGGCTGCGGCGGAGGAGGCGGAGGAGGCGGAGGCGGAGTAGGGGGGGCTGCTGGCCCGAGGAAGAACCCATCCCCTGCTGAGTGCGAGCAGCGTGTTGATGGGAATCCAATCACCCGCGCCCGCGTCGGCAGTTCGGGAATTGCCCCTTGCGAGCCCTTTTCCAAGTGGGAATATGTAGGAGGGCGGCGCTTTTCGCCCAGGTGTACATCGGCTCTACCTTCCGAGTAATTTCCATACGCGCGGCCAATGAATAATTTATTGTGGGGGGTCCGTTAAGAAGAGATTGTGCCCGCGCTGGTCATGGAAAAAGGAACGGAGGATGGGCGAGGGCACCGGCGCGCCCGTCGAGCGCCCGCGGGGGGTGGGGGGGCGGTAGGGGGAAGGATTGGAGACGGCGCGCGGGCTCCACCCTGCGTTTGGTGCTGCGCTGCTGGCAGTGGAAGCGGGCCCAGTAACCTTTGCGCCCCCGCCTCCACGCGCGTTGCTGCCCCGAGACGCCAGGCGCGTGCTCGGCCGGAGCTTGCGGCGCTCGGGGCCGCGCCTTCGCCCGCGGTCCGCGGAGGCGGGGGGGTGCGAAGGGGGGGGGGGGGGGGCTTGTGCGGCGATGCGCGCGTTGCTGCTCGCGCGCGGGCTTGAAACCCGACTTCGCGCAGCGATTCGCTAAATCTTGACAGGCCTTTCTTCGCGGGGGCCAGGCGCGGGCGCGGGGGCAAGGATTTGGCCGGGCGATGCGCGTTAGCAGGGCGGCCGCGTTACATGCGCAAGCCTGCCTTTTCATTCCGGCTGGCTGCGAGAGGGCCGCGGCGCCGAGCATCGCGCGCTTGTCCGCAGGGCCGTTGCCACCCGCAAGATGCGCTTCTCGGGGCCGCGGGTCCGGGGCCTCCAGGGCCGCGTGGGCCTGGGCGCCGCAGGCTTGAATATTTGGGCCCCGCGCTGGCGAAGCATGAAGCCGCGCGCGGACGCCTGCGACGCCCAGCCCAAACGGAACGGCACGGAAATGACAGCAACCTGCCCGCCTCTTGCTGCGAGAGGACCTGTCGGGCGACCGACAAATCAATTCTGGCGCCTGCCTCGAGATTCACTGACTGGTCAATGGCGCGCAAGTGGGCGCCTTGCCGCGAGACCTTGATTTTGCTCTCACAGACATCGGGGGGGAAGTCAGCGACGGGCCGCGGCTCGCCTGCCGGGCCCCCGTGGACAAGCGCCGAGTGCATCTCCCTCCCGATCCGCCAGGGGGAGAGGGTGCAGCTGCGAGCGGGCCGCGCGCACTTCCCGACTTTGCGGGGATTGGCGTAAATTCGGGTCACGAAAGAGAGGGGGCGAGGCGCGGGGGGGCGGCTGTGCGCAGACCCAGCAGCGCTGGCACGCGACGCGCAGCAGCGCCGCGGCCAGCCCTTGGCGCCGCGTCGGGTCTTCCAGCGGGGCCAGCGAAACTGATCGCGAGCGGCCGTCGCCTCGGGGGGCGGCGATGACCGTGGAGAGAGATTGCAACTGGCACCATTCTGCCGCACCGTCCCCGTTGACTCTTACATTATTGGTGACGCGCGAGTTCGCGCCCGTGGCAAGGAGCTCACGCGCGTCTGCGCCGCCCGTCGCGGAGCAGCAAACCGCCGCCTGCGCGACATAAGTTGCCAGCGCGCTGGCGCGGCGCCAGGCGGCTAGATCTGGGGCGCCAGAAGCTGCCCGCGGCCGGGCCGGCGCCGCATCTCTTCGCGGCTGGGGCCGCGCGCCAACCGACAGGGGCGAGCGCCATTGCAAGCCGCTTGCGAAGTCTGTCGGGGTTGGCTGAGGTGGGCGACTTGCGCGGAGGAACCGAACGGCTCGACTCATTTTCTGCCATCTCGACCAAAGAGACGGCGCCTTCCTGCGTTGCGCATGCCACCGCGTCCGAGTCATCATCAGTAAATCCGATGCGGAAGGTCATCTGTGCAGAGGGAGAGGGGGCCTAGGATGCTCGACCTGCCAATTTGTCGAAGGCTGATACGCGTAGACATGCGCATAGTAGATGTTCCGCGAGCAGCGCGCCGCCATGCCGCGGGCGGGCTTGCCCTGTTCTCGCGCTCGCACGCTCGTGCGCCGCGAACAGTCGGGCCCGGCATTGACGCGGAAAACCGCGCAGAACGATTCAGAGGGGGTAGCGCCCCCAGGCGGCGACGGCCACTTCGCCATGGTAGTCGGTCGCTTCTGGCAGCGGGGCGGCGGGGCGCGCGCGGCGACCCGCCGCTCTGGCCGACTCCGTTTCTAACGCTTGCTAGAAAACAAGTCCCGCGACGTTGCCGCCCACCTGGCGGCGGAGGATGGGTTGCGGCTGAGCTGCCTCCCTCTCTTCTGCAGTGGGGGAGCCCGCGCTTGGCCCGCGCCCCGGGCGATGCGGGCGTCGAGCAAATTCCAGCGAAAGTGCCCCCCCCCCCCCCGCTGCTTCGACTCCGTCATCTGGGGCAGCGCTGAGATTATGGCAGTGATGTTCGACATGGGCTGCCCGCGCTGCTCTGCCGCGTGGGCGAGATTTCCCCGGGCCCCCCGAACTGCTCGTCGGCGAGGGGCGCCAACGACGGGGGCGAAAACCATAAGGCTTGGACCGCCACCGTCGGTGGGCGACGGGGAGCGCCCCGGACGCGCCGGGGAGATGGCGGCGGCGAGCTTGGGTCAGCTGGCGGCGAATGGGGGGTCCCAGCGCATGGCGCCGCGGCCCAGGGCCCCGCCAGCCCGGGCGCTTCGCTGCCAAGAATGCCAAATGGCCGACCAGGCCAGTCTTCGCGTTTGCGAACCTGGGCAGGTGCCCATATCGCCTGGCACATCGACCAGCGATGGGCCCCACCAATTACTTGCCATTCGCCTTCGTAGCCCAGTCGCGCCATGCCTGCGCGTGGTCGCCTGTTCTGCGCAGAGGAGATGTGCTGGGCCTGCCAGAAGCCCGAGGTCTTGCTCCGCTGGCTAATGCTTTATTGGAGTTCTCGCAGATTTTGGCGCATCCGACGGCGCGCGCGGCGCAGCCGTGGCGACGCCGCCCCCCGGGCCAGAGTTCCAAGGGGGCCGCAGCCGCGCGCGTTGAGTCGACCTCGCCGAAACAACGCGCCGCGGGCGAGTTGGGCACGCAGCGCGTAGCATTGGCCAGCGCTGACGACCCTGGACCCAGACGGCGCGTCGCGGCGGATGCCGGGGATCCCCGCGCGATTGCTGGGCCTGGCAGGCCGAACAACGGGCCGCGAGCTATTTGGGCATGCGAGGCATAGCCTGAGCCCGCAGCCCCGGCAGAATGTCAGAAATCTTCCACAAGTGCGGCCCCGGAACGCGCCTGCAAAACGGCGGCCCAGAGATGATGGTCAGCATGCTGATGTGCGCCAGTTGGTGGCAGGGTAGACGCGGGTTGGCCGGCAGGCAACCCGCTCCGCCGCGCCTTCGCGCCAACGCGCGGGGCCCGAGACGCGGGCGACCAGATGGCGCGCAACAGCGCGCGCCCGGGCGAGATCTCCAGGCCTTGCCGTTCACCGACGGGCATTGGGCCGCAGGCGGACTTGCGCATGCCCCCACGCGCAAAGGATTATGGGGCACGTGGACCACGAAGAGCAGGCTGCAGAAGAGACGACTGCACGCGGCCTGTTCTGCATGCCTCTCGTGGGCGCCACCCTCGCCTGGGAGGCGTCGCCCGTGGCGCGCAGCGCGAAGCGTTTCGGCCGCATGCTCTCGCGCGCCCACCGCCCGGCGACGACGGCTTCGCAGGGGCAGGCAACTTGCGGCGCAGTGACCTTCGACTGCGCGCGCCAGGAGTGCAGGGGCAGCGCGGCGCTGACGACGACGCACGGTGTCTGCGCCCCTATGCGACGTTCCCCCGCGCCGCCCCGACGCTGGACACGCCGGCGGCGCGGCCGCCCCATCGTCGGCCGCGGGAGGATGGGCCGCCGCAGTCGGCGGTGGAGGCCCTCGAACGCATCGAGAAGGCCTGTTTAACGGTGCAGAGAGCCGTTCTGCGTGCCGAGAAGTACGACATGGCGCCTCCCGGACAAGAGTAGGTGCTCCAGCGTTCTGTAGCCCGATGCCGAGCGCGGACGGTCTTGCCGGAGCTGGCTCAAGTAAGCGAGGGCAGCCCTATCAGTTGTTCGATGGTCACTGCGCGAGTGCGACCGAGCTGCTGGCCCGACGCCGAGCGCCGACGATTTATTTCTCCAGTTTCCCGCGCGCCCCGCTGCGCGCCACTCGCTGTCGAGCGCGGATGGTCGCTGGGCTCATCGGGTCGATGCCAAGTGCGGGCGGTCGGGCCCGACTGCATCTGCCGACGACGTTTTCCGCATTGGTGGCGAACAGGATTCGTTTTGGTCGCGAGAGAATGGAGCCGCGCGCCCAACCCCTTGCGCCATGCGCTCTTGCTCGGGCAGCCGCAGTTCTCTCCGCCAGCCGGGGCGCTGGGGCGGGGGCCTCCAGCGCGAAGCCGAGAGAAAAACCCGGTCTCTTCCGCGCGGTGTGTCGCGCGAGTTGCCCGCGCGGGCTACCGCGCAAGGTCTTCCATGCAAGCGCGCGAAGTTGCGGGGTCTTGCGCGGCATGTGCATGAGCGTTCCCTGCGACATTGCGGAGAGGGATCGCGCGGCCGCGCTCAGGCCACGGACGAGCGCACGCGCTCATCCTAAGCTAGACCATGTCCAGACTCATGCCAATATGCCGACTCGTTACGAGTGAGTCCCATTCGCGTCTGGCACCGTGAGACGCACTTCCAGCCCCTCAAGTCAAGCTCGTTCGTACCCGAAGTCGATGCCAACGCGCGCGCATGCGGGGTGGGGGGCGGGGGTGGGTGGGGGGGCGCGCTGTGAATGGTCACTCCGACCGCGCCGAGCCCCCGCGCCAATGCCTTCTTTCCTCTTCCCGTCCTCGCTTAGACTCATACGGTCGACGACGACGACGACGATGATAATGATGCTGAGGATGATGATGACGGTGAGCGGGCTGCTGGCTTTGGCGACGATGGTGGTGACAAAAAGGATGGCGACGACGATGCTCCTTAGAGTTGCCCATGCTCAGTGTGACACCCGTGGTCGCTACTCAGGTGAAGATGTGATGATGATGATGGTGACGATGTTGAGGATGGCGATGGTGATGATAATGTTGATGACGATGATGTTGACGGACGGAGCTGATTTTGAGAGTGTCCTGGGCGAGGCTCTGGTTCCGGCGCCGCCACCGCGGGGCCGCCAAGGGGCATTCTTGTTTTCCGTTCTCGCCCAGTTTGCGGCGACGTCTGGAAAGGTTCGTCGGTTCACCGACCCAACGCCGCCCGCTGTAGGAGTAGAACTTGAAGGCGCCTCGGGCGAGTCGCTGTTTTTGTCCGTTCCCCGGGGGGCCCAGATTGCGAGGGTGTCTCGAGCGGTTTGCCTGCTCCGTGGACGATGTGCCTGCGCCGCGCCGTGGCCACCATTTTGGTGCATTTTTCAAATTTGGCGATCTGCGCATGATAGTGGCGCAGGGTTTGCGGGCTGACTTGCGCCCGCATCTTTGCCCTTGGAAATCCTCGCGGGGCCCGGCGGCCCCGCTGGTGAAGGGTCAGCAGGGTTTCCGTGCGAGGCCTTGCCATATGTAGGTCCCGAGGTTGCACGGTGCATAGTTTTTGTTCTTAGCAGAAGTTCTGCGCCGTGGCGCGTGTAGTTTTCATCGGCGGCTTCAGAATTGGCCGTCGAGTCTTCTCGTCGGCCCTTCTGGTCTGAGTGCGAGGCGCGCACTTCTTCGCTGGGCTCGCAAAGGGGCGCGCCCGCGCATTTGACACTCGTCGATGCCAAGTGCCCCCTTGGAATTGCGCGGCTCGATGCGGAGATCAGACATCGTCCGCGCACCTTTTTTGGCGGCAACACTCGTCCGTGTTCAGATCAGATTCCGAGGATGTCGCGGGCGCGGCACTGGTTTCCGCGTGCCCATGCAGGGGCCGCCACGAGATATCCAATTCCTTCTGTTCGCGCGCGAATTGCGTGGGTGTCTCGAGCGGCCTGCCCGCCCACCGACCCGATATCCCCCGCTTCCAGATCACATTTGGACGGCAGCTCGGCGGGGCGTTGGTTTTCGCCCCCCACGGGGCCCGGGTTGCGAGGATGCCTCGGGCGGCTGGCTCGTTCGGGCGGTCAGGCTCGTCTGCGGCCAGGGCTGTTTCTGAGGATGTCTCGGGCAAGGCGCCGGTTTCGGCGCCGCCAGGAGTTCAGATTGAGAAGATGTCTCGGGCGGGTTGCTCGCTCCGGTGGCCAGGCCCGCCTGCGTTCGGAGCTCAATCCGAGGATGTCTCGGGCGGGGCGCTGGCTTTCGCGCCCCAGGCGGCCCCGATTGCGAAGGCGTCTCTGGCGAGGCGTCTGCGGGGCGAGCGCGCTGCCTTCAGCGCTCCTCGGGGAGGGGGCGGGCGTTCCCCGCGATGCCGAGCGCGGCCGGCATCTACCGCGCCGGCAGGGGCCGCGACGCGCTCCCTGCTCGCGCGGGACCGCTGGCAAGTTGAACTGATCTAGGGCCTCGCCCGGGAGCGGCGGGCCGCCGCCGCAGGCATCGCGCCCGACGCAGGCGACCACATCATTCACGACGACGCGCGAGAGCGAGATCTTCAGGCCGCGCCTTTCCCCGACGGGCATTGGCTGCATGTCGACGATTTCACGCGGGCCCCCGCGTGGAGAGAGTTCATGGACTTCGCGGGCAACGAGGTGAAGGCTGCATAAGAGAAGATTGTTCGCGGCCTCTTCTGCATGCCTCTGATGGAGGCCACCTTCGCTTGGGAGGCGTCGCCTGCGGCGCGATGGTGCTTGGGCCGCGTGCTCTCGCGCGCCCGCTACCCGGCGACGACGGCCTCGCGGGCGCAGGCGATGCGCGGCGCAGTGGCCATCGCGCGCGCGCCAGGAGCCCCGGGGACAGCGCGGCGCTCACGACGACGCGCGGCGGCTGCGCTTCCACGCGATTTTCCTCCGCGCCGCCCAGACGGCGGACGCGCCGGAGGCGCGGCCGCCCCCTCGCGGGCAGAGGGGGGAAATGCCGCCGAAGTCGGCGAAGGAGGCGCTCGATCTCTTCGAGAAGAAAAAAGGGTTCAATGGTGGGGAGGGCCTTTCTTCTTGCCGAGAGTTACGGGATGGCGCCGCCAGTAGAAGAGTCGCTTCTTGAGCTTCTGCGACCCGATGCCAAGTGCTGGCGGCCCTGATGGAGCTGGCTCGCACGAGCAACCCGATCAGCGTTTCAATGGCCATTCGAATGAGCATGACAAAGTTGCCGGGCCGAAGCCAAGTGTCGATGGGCTATTTATCTTGTTCCCTGCGCGCCCAGCCGCAGCCTGCTCAGTGCCAAGTGTAGATCGTCGACTGACTCACCCGCCCGATGCCATGCGCGGACGGTCTGGCCTAACGGCACTTGTCGACGACCAGTTATTGTTTCTGGTGGCGAACAGGACTTGCTCTGGCTGCTATAGAAGCGAGAGCTGCGTGTTCCCCCCCTCGCGCCATGTGTTATTGCCTGGTTTGCCGCAGTTCACTCCGCCAGCGGGACACCGGCACTTGAACTTCCAGCGTAAAGCCGTGGGCAACCTCTTTCTCTTCCACGTGGCGTGGTGTCCGTGAGCATTTGCGAAAGATCGTGTGTGCCAGCGAACGAACTTCCAGGGACTTGCGCGGAATGAAAGTTCCTTGCTTCATCATGGAGAGGGGTCGAGTATCCATGTCGACTCAGTACCGCTCGGCCGTGCCAGCCACTGACGCGCACATGCGCTGATCCAACCTTCACACATATCCAGATGTATGCGAATCTATCCACGCGTAATATCGGCACTCATTCGCATTCGAACTCAGGCACCGCGATATCCACTCCAAATCTGTCAATATTCAAGCTCGTTTAAGGTCGTACTCTTTTGCGCTTAGACAGTCACGGGGGGATAGGCCCACACAAATCGATGCACACATGTTGAGCTCCACGCGGTGAGTAATCAAAACATGTGCGCGCGGCGCGAACGCGCGAACCACATTCAGAAAACGGTCCGCCCTCCATCCGTGATGCTGTTACATATTTCCCGCTTGCATATCCGAATTACTTGGAAAAAAAGCTCGTGCGGACCCCCCCACGTCCTACCGACACGCCTCGGGGTGCGCCAAACGGGGTTTTATCAGGACATGTGATGGAGGACGTGGAGGCGGAGACGGAATAGGACGATGAGGAGGAGGCAGAGGAAATGGAGGGGGAGGAGGAAAAGGAGGCGGACGAAGATGAGGAGGAGGAGGTGGAGGAGGTAGAGGAAGAGGCGGACGAAGAGGTGGAGGAAGAGGAGGTGGAGGGGGAGGAGGACGAGGAGGATGAGGAAGAGGAGGTGGAGGAAGAGGGGGAGGGGGAGGAGGGGGAGGGGGAGGGGGAGGGGGAGGGGGAACGGGAGGCAGGGAATGAGGACGAGAAAAAACAGCGGTGAGAAAGGGAAAATGGAAGGAGGAGGAGGAGGAGGAGGAGGAGGAGGAGGAGGAGGAGGAGGAGGAGGAGGAGGAGGAGGAGGAGAGACGAGGAGGACGAGGACGAGGAGACGAGGACGAGACGAGGACGAGGACGAGGACGAGGACGAGGACGAGGAAAGGGTAGGAGGAGGCGGAGGACGAGGAGGAGGAGGAGGAGGAGGTATAGGA
Organism: Prorocentrum cordatum; assembly: GCA_963575745.1. Taxonomy (NCBI): domain Eukaryota; class Dinophyceae; order Prorocentrales; family Prorocentraceae; genus Prorocentrum; species Prorocentrum cordatum. The sequence goes on from CAUYUJ010017840.1 coordinate 114,095, forward strand.
GAGGATGAGGAGGAGGCGGAGGAGGAGGAATAGGAGGAGGAGGAGGAGGAGGAGGAGGAGGAGGAGGAGGAGGAGGAGGAGGAGGAGGAGGAGGAGGAGGAGGAGGTGGAGAGAGGAGGAGGAGCAGTTGGAGGTGGAGGTGGAGGAGGAGGAGGAGGAGGAGGAGAGGAAGAGGAGGAGAAGAAGTAGGAGCAGGAGGAGGAGGAGGAGGAGGAGGAGGAGGAGGAGGAGGAGGAGGGAGGAGGAGAGAGGAGGAGGAGGAGGATGAGGAGGAGGAGGATGAGGAGGAGGAGGAGGAGGAGGGAGGAGGAGGAGGAGGAGGAGGAGGAGGAGGAGGAGGAAGAGGAGGGGGAAAGGGAGGATTGAGGCGCCAGGATGTATATCGACGTTTTTTCCTCCAGCAGGGGCGCCTTTCCATCTGCGGCATAGCCCCATCGACGCCTCGCCCGCGTCGCCCGCGGGCGCTGCGGGAGGCGGCTGCGGCGCTAGCGCTGCGGTGCCGCCGCGGGGGTGGGTGTGTGGGACAGAACGCAGTCTGCTAAAACTCGGCGGCGGGCGAGGGGGTGAAATGAGAAGCAGGAGGCCTTTTCAGAAGGCGGCGGGACTTTTCAGAAACCCTCGCTCCTTCTGAAAGGTTTTGCGGGTCTTCGTGGAAGGCTTAGATATTTTCTCAGAAGGCCTGGGAACTTCCGAGCCTTCTGAGAAGACGCGCGCGCGCCCCTTCTCACTTCCCCCCCGGGCTCGCCGCCGAAACACATTCCACGAACATGCTACAGCATTGCTTCATGAGTAAACCGCTTGATTGTTCTGGCACTTTTTCAGGTCATCACGTTTGTCGACGGTTGACGAGACGGTCAGGAGCAACATCCGGGGGGATAGTCGTGAAACAAATAGTGGCATAAACAGAAGCATGCAGGAATTCCGTCGGTTATCAGAGGTCTTGTGGCCTCGGAGTGCTCTTCAGCAGCTGCCCTCGAACTGCCGCCGGAGACCCCAGTTCTGACCCGAAGGCCAAGCGACGAGGACCACTCGGGGCGGACGAAAGGGGGTGGGGAAAGAGATCCTCTGGAGGTCACGAAAGGACAGGACAGGGGGGTACGAAATCCGCTGCACGCGGAAGCATCTCACACGCCGTGACCCCAAGGGGTCGGCGGATTTTGTCATCGGTCCCTCTCCTGGAGGAGGGCCAGCTGAGACACTGGCGGCTCGATGTCTCTGGGGGCGCGGCCCAGGGCCGTTCAAGACCTGTCTTTGGGTGGACAGGTGTCCCGCTGACCCGCTTTCCGAGGCGGGCCCAGCGGTGGCGACGAGGAGCCTTGAGCCTGTTTTGGGGGGATTCAGGCAAGTTTACTTGCATGGCGTTCGCCCCCTCCCCCCCCCCCTCGCCCCTCTTCAAGCGAATACTAGTGTGCAAGTGCCTTCCGACTCGCGTGATTTCCGCGCCCCCCCCCCCGGGCTTGCTTCAGGCTCAGCCCCCCCCCCGTCCGTGCAAGTAAACTTGCCAGAGTCTAAAAAACAACAGGTTCCTTCAGGAGGCCCCCAGGAAGGGACGACCAGCCCCCTCCTCCTCCTGGTCCTCCTCCTCCTCCTCCTCCTCCTCCTCCTCCTCCTCCCGGACACAGACTCCAGCGACTGAGGGACCAGCCCCGCAAGGCTGGCGACGGTGGCGCCAGCGCCCACGCCGCGGTCGGGGCAAGGCGGCCGCGCGAGGACGAGGAGCACCAGCCGTTCCTCACGACATCGACGGGGTCGTGCAGGCCCCCGCCACCTCTACGAGCACTACCACTACAAGGGGGGCGCCTCCTGCGCCCGACCAGAAGGAGCTGCCCCGAAGGGCGGGCAGGCGCGGGCAGCCTGGGCCAAAGCGGGTCGCCTTCATCGTGGGGACGTGCGTCCACGTCCTAGCCATTGAGGAGGGCCTCGACATCTTAGACGGGGACGGCGACAGCTCCTCCTCGAGTACCTGGGCACGGAGGGCGCTCAGGGGAGCGGACACGCCCCGCCGCCAGCAGCTCGCGCCGTGGCTCCGACGGCTGGGCGGCAGCTCAGCCTCGAGCACAGCCACGGACGCCACGGAAGAGGCCCCAGAGGCGCAGGGGTGGAGAGCCGCAGATGTGCGGGTGGCCGAAGCCTCTCCCCATGCGCCCCTCTCGCTGATGCCGCCGACAGGCGGGTGGTCGAAGCCATCAGCGATGAGCTCGTGGAACAGAGAGCCGCAGACGTGCGGGTGGTCGACGCCTCTCTGCACGAGCGCCCCCAGCTCGGCTCCCCTGACGAGGGGGTGGCCGATGCAGCCCAGCTGGGGAGAGGACTACTGGAGGCCTCGGGCACGGGGCAGAGGGTGGCGCTCCAAGCCTGGCATGGGCGTCAGCTCAGCCACGACTGCGGCCACTGAGGCCTCGGAGGAGGACCCAATGACGCATGGTAGGAGAGCCGCGGATGCGCGGGTGGTCGATGCCTCTCCGCATGCGCCCCTCTCGCTGATGCCGCCGACAGGCGGGTGGTCGAAGCCTTCAGCGATGAGCTCGGGGAACGGAGAGCCGCAGACGTGCGGGTGGTCGACGCCTCTCTGCACGAGCGCCCCCAGCTCGGCTCCCCCGACGGGGGGGTGGCCGACGCAGCCCAGCTGGGGAGAGGAATACTGGGACTCCCGACCGCGGGGCAAGGGGCGCAAGGCAAAGCCCGACATGGGCCTCAGCTCAGCCTCGAGCATGGCCACAACCGCCTCGGAAGAGGCCCCAGTGGCGCATGAGTGGAGAGCCGTGGATGCGCGGGTGGCCGAAGCCTCTCCCCATGCGCCCCTCTCGCTGGTGCCGCCGACAGGCGGGTGGTCGATGCCACCAGCGATGTGCTCGTGGAGCCGAGAGCCGCAGACGTGCGGGTGGTCGACGCCTCTCGATACGAGCGCCCCCAGCTCGGCTCCCCCGACGGGGGGGTGGCCGAAGCAGCCCAGCTGGGGAGAGGAACACTGGAGGCCCAGATCTCGAGGAAAGGGGCGCCACGCCAAGCCTGGCATGGTGCTCAGAGGCCTCAACGGCAGCGCCTGGGGCATCCTCGTCGACCGCCTGGACGAGATGCCGTTGGGCAAAAACACCATCATGTTGGTGCAGGAGCACTGCCTCACCAGTGACTACGTCGGCGAGATTAGTGCCAGCGGTGCTGCGGCGGTCCTAGACCTAGAGAAGGCGCTCGAGCAGGCCACAGTGCACTTGCTTTGGGCCGAGGAGCCCAAGCGCCAGTTTCGGTTGCAGCTTTTGAAGCCTTTAATTTCGATTTGCACGGCCAGGCGCTTTGTTTCCTTCCGCGGCGTGGTGTCGGTGCATTCGACCATCACATTCTCAGCAGCCATTGCGGGTAGCAGCGGGGGCACGAGATGCCTCAAGCTAGCCATCTTGTCAGTCGTAGACGGGCTGGCGCAGGAGCACCCCGCCAGGCCGATGAAGTTTTTTGTTGAGGATTTAAGCATTCAGGCCCGAGGTGCGGAGGCGGATGTCTCGGCCTTGAGACTGGAGGTCCAGACCAGTAGCACGCAGCTCGGAGTCGACTCGGCGGGAGGAGGAGTTGTGTCGCTGCGCACCAGAGGCGATGCCAGGATGGGGAGCGCTAGGCGGCGTAGAGGTGAGTTGTCAAGCATTGGCAAGCAGGGCGCGCGCACACTTCAAGTTGCGCGCATGGGATTTCTCCCCTCTGTGCTGTATGGGGCGGTTTGCCTCGGAATGGACCCGACGCGGCTCACTCGAGCAAGGGCGCTCATGGCCTCGGCGCTGGGCGGGAACGCAATCGGTAAGGACCGACTGCTCCGCCTGTGGACGCTGAGATGCGACCCCCTGGTCGAGGCCTGCACGAAGCCGCTGCTCAAATGGGCGGAGGCTATCTTTGCTGGCGGCCATGAGGAGATCATGGTTGCTGGGTGGCGCAGAGCTGTCGCGGCGGCCGCTGCCGCCAAGCCTGGGAGCAACCCCTGGAGGCAGATAAAAGGACCCGCTTCAGCCGTCTGGGCCACACTCAGACTCCTCTCGTGGACGTGGCCTGCCTATCATGCGTTCTTCGATCACCTCGGGCAACAGTGGGAGTTGCGCAGGGCAGCACCGCAGTGTCTCAAGAAGCTGAGAGGAGCAGCGAGAGCCGCTGTAGCCGAGGACGAGGGCCTCCAAGGGATTGCGCATCGTGCTGTATCCTCCACCTCGGACTCCCTCCTTTTCCCAGGGCTGCGTAGCCTAGCCTCCGTCCTGCGTGCCGAGCTGTATGCACTGCTCAAGTTGCTGAATAGCGCCCACCCGCCTCTGAGGGTAGGGGTAGACTACAGTTCAGTCATTCGAGGCCTCCGTAAAGGCCCCAGCTGGTGCTGCAGCCCTAGGAGCTCGACGTGCGGGCGAAAGGCTTTCTCTTGCAAGACCAGGCGCGCGTTGGGGCGCAGGCCCTGCCAGGGCAAGATGAGCGTGGATCGTCGGTGGGGCGTTGAGTTGGGGCGGGGGGTTGGGGAAGGCGTCATCTCTCCAGCCCTCCGCGGTGCGGCCATGGGGCACAAAGTGCACCGCGCGGGCCAGTTTTCTTTCTGCGATCGGTGCGGTGTGTTCTCGAGCGAGAGAGGGTGGAAGCTCGTGGCTGCCTGCGTGTACCGTCTCTCGCTCCTGCGCCGAGGCAAAAATCCTTGTGCAGTGAAGGTCTCCCTAGAGCAGAGCCGCGCTCCCTGGTAGAGGGGGGTGCGCGGCGTTCTGGGAGCGCCTGATGGATTGATCGGGAAGGGGCGGGAGCACCCCGAGGTGGAGTGCCCGCCCATCCGTCTTACATATGGCGAGCTGAGGCGGGGACCGCCAGGCATCGTTCTTGCAGCAAAAAACCTCCTCCTCCTCCTCCTCCTCCTCCTCCCGCTTTCCGAGGCGGGCCCAGCGGTAGCGACGAGGAGCCTCCAGGAGGCCCCGCTGGAAGGGACGCCCAGCGCCCGGGAGGGCTGCCGTCGTCTCGACTGCCCCCCCTCCGACCCCCAGGGGTCTTTTATGATGGAAGTTCGACCTCGCTTCCGGCCGGCTGCCTCCGGTTAGATGCTCAAATGGCGCTTCTGTGCATCCTTTCGTTACTCCAGATTTCGTGATAAAGGGAGGGGGGTCTCATTTCGGGGGGGGGGGGGTCTCTTCCAGGCTATCCTGGAGGGCCTGGGGGGGGTCTGGGGACGATGTTCTGGAGGGTTCTCCCACGGGGGAGGTCTGAGATGGCTTGTCTGGGAGGGTCCAGACCCCCGTCCTTTTATTACGAAATCTGGAGTACCGATCTGTTCCGATCCCGACTCCTCGACGATGCGGCCCGACCCGGCGCACGTTCCGATCCGACTTCCCGATTTGAGGTTGATTGATCTCGGCGTCACCCCAACATATCAGTACTATGTGTGCGTTGCCACGCAGCACCCCGCAGATGCGGGTGAGAGTGAGGGGTCGGTGGGGGCGTCGGCAGTCTGCGAGACTCTGGAGAAGCCCGCCGCAGGCGCCAAAGTTTGACACAAATTCTACAACGATCCTGCCGCAGGCGCCGATTTTTGCGTTAAACCAATGTGGGTAGATCGCGGGTGGGTCGCTGGTGGTTCGCGGATGGGTTGCGGGGTGGGTCGCGGGTGGGTCGCGGGGTGGGTTGCGGATGGGTCGCGGGTGGTTCGCGGATTGGTCGCGGGGTGGGTCGCGGGTGGGTCGCGGGTGGGTCGCGGGTGGGTCGCGGGTGGGTTGCGGATGGGTCGCGGGTGGGTCGCGGGGTGGGTCGCGGGTGGGTCGCGGGGTGGGTCGCGGAGTGGGTCGCGGGGTGGGTTGCGGGCAGGTCGCGGGTGAGACGACGACAACAAATAACTACAACGCAACAAGCAGAATCTTCACCACGGATCCCCAATTCGGCCACGCACCCAGGGACAATGAATGATTGTTCGGCTCCCTCACTCTGGTAGTGTATGCGTCGAGGCACGCTTTTCTGGCCACACCGCTCGGGAAACGATCTACTACAAGATGGGTATACTATCTGTTCGGGTCGGACGCGCGCCTCCCAGGAGCATACGCAGTACCAGTATGTCTCTGTGCGTCCCATACCGTATACCTCTCCCCCCTCCCTCCCTCCCTTCCTCCACTCGAAGAAGGGCAACCGCCATTAACAAAAACACCAACTTTTTGGCGAGGGTTGCATCCGCGCTGGGCGCCAGTCTCGGTGCCGCCTCCCCCGACATTCCCATGCCCCCCCTGCCAGGATCCCGAAGATTTCCTCAGGATTCCTCCGGATGTCTCAGATGGTCCTCTTCAAACTCTCAGGATTCCCAAGGATTCCGCTGGGTTTCTCCACATCTCCCAGGGCTCCTCTGGATGCATCAAGCTTCGGCAGGGTTCCACGGATTTCACAGAAGCCCTGAAATATCCCTCCATCTCCTCCTCCGCCCGATGAAGGACGACCGCCATTCAAAAAAACACCCACGAACTTTTTAGCGCGTGCTGCATCCGCGCTGGGCGCCAGTCTCGGCGCCGCCTCCCCCGACATTCAGAGCCCCGAATCATCAGGGGTAACTCGGGTCAGGGATAACTCGGGTTCGTTTTTCGGGAATCCGAACCCGAGTTATCCCGGACCCGAGTTACCCCGGATATTTCGGGCGTCCAGAGCCCCGAATCATCAGGGGTAACTCGGGTCAGGGATAACTCGGGTTCGTTTTTCGGGAATCCAAACCCGAGTTACCACGGACCCGAGTTACCCCGGATAACTCGGGCGTCCAAGACATTCCCATGGCCCCCCCCCTGCGGCCCACTGCCCCCCCCGCCGCCCCTCGCCGCTCCCCCGGCGCCCCGAGGTGCGGCTGTCCCACGGCGCGCCGCTGCCCCCGTGCGGCGCGGTGCCCGCCGGCCTCTCGGTGCCCCGCCTTTTTGCGGGCAGGGGCAGCGAGCAAAGCGACGCGAGGATCGGGACAAGATCGGATCGGGAGAACTCCAAATCTCTGAGAATCGTCGGGTTTGGAGGATGTATTGGGCGCCGCGGCCGCTCCAGAGCGTTCCGGCACGCTCTGAGAGCGCTCCGGGACGCTCTGGAGCGATTTATCCCGATCCTAGCCCTGTTTTAACGATAGGGGGCAGATCTGGACGCCCGAAATGGGTACGGAAAGACAGGGTACGATAGGGGGCATATCTTCGGGGGCGGAAAGGAGGGGGGTGATGACTGGGGGGGGGGGATATCATGGCGGGGGCCATGGTAGTTCCCCAGATCTCATGGCGCCTCTTCTTGTTTCATTACGTCTCTGGCCCCCCCCCGCTGGGCCGCGCACAGGCCGCCGGTCATGATTTGCCCCCCCCCTCTTGGACACCCCCCTCTTGGCCGCTCCCGATATCTGGACGCCCGACATGGGTACTGAAAGAAAGGGTACGATGCCCAACAGCAGTTCCTGTTCATCTTGAACAGGACTCGCTGTCCACGCCGCCGCGGCCCGTGTCAGTTCGAGACAGAAGGCCGCCTGCCCAACAGCGGCCGCCGCTGGCTTGGGACAACATTTGTTGTTTGGCATTGTACCCATTTTTTCCGTACCCATTCCGGGCGTCCAAAGCATAGGGGGGGGCGCATCGACCCCCAATCGCCCATGGATCGCCGATAGGGGCCCGATAGTCCCAACCTGCCCAGGAAGGTGCGGATTCACGATCGGAGGCCTATCGCCGATCTATCGGCGATGTAGCGCCGATTCCAGGTCGATGCATCCCCCCCTATGCCAGTCCCCCCCCCTATGGTTGCCCCTTAGGAGGGGGGGACGCCTACGATCCGATTCGATGCGATTCGATTCGCCTGCCGGGGCCGCGATTCCACTTCGACCCGATCCAGCTCTATTCGCCGGCATCGGCCAGGGCCAGCCAGAAGCGGGGCCCGGCGATTCGATACCGAGCCGATGCGGGGCGATTCGCTGGCGATTTGGTTCGCTCTCGATCCGATTCGATTTTGCGATCCGATCCAGCGCCGACCTGGAAGGGGCCCAGGGACACAAATGAATCAGCACAAGTCCAAGGATTCCCAATCTTTTTGAAGATTTTATGGATTGTCGTCTCTCCCCCCACTTCCCAGTGTCTTTTCTTTGTATTCTCCTGGGGGTCGACGATTATACGTGTGTATGTGTCTGTGTCTGTGCCTATTCTTCCCTCGTCAGTCACTTCAGCAGGGGGCTAAACTTTCCAGCGAGGAGGTCCACTGGCCTCGAGAGGCCCCCCGAGCACCCCCCAGCTGGCCTCGACGGACCCCGCAAAGCTTTCAAGGGCGATCTCAACACGCCAGCCCTGGGGCGCGGAGCGCACCAGGGGCGCCGCCGGACGCGGCGCCCGGGTGTGGAGACGGCGTCGGACTATGTTGGGGGGCCTGTTGAGGCCAGCTGAGATTCTGCGGGGGACCTCAGTGAGGCCAGGCGGGACCACCTGGGGGGGCTGTTCTGTTCGAAGCCTCACCTTATGTTGCTCCCATCGTACTCAAGGACCACATCCCACACATAATTTCGAGCACCCCGACAAAAGTGTCGAAACAGCGTCGAAACAGTGTCGGACGAGTGTCTCCCAGGGCCCGACGCGTGAAAGCCTTGAGCTTCGGTACTTCTCTTCTGGTGCTCGAAGTTCCTTCTGGTTATCAAGGCTAAAGCAGGTTGGAACATCTGAAGCCTCGCCGAGGTCCGCGGTGTCTCCCCGATAGGGGCGAATAGCCCAAGGGCGGGCATTACACGTATTCGCCTGGGAGCCTCGTCGAAGACATAGATCATCGGCGCCCCCGGACACATGTATTGCTCTCCCCTGGGCTATTCGCCCCAGCCGTCGCCTCCGAGAGGCAGAAGCCACCGCGGAGGCATCCACAAACCCTCGGGTGGCCAGCGCGGACTTCTCTCGGATGGGCGCGGGCTCGCTTTGGGCGGCGCCGCGCTCTCCGCCTCCCTGCTCCGTGCGCGAGGGAGTGGCGTGGCATACAGCACCGACCCAATTCATCTGCGCGGGCCTCCGAATGTGTGTACGCTCATGCCGTTGCTTGTACGTTATAGAGTATCGTTTAAACGACCCCCAGCCCCATCCCCATCCCCCTCGAGACGCCCACCGAATTACCCCCCCCCAGTTGGGGATACGCCCTTCGAAGCCCGGAGGGAATGACCTATGTCCCCATCTAGGGGGGCAAAGCGGCCAGTGGGGCCCGGGCCACGCCGCTGGGGGTGGGGACCGCTCCAACGCTACTATTCAGTTAGGGAGGAGGAGCGGCGTCCCCAACAGCGGGATACGCCACGGGTTTGTGCAGGTTGAACTAGGGGCACTGCTTACGTCCCGCAGCAGCATGACGCATGCTGCGTGTCGACGCTCGTCGGCACGTTGCGGCTCTGCGTGGCAGCGCGTCGGCACGCAGAGGCCGTGCGTGACGGCGACTGCAGGCTCCCTGCTGCTCCTGGAGGCACCAATGGAGGACGTGCGAAGGGGTGGGGGATGGGCCCCGCGGGGGGGTGGCATCGACCCTCCGTCGCCCCTCGCCGTCTGGGGCCCGGGTGGGGGGCGGGAGGCGCGGCAGCACGCGCGGGACGAGCGGCGAGGGGCCGAGCAGGGCCCCCAGGGATCCGAGGCAGCGGGACGCTGGAGCGGCAAGTGGTTGGCCCGTCTCGGACTCTGGGGGCCCTCCACGGGCCCCGAGAGACCGTCAAACAAAACGGTTCTGGATGAAAAAACCCGTCCCAGGAGAGCGGTCCAGACCAACGAAGCGGAGCGCCGGATGTCTGGGGCTGCCACGCTGGGGCAGCGCAGGGGGGCGCGAAGGCAATCGTGCAGCGCGAGGCGCGAAGGGAGGAGGCCTGCGAAGGAAGAGGAAGGACGAGGAGGCTCCTCCTCCTCCTCCTCCTCCTCCTCCTCCTCCTCCTTCTCCTCTTTGCCCCGAGGGTGGGGGCCTGGCACCTGTTCTCATGGTGTCAGCGCCACACACTCCTCGGGGCACCCTGTCAGTGTCAATTGCATGCGGCGGCTGGGGGTTGATGACCGGCTTGCGTCGTCCTTGCACCAGCCACGTGGCACTTTGCCCGTGGCAGCGGCACGTTAGCTGTGCCCGTGACCTGGAGATGGGTACCAGGCACGGGGAGTGTGCATTTGGTTGAGAGGCGGGGCCATGTGGTCCGTAAGTCCCTTGGGACCTTGTGTCTGCTCACCCTGGGGTACAAACCCAGTTGCACATGCCATCCGATTCGGCAGGGGTGACGGTCGGGGCGTACTGCGCGGTGACGCGGTGAACCGGCTGTCCCCCTACGCACCACGCCGTTTCGGTTGGGCAGCGAGTCGCTGAACGCCTTTTCCCCTGACTGTCGGTGCTGGCGCCTGCGGGTCCCTTCCTCCTGTCTGGGAGGCCGAGGGTGACGGTTGAGCCTCGCTCGCCGCTCATTTCTTGGATCTATGACATTCATGACACTCCTCTTCCTCCTCTTGCTCCTCCTCCTTTTCCTCTTCTTTCCTCCTCCTCCTCCTCTTCCTTCCTCCTCCTCCTCTTCCTCGTCATCCTCCTGCTCCTGCTGGTCCTGCTGCTCCTCCTCCTGCTGTTCCTCCTTCTCCTCCTCCTCCTCCTCCTACCCCTTGCCCCTCGTCGCCTCTCCTCCTCGCTTTCGTCTTCGCCATCGCCCTCCCCTTCCGCGTCGCCCCCACCCTCCTCATCGCTCTCCAGGAGGAGGAGGAGGAGGAGGAGGAGGAGGAGGAGGAGAAGAAGGAGCACGCTCCAGGCTGTCGCCTCTAGTTGGTCTAACGCCAAAAGGGAGGCGGACGACGACGGCGACGACGACGGGGATGGCGACGAGAGGAGGAGCCCGCCACGAGTACGAGGAGGACAAGGGCCTTAACGATCGTGGCGACGACGAGGAGGACAACGACCGCGGCGACGGCGTGACCTCTTGTTGCGCCTTCCCCCAGGTGATCGTTGCCACGGCTGGCGGGGGCGGCTTCGGGCCGCCAGCCGGCCGCGACAGGGAGTCCCTGGCGGCCGACGTGCGAGGCGGGCGGGCGGGCGATGGGGGCCCCGCTGCCCGCGGAGGGGCAGGGAGCCGCCACGGCGAGAAGGGAAGCGGCCCTCGAAGGGTCGCCACGGAGGAGAAGGGGATCCAGGAGGGCTAGGCCGCCACCACGGGGGGGGGCCTCGGAGGCTTTGGCGGCACCTCCCGCCTGCCAGGTCGGCAAGCGCGTCGCTCGTGTCCCTGTTCTCGAGAGGGGGGCGGTGCGGCCGCAACTCGTTTTCCGGCGTGCGCCCGCCGGGATCGCCACGAAGGAAAGCGATCCTGAGGTGATCACGGAAGGGACAGGACAGGGGTCACGACATTTGCTGCGCGCAGCTGGTTTCGGCCCCGCCGCCGGGCGCTTTCCTTTACGCGTTGGCACGTCCGACACCTATCGCGCCGCGCCGCGCCCGTGCCAGGCGGGCTCGTGTCGGCGGCCGCGGCCCGGCGAGAGTACGGCCTGCAGGAGGACCGCCGGAAGAGGGGGAGGGAGGAGGAGAGGGAGAGGGGGGGGGGGCAAGGGGGGGCACGGAGAGAGCAGGGAGGGGGCAGGGAGGTGGGGGGAGCAGGGATCGGTGAGGGAGGGGAGATGTGGACGGAGAGAGCGCGGGGGAGGGGGAGGTGGGGCGGGATGGTCGAGGTGGAGGGGTCAGTGGGGAGAGGAGGCGACCTGGAGGAAGAGGGGGGATACAGGAGGAGCATCAGGAGGAAGGTGGAGCACTGAGGAGGGTGGGGTATGGAGGAGCAGGAGGTGGAGGTGGAGGAGGAGGAGGAGGAGGAGGAGGAGGAGGAGGAGGAGGAGGAGAGGAGGAGGAGTGAGGAGGACTGACGAGGACGGTCCAGGATGAACAGGATGGATGGACAGGATGAGCAGGAGGAGAGGAGGGGGAGGGTCCAGGATGAGGAGGATGACGAGGAGGACGAGGAGGAGGCGGATGAGGAGGATGAGGAGGAGGAGGAAAATGAGGAGAATGAGGAGGAGGAGGAGGAGGAGGAGGAGAGAGGAGAGGAGGAGGAGGAGGAGGAGGGGGGGGCGAGAATGAACAGGATGAGCAGGAGGGAGGAGGAGGAGGGTCCAGGATGGAGAAGTGGATGGAGGAAAGGAGGAGGACGAGGAGTAGGCGGATGAGGAGGATGATGCTGCTAATGCTGATAATGATGATGCTGATGATGCTGATGATGCTGATGATGATGATGATGATGATGATGATGATGATGATGATGATGATGCTGATGATGCTGATGCTGATGCTGATGCTGATGCTGATGATGCTGATGATGAGAAGGAGGAGGAGAAGGAGGAGGAGTATGGGGAGTATGGGGAGTCTTACGACGCGGGCAAAGAAGGGGTGCTGGCGTTCTTCAACATGGACAATACGGAGGAGGTGCAGCAGCAATGAGGAGGAGGAGGAGGAGGCGGAGGAGGAAGGCGGAGGAGCAAGAATAATGAGGACGGCTTCGGGTGCGAGGGTGGGGAGAGGAGGGGAGAGAAGGGTGGATGGAAGTGCGAAGCTGATGATGCTTCAACGACTGTGCACAGGGCTTTGGGGAGGGGGCGGAGGAGTAGGAGAAGAGGGGTGTGGGGGGGGCCTGGGGGGGGACAGCGAGGGTGACGGCGGGGAGGATCTGGCGAGGGGGATGCGGCAGAGTGGCGACGAGCTGCAGGAGGCGGGAGTCAAGCAAGCCAGGTCGAACGAGCCAGCATGCCCCGCCCACTCCCACACCCCCTCCCGCAACACGAGGAGGAGGGGGAGGGGGAGGGGGAGGGGGAGGGGAGGGGGGACGAGGAGGAGGAGGAGGAGGAGGAGGAGGGCGAGGAGGAGGAGGAGGAGGAGGAGAGGAGGGAGGAGAGGAGGAGGAGGGCGAGGAGAGGAGGAGGAGGAGGAGGAGGAGGAGGAGGAGGAGGGGGGGGAGGAGGAGGAGAGTCAATGGAGGCGCAGCTTGGTGTTGGAACTGACGGACGACCGCCCAAGCGAAAAGAATGCGCTCGTGCGCGGTCCCGCTTCCGACGGCTGACGCGGGGGGCACTCACGGCCACGCGCTGGCCGCGCACGCGCTGCGGCGAGATCACAGGTTTGTCACCGCCCACCAAGCCACCCCAACCCAACCCGAAGGCCCCGATTTGCCCTCCATTCCCAGTGGGGTGGGCCGGGGAACATTGAAAAAACAAATAGGAAGCCCGTACCCCCCCCCAACCCGACATTCGGGTCTTCGGGTCGGGTTGGGGTGGTCTGGTAGATGGTCAGTTTGCCCTCTCTCGCGCTGCCAGGTTCCGATGAGCGCGGCGAAGACGAGGCGTGCGCCGCGCCGAAGCGGCACCGCCGCTCGCTCACAACAGCTGCACGGCTCCTGGACGAGGGGCGCGCCCGCTGCTCGTTCGGCCCCGCTGCCGCTGCGGGGGATCCGGCGACCTGCGACAGGCGTCGCGCCCAGGCGCAGCTGCTGGCGAGCATTCCGAGGCTGGACGGCCGTTGAGAATCGACGAAAACGTCCGAAGCCCTCGAACCTCGACCCCGAAACTTCCCGCCTCGCTCGCCGCCGAGAGCCCCCACCGGCTCGCCACGCCGTGTGGCCACCGCACCGCTTGGAGGCCCCGCAGCGGCGCGCGACGTTGCCGACGACACGCCGAGCGCCGCGCGAGGGGCACGCCCCAACGGCGCGCGCGGGCCATGTGTCAGCTGGAAACTTGCTGGAGGCCTTGGCGAATGCGACAAGTGGCCCTCTCGCGCGCGGCTCCGCGCCTAACGACTTGGCGAGTGATGCATCTGCCACGCGCTCAAGCGGGAGCACGTCACGTCGCAAGAAGCTGCGCAGCGTCGAGGCCACAGCGACGTTTCGCCCGAACGCGCGCAACCTTTTATGAGCTGGCGGGCGAACGGTGTGCACCGCGCACGCGCGGGAACCCACTTTTCAGAGATCATTGCCGCGGCGCTTGGGCGATAGCGATCGTTAGCTTTTCTGCGCACGCGCGGTGTGTGCCCCGTTTCACCCCTGCCACACATCTCGCAGCGTCGACGACCAAACGTCCATTCTGAAAGGAATACGCTTGTGTACTGGATGGGTGGTATGCCCCCCCCAAGGATGGTATCGCGTTCGGCCGGCCAGGTGGCAGAGCGAGAGTATGTTCGAATAGGAAGTGAGGTGAGGATTAGGGCAAGAATGGGAATGCCGAAGGGGCAGGAGCAGGAACATGAGCAAACCAAAGAGCTCGATCAGGCACAGGGATGAGAACAGGAGTGGTCAGAACCACAAACAGGAAACAAACGGTGGTGAAGGCAGAGTTTGAAGAAACGGTCAGAGCAGGACGAGAAGAGGTCTTGGGGGGGCCGCGGAGGATGAAGGGAGGAAGCAGCAACAATAGGAACTTCAGCAATAACGAGCAGCAGGTCGGGGGTTCACGGATAGCAGCAGGTTCGGGCGGGAGCGGCGCGCCTTCGCAGCGCGGCGCACACACACGATGGTAAGTGCTTCCCTCGTCCTCTTCCTCGTCCTCCTCCTCCTCCTCGCGCTCGAACGGTATGCCTTCCGGTCCTGCTTGTCTCACAACTCGCCTTGCCAGTGTTGTCCGTTGCCGCTGTTCTGCAGGATCCTCGCACCGTGCCCGTTGTAGACACGCTTTCAGGTGTCACACACACATATCAGGAAGGGAAAAACACACAGACACAATTAATCGTCGATCCCCAAGAAAATATAGGAACATATGGGAATTGGCCGGGAAGACAGAAACCCAGAAACTATGGTCACATATGGGGAATCATTATATTTGTGTGTATTTATGTGTGTCCGTGGGCCCCTTGACCATACCACATCCCGCCTTCAGAAAACACTTGTCTTCAAATTTACCTTCGCGTCCATGTTTCGAGCTGGTAGCGGAGCCTCATGCTCCTTTGCCACGGTTTTGTCATGTCCCGCCGTGCGTCGAAGGCATCGGCTCCATCTTTCCATCGCTTTCGTGCACCTACTCCCGATCATAATGGCGGGATGCGTTGGTTTACGGACCGTCGGGGCACCAGCCCATTCGCCAGGTCCTGTGACGGGGAAGTCGCGCATCTACCTCAACACGTACACGCATGAAACCTACCAGGGCCCCGGCCGCGCCGCCGACGAGGCCGGCGACGAATTTCGTGGCGCGTTGGAGCTCTCAGCGACCGTTCCCAGGTTTGCGCTGATTGTGTCAGCGTAGCTCGCGAAACCTACGCATTCAATGCGCCCGCGTGCAGGTGCAGCCGCAAATCTTGGACAGTTGTTCTGCGCAGCGTTCACATCTATTGCGTCAGCTAATTAGGGGCCCCGAGCGTCCGGCGACCGCGTCGCGAGAGCCTTGGGAGGAGCAGGTAGAGAAGAGCGGAGGGTCAATCGATGGTTTGCGTCGCCAGCAATATGGGGGCAGCGAAGCTGATCTCCTACGCCCCAGATTGTCTTCGATTTATTGTTTTATGACGACCTTCCACTTTGCCCGCGCGATCCCAGGAGCCTGGCAGGACTGGGTCCCGATGCCCGCTCCTGTCGACGATCGCACAGTGGGCGGCGCTCGGCGCAGCGACGACGCGACGCGCGAGGAGCACGCTTGATTGGGCCACGGGATGCTCCGAGCACCGAGAGCAGCACAACCGCGCGACGGAAGCCAACGCCCAATGCGCAGACGAGGAGGAACACATCTGGGGCAAGTGTCCACGACGGTTTCGAGGCACGCGGCCCGAGCGGTGGGCCCCTGGCCGATGGAAGGTTATTGGGGTGGGCGCGGTTGCCATCGCCAGTTGCGTCGTTTGCGTGGGCGCAGGCGGCGGAAATGAAGACGCACGACATTTCCGAGCCTGGGGCCGCGCTAATCGGGCGGTACATTTTTGTGTTTTCTTTTTCAGAGGACGACGATGAAGACGGTGCGATACGATGACGGTGACGACGATGACAATGGCGATTGCGATGGTGACGACAATTACAACGACGATGATGGCGGGCGGTGCGATGACGAGGGCGATGGGGGCCCCTGACGCACAAGGGAATGCCGGAATAGCGTCCGGTTCTTAAATGCAGCGTGTATCACTCTCTCGCACGTCGGCTAGTTCCCCATGGCCATCGAGCGGATCTCCGGCGCTGCCCCGACTCTGCGCTAGCGGATTATCTCCATCGCCGCAGGCTTCTTAGTGGCGCATGGCGCGCGCCGGTACTTGCCGAGATTATGTTTTTGGGCGTCGTGAGCATGTGCCCCCCAGGTGATCGGCGTTGCGCGCGTCCACGGGCTCGTTGTTCTTGCGACCGAAGTTCATCGCAATGAATATGCGCCGAGACCGGCGCATCTCGCTGAACGCCCCGGCGCGCCCGCGGAATCGCGAGGAGCTGTTTTTTCGGCTGCAGCGCGGGCCCTGGCCGCCCGCCTTTTCGACCGCATCGCCTTCAGGAGAGCGCGCGGGCAGGTCGCCGCGCGCCCGCGCGCGCGGGACTCATCCGCGCTGTAGCGCTTCAGATGGTCGAAGTCGCGGGGCCCCTGCGCGCTCGGCGCGGAGGCGCGCGCGCGGTCGTCGATCAGCGCGCTGCGGCGGCGGTGCAGCGGCAGCGCCACTTCCAGCGCCTTGTTCAGCACCTCGTTGTTCTCGGGATGCACCTGCTCGCTGATGGCTACAATGCGCTGCGAGGCTGGGTCAAAGACCGCGGGCCAGCCGCGCGCGCGTTCTTCGCGCGTCGCCGAGGGCGACCCGCCCTCGGCGCAGCGCGCCCTCGCTTTTCGAGCCCGCGCGACCAGCTCGCGCGCGCCGTCGTCGTCCGCGGGGGGAAACGTTCTCGCGCAAGTGTTCGCTGTGCTTCGCGAGTGCACCGTCGCGAAAGTGTTTCGCCGATGACGGTGTTCAGGCGCTGGCCAACGGGGCGGCACTCCTGCGCGCGCGGTGGAACGGGGCGTCGTCGAGCTGCCCGCGGAAGTCTGCGACGACGCCATCCTGCGCGCGCGGCCAAGATGCGCCCGATGGCGGCAGGAAGCCGAGACACAAGAGACATTCATGGAAATTCAAGAACTTCAGAGTGGAGGGTCGCCCCGCCGAGACGGAGAGAACGCCGCCCCGCTGACCGCAGGCCCCGCAAGCATTGACGCGGCAGCGCGGCGCCGCGTGGAAGTTGCACATGTCGAATGGCACGGCAATGGCAGTTGTGACACCTCTTGCCACGTGCGTAATGTCGGACACGCCGTTCAGGTCAACGACGGGCGCGGGCGCTTTGCGGCGCCGCGCGTGGTTGCCACCGCAGTCGCAGTTGGTCAAGTGGGCCTTCGCTCTGCTAGGTAGGGGCCGCGGCGGTGCATTTGCTGGCGTCTGGCAAACGCGCGCCATGGCGGATGCAGGCGCGCCTTGTCCTCTGGCGCGCCGCAGCCCCGCGGCTCGGGCGCCTGCTGCTTGGCCGACGACTCTGGCCAGAAACGGCCGCAGCGACGTCGGCCGCGCGACCGGGGGGGGGCGCGTCCGACGGCGTCGGCGGCGCTGCAGCGCGCCGCGGAGCCGCGGGTCGTCAACTGCCGCGCAGGGGTTGCGCGCCACGACTGCCGTCTAATGGCGTGGCATTGCGCCGGCAAGCGCTGCTCGATCGACCGGGCAACTGATGCTCTGCAGTCGGGGGGGGGGGGGGGGGGGGGGGGGCACGCCCTCTGACCGAGCCGACGCCGCCGCGCGCTGTCGGCTAGACCGCGCAGTGCCATTGACGCGCCAGTGGCGATTGGGCGACGAGTCGAGGGGGGCGCAGCGCGTTTGATGGCGGCGGCGGCGGTGCAGCGCTGCAGCGCGTCGCAGCACTGCTATGCGCAGACTGTCATTCCCTAGCCGGAAAGCTCTGAGCCCCTGCGACGGTTGTTGGCTCATCCCACGGCGGCGCTGTGCCAATGCGCGAGCGCCGCCCCGGGCGCCATCGACTCAGGGTCCGCGCCGTGACACGCATGCGGTTGCGCGAGAACTCAACCCAGACATCCGCGTCGAGACCATCCAAGCACCCGCCCAAGCCGGAAGCGGGGACGCAATCGGGGTCTCCGGTGGTGAAATCGCTCTTGAAATTGCAGGCCGTGACGTCGTCCGCGAAGTCGTCCTCAGATGGCGCCCGCGTGGCCTCGACATTTATCTCGCCCATCGCGTCGTCGCGTTCGACGTCGGCGCCGTCGCCGCGCAGCTCCAGGCTGATGTCGTCTTCGCCGATGTCCACGTAGACAAACTCGTCGGCGCCGTTGCCGCGCTCGGATTCGCGGTCGGCCATGAACTCAACCAACCAATTTGCCCGCCATGCGCCGCGGGGCCGCGGGGTAGCATTCGCTGGTCGAGCTCGGAATCGGCGGCCCCCATGGGGCATCCGTGACACGCGCGCGTCGACTGGGCGGGGCGCTCGGCGGCAGGTGCCCGTCCGCGTGCGGCGCGAGCCACTGCGCAGGCCTTGCGCCGGAGGAAGCTCGCCTTGCCCGCAGCATCGGAATGCACGAGATTCGCTCGGACAAAAACGGCGACCATCTAGTGGCAGGGCACTGCGCCAACAAGCGCTAACCTGACAACTGATGCGCTGCCGTCGAAGAGACAATGCCCTCTGAACAAACCGCCGCCGCCGCGCGCTGTCGGCTAGAACGCGCGTTGCGATTGACGCGCCGGTGGCGACTGGGCGACGGGTTGAAAAGGGAGAGGGGCAGCACGTTTGATGGCGGCGGCGGCAGTGGAGCGCTGCAGTGCGTCGCGGTATTCCGCTTTGCAGACTATCGTTCTTCAGCTGGAAAGCTCTGAGCCCCTGTGGCGGTCGCTTACTCATCCCAGAGCAGCGTTGTGCCATTGCGCGAACGCTACACCCAAGCACCCCCATACTCAAGGCCACCGTCGCCATCGCGACTTGTCCTCGCTGTCGCTCAAGCGAATCACTTGTGTGTGTATATCTAGACATGTATGCACACACACACACACACACCTCTATATAGATACAATGCGTGTGTATCTCTATATATATATATAGAGAGATGATGTGTATATATTAGTTTTATTTATAGACATCGAAAACCAAAAATTCTTTTCTGCAGCTGCGAAGCGGCGGCGCAGGTTGCGGCGGGCGCGGCGCCGCAAACCCCGCAACAGCGCCTCGGGGAGCAGGGGCGGCTGCGCGCCGCCCGCGCCGTCGAGCGCGGCAGCCCCGTGCACCCCGTGGGCGGCCATGCCCGCACTTGCGGGCGCGAGCGCTCTCAACGGGCGAC
Organism: Prorocentrum cordatum; assembly: GCA_963575745.1. Classification (NCBI taxonomy): domain Eukaryota; class Dinophyceae; order Prorocentrales; family Prorocentraceae; genus Prorocentrum; species Prorocentrum cordatum. The sequence goes on from CAUYUJ010017840.1 coordinate 133,267, forward strand.
GCGTCTTGGCAGCGAAGCGGGCGCGGCGGCGGCGGCGCCCGGCGGCGAACGGGGCGGGAGAACCTCCTCCTCCTCCCCCTCCTTCTCCTCCCCCTCCTCCTCGTCCTCCTCCTCCTCCTCCTCCTCCTCCCTCTCCTCCTCCTCCTCCTCGCGTCTTGGCAGCGAAGCGGGGCGGGAGAACGCGGCGGCGGGCATCGGGGAACGCCTGGCGGTGCGGGGCGCGGTTCGCGCCGCGTTTGGGTCGGCGGGGAACGTTATGATTACGGCGAAATGCAGATATGATGACGCAGGCAAAAAGGAGGAGAGGCAGAGGCGCCGGAGAGAGAGGATGAAGACGAGAAAGATGGGGGGAGAGGCGGGAGGAGGAATCAAGGAACGTGAATAGGAACGCGGGGACAGGGATGGCAACAGAGAGGGTTGAACAATGCGCAGTATAATAACGATAAGGTGAAGTCGAGAAGGAAGGGGCGGGCATTTCACCCGACGCAGTGGGCAATGCGTCCGACGAGTTGGGCATTGCACCAGCAGGGTTGGGCATTGCACCCAACGGATTGGGCATTGCAACCCGGACTGCGCTTGGGGCATTTCGCCCGGTCGGGGTTGGGCATTGCGCTGGAATGGTTGGGCATCGCACCCGAAGGGTTGGACATTGCGCCCGCAGGGTTGGGCACTGCACCCGAAGAATTGGGCAGCGCGCCCGGGGAGTTGGGCATTGCGCCCAGAAGGAGTGGGCAGTGTACCCAGAGAAATATCATTGAGGAGGGAAGAGGAGGGACGCGGAAGGAGGAGGGAGAGTAAAGGTTGAAGAGGGGGAAGAAAGGGGGGAGGAGGATGGGGGAGGAAGGGGGGGGGAGGACGACGCGAGGGATCGAGGGGAAAGCAGTACATGGATGAACGGAAGATGAGGCCAGAGGCAGCCTCAAACAACAGCGCATGAGACTGCGCGAGCTCTGCCACGCGCCCTCCCTCGGATCCGGTGTGGCGCGCGCAGCCTTCGGCGCCGTCGTCGCCGTTGCCTTCGCCGTCGGCGTCGGCGTCGACGTCCACGTCGCCGTCGCTCGCGCCACTCGAGCAACGCATTCCAGAACACCAGAACAGCGTGGGAGGTCCCCCGAAAAAGCACTCAAAAGGACCCCCCGCCTGAGAGTTCCCAACCAGAAGAATAAAGACAGCAGCACAGTCAACTCCCGCCCGAGAGGAGAAAAATAAAGACAACTCCCAAACAACACGAAATAAAGACAGCCAGAACAAGAAAGGCAGCAGAAGCTATATGTATGCATACACATCTGTGCATATCTACAGATATATGTATTTAATAACAAATCGACTCAACCAACAGAAAACTCCCCTTTGACAGGCCCCCCAAAAGCAACCAAAATCAGGCTCCCGCTTGAGAGGCCCCTAAAAAGAAGAAACAACAGAACAACGCCCCCTCTCACCCTTGCAACTGCCCCAAACAACCCAAACAACCCAACGTTACAAAAGGGGGACTCTTCCTCATCCTCCAAAAGACGGATCGGAAGAAAAGGGGTGGACATTTGTCTTGCACCACTTCTAGTCATGCCTACCGCCCTCCCAGGACCCTTCCTCCTGCTCCCCCGTTGCCCCCCCCCCATCCTCCCCACCCTCCTATCCTCCTACCATTCTCCCCACCCTCCTATCCTCCCCACCCTCCTGGCGCCTTGTCCTGGAGTCCTGGAGCGCGCTCGCCTAAACCGCGAGCCGAATCCAGCCGTGGCGACGAGGGCGCCTGCCTGGGGAGCATCAAGCTCAGCCCTCTCCTCCTCAGCTCATCCTGCCTGCCTGCCTCCTCCTTCAAGCTCTCCTCCTTCAGCTCATCCTGCCTGCCTGCCTCATCCTGCCTGCCTGCCTCATCAGCTCTCCTCCTTCAGCTCCTCCTCAAGTGGTCCCCCTGCCTGCCGCAGCCGCGCTCGCCCGCTGGCTGCGGCACGCTGGCGCCCCAGGGGAGAGGGGGGCACACCTCAGCAGAGCCAGGGGTTGGCTCCGGGTGCTCTCCATCTGGCGGCCCTCGTTTCGGGAGCCCGCGTGGAACATCGGGAATTCCAGGAAATCTTGGGTAAATCCTGCCGTATCGCGCGTGTCGCGCGGCTTACCGGCGACTCTCTGGCCTCTGGGAGCTCGCAGGAGGTTTACTGACCACGCACTTGTAACCCAGGGTACACCTTATGCGATGCTTAAGAAAACCTAAGTTTTCGGCCAGAGTCTCGATTATTCTTAACGTTTCAATGTAAATCCCAAGATTTTATTAGAAATGTTGGGTTTTAGTTCAAGTTCTGAGACGATGAATTTCTTAACCCATGATTTCTTAAGCATTTCGCAGGGTGTAGGGGCTTTTTCTTTCATCCCTCAAGAGACGTGTCATTCTCATGAGCACCCACCCACCACATCGAACTGCCCAGCTGCACCCGAAGGTGAGGCTGGCGGGGGAGGCGGGTCGCGGGGCCAGCTCGCTCCAGTCTGCAGACGTGCGCCGCCTTGCTTGCTGGTCACGGCGTGGCCCCCCAGAGTTCTGGGCCCCGTCCCTAGAAGAAGAAAACGCTGCATAAACATAAGCTTTCAGAGCTCGGAGGTGGATAGACCTCCTACCATGACACGTCGATTAAGGAATTGGCCGTCTTCGGTTCGCTAGAGGGCGTCGCGACCGTCAGGTTTGCGGTTCCAGGTCCGTCGGTTTCGGTCCTAGGCCGTTTTCACTACGGGGAGGTGTGCTAAAGGGAGGTCTGTCCACCGCCGATTTTTTCATCCCTCAAGAGACGTGTCATTCTCATGAACACCCACCCACCACATCGAACTGCCCAGCTGCACCCGAAGGTGAGGCTGGCTGGCGAGGCGGGTCGCGGGGCCAGTTCGTTCCAGTCTGCAGGCATGCGCCGCCTTGACTGCTGGTCACAGCGTGGCCCCCCAGAGTTCTGGGCCCCGTCCCTAGAAGAAGAAACAACTGCATAAACATACAGTGCCGTTTTAATACATGCTCCGCGTGCGGATCATGTATTTAACATGCAGGGATTTATTATTCAAAACAACGATGCGTTCATGCATAACTTTACTCATACATTAGTCATGTATTAACCTTCCTATCTGTTTTAAACTCCCATGTATTAGAAACAAACTGCCCTGTAAGCCTTCAGAGCTCCGCACAGACCTCTTGGATCGGCGTGGGCCCCCCATGGCAGCGCCTCCGTCGGCGCCCCGTGGCGCACTCCGCGCGCCAGGGAGGGGGGTCCAGCGTCGATCCAAGACAAACGCGCGGACATCCAAACATCTATGTGTACAGGTAATAATATGTTATTATTATGTCTCAACGGCGCCGCTCCCCAGAGGTCTGGATCCCTGGTCGCCTTTTGACCGCCCCCAGGGCTTGGCAGAGGCCCCCAGAGGCCGACAGGGGCCGGGCCGTCTTCCCGTCGCGATCGTGCATTGCGCGAGGATGGCAGGGCCAGTGAGCCCTCGTCCTTCTTGCTTCTCCTCCTCTTCCCTCCTCCCTCCTCCTCCTCCTCCTCCTCCTCCTCCCTCCTCCTCCTCCTCCTCCTCCTCCTCCTCCTCCTCCTTCTCCTCCTCCTCCCGAGGCGCTGGTCAACGCGAAGGCGGTGCTGAGCGGGGCGAGCTACGAGTAGGGCGGCGGGCTCCGCGGCGTCCCAGCGCGCCTGCCCCGCCCAGGGCAAGCCGCGATCTTCCCCGGCGCTCATGCGGGCGGAGGGGGGGGTGGAGGCGGGGGGAGAAGGGCTTCTCTTCTTCTTCTTCTTCTTCTTCTTTTTCTTCTTCTCCTTTATTCCCAGCCCCCGTTGCCTTCCTTCATCCCCCTTTTCTTTCCCTCTGCCCCCCTTTCCCAGCCACTCCATGCCACCTCCCCTCCCCTCCTCCTCGTCGTCACCCCGCCCTCCCCTCCACTCCCCGCTCCCCTCCACCCCGTGAGGCTAGCCTCGCAGGGCGGCCTCCTCCAGGGCCTTCGTGGCTTCCCGCGTGAGGAGGAGAAGGACAAGGAGGGGGAGGCGGAGGACAGGGGGGGGAGGGGGAGTAGACCATAGATACATGAGCGATGCTGCAGTACACCCTCCCGTCCCAGGTCTCTTCCTGCAGCGAGGACGGAGGAGAGGGGCGGGGGGTTGGGTAGTTCATCGGAGGAGGACGGAGGAGGGGCAGGCAACATAACTGCCATTGCTCATGGCACCTCAGCGCAGCACGCGGCGGTCGCCACTGGCGCGGAGGCCGCCACTGGCGCGGAGGGGTCCAGCGCCGATCCAGGGCATCAGCGCTGACCACTAAATGCCTTCTGTGATTTATGATGATGGTAGTGTTAATTACTATTCTGACTAATGATACTATGATTGCCTTTTATCTTGAATCATAGTATTGTCGTTCTTATGTGTATCATGCCCTGTTTTTTGTTGTTCGCCTTCGTCTTCTCATGTTTCTTCTTCACTGGCCGGCGCCGCCCCCCACGCCCAGCGCTCGCGCGGGTTTGCCACCTTATCCGCTCCTTTACGCTCAGCGGCGCTGGCGCCCCGAGCAGGCTGTCGGCGACCCCACGGAGAAGGTGGGAGGAGAGGTGGCCAGACGAACGGGGGGATCCGCACGGTGCAGGGGGCCAGAAAGGAGGAGGTGGCAGGAGGAGCACGGCGGAGAGAGGGGAGGAGGGTGAACGGAGGGACCCGTGCAGCGGGGAGCGGCCCGAGAGGGCCGCAACGCCGGCCCGACTTCGACAGCATCGCATCGGCGGGCGTGCCTTCGCCTGTCTGGCGTGACTGCCCCCGCTTGCTCGGTGGGTGTGGTAAGGGAGGGCAGGCGTCGCCGTCGCTGCCCGAGCCGCCAGCCGCGCGCGCCGCGGCCGCGCCCAGCTGCAGAGGCGCCCCTCCGAGCGGGCGCGCGGGACGAGCCCACCGCCACCCGGCGGGCCGATGGGCCCGCCCTCGGCCGGCAGCGGGGCCGCGCCCGGGCGGGCTGGCGGGCCGACGGCGCCGGCGCCCCAGCGGGCCGCGGCCGGCCCACAGCGGCCGCGCGCCCCGCGTCGTGGGGGAGTCCGGGGCACGGAGGTTTTTCGTGGTTGTTCGGGCCTCTGGGGGCTTTCGTTTTCTTCTCGTCGTCCTCCTCCTCCTCCTCCTCCTCCTCCTCCTCCTCCTCCTCCTCCTTCTCCTCCAGGTGGCCCAGATGAGGCGCCAAGGAGTGCGCCACCCTATCTCCCACCTCCCGGAATTCCGCGAGGGGCACACTCCCCTCGCCCCGCGGCGGCATGTCAGGTGGCGGTCTGGCGCCCTCGTCGACTGCCGGTCTGCTCCGCATCGTGCAGTACAGTCCCATTGTGGCCAACACACACTTTCGCTTACTTGACATCGCGACGGAACTTGGCGTTAAGGACATCATCGCGCTGACGGGCACGCAGAAGAAGTCGAAGGGAGAGCAGTGGGAGGAGACCAAGAGAATAGGTGCATACAACGCGATTGAATTGGGTATTCGTGGGGCGCACTTACATCCAAGGCATGTGGCGTGACCGTGTTGTTGCGAAGGTTCATATTCCCGATGTCCTCATTCAAGAAAATCACTGCAGTCCCCAAAACCCTATGGGGGCGCTGTCTTTGGCTGCTACTTCGGAGAGGAGGGATCACGTACGGAGCTTGCGTTGTTTACTATCCCCCACGCGAGACTAATCGAGCTGCCCGTCTCGCGTATGAACGCACAGTGGATCAGTTGAGCTTACGGCTCAGTGAAACGATTTTGTTTGTGTTCAGAGAACAAGGTGCGTTAGCATTCATTTTAATAGACTTGAACGGTGGGCTGCCCCACTCCACGCAGGATGGCGTCGCAGGCAGATTTGGCAGAGGAAAGACGACCCCGAGCTCTGCCAGACTACGGCCTCTTCTAGCAGGATGGGAGACGACGAGCGCCAACACTCACAGATATTGTCCTCCCACCTTCACCTCCAACGCGGGATCGGAGAGCCTCATTGATAACGTTTTTGTCCCTGTCGCCCTTGTTGGCATGCCAAAGAGGGCACAGGTGCTCACATCAAGCGCGAAGAGATTGCATATTGCAGTACATCGAGAAAGCAGGGATCGTAAACCAGTTGTCGTTGCCCTTCATGCTCGCCCTGCAGCCTCGTTTGAGCCCCACCGAGAACCGCGTCCCAATTGTGGGGCCTTTTTACCAGTGTTTTCAGACAGGCTTCAAGCGCACGGAGGGTCTGGAGGCCATGGAGAGCCTCGTTGCGGGTAGGATGCAAGAGTTTGGCCAAGCTGGTGAATCTGGGGATCTAGAGAAGACGAACCAGATCTTCAGGGAAGTCCTCTGCCAGGCCACCATACTGGTCTTCAGCGAGTCCCTCCTGTACACCGAGAGCCGCAAGGAACACCTGGAGCCCCTCAAGAGCCGCTTAGCCGAGCGTCGGACCCTACGAGCAGCAGCTAGAGATGATGAGGAGCACACCGCAAATATCAAGCAGCTGAGCAAGGACACCAGAGAGCATAGTCAACAGCACTAGCAAGAGATACAGAAACGCACGTGCACTGAAATACGGCCGGCAGCAAAATAACAAACAATTATTTAGTCCAGAAGATTGCGCGCCTTTTAGCTTGCTAACAAAGCGAGGACCTGGGCAGCGACGGTTTGTTGCATGCCCAGGTTCAGCGGCAGGCGCAGTCAGCTGGGCGCGCAAGATGCAGTTAGACCACTGCCAGGCGGCTGCACCGCGGCCGTTAAAACACCAGAGAAGGTATCATAAGAGGTTCGAGCCGAATCCCAGACCACCACGGACCCGACCGGAGCGATGTACAAAGCAGCAGAAGACAGGAACCTCTTGTCTAGGAGTGCATGCCGGCTTCGATTATGGAGGACGTGGTCCACATGGAGCGCGCCGCCTGAATGCCTTCGCCTAGGGCAACACCCCAAATGGATCAACGAGCGCAGGCATGCTCAGCTACACGGTCTTGGTTTCATCGATGAACGTCCGAAGATCACCCAGACTCGAGACATGTTGCTGGGCCTCTTGCGCGCTTGCAGATTATATGACAGGCATCCGATTTCTTGACGCAGCGCACAGGCTGCACGCATACCCAAGCACCACAGCAAGCTCGACACAGTAGGGGGGCGCATCATCATGGTCAGGTGCGCGCTCGGTTGCGCGTTTCACGGCGCAGTTCTCGTTCGGGAGGAACCCCAATGGGACCCGCCCAGTTGAATGCGCGGAGGCCTCAGGAGGAGAAGGGGGAAGACGGCGATGGGGGTACATATGGCGGGAAGTTATCGGATGCAGGCATCATGCTACGAATGCATACTACACGGTTTAGCATTCGGCCATCTTAGACTGCATCGATTCATGCTACGCGCCAGAGGATCCGACATTCATCAGGGACAGAATAGTACACAATACCTTTCTCTTGGAAGATGAGACGGGATCCTTCTTGCAGGAGACGCGGGGGCGACTCAGCTTTTTTGTTGAATTTATGCAGAGCCAGTTCTAGAGTGCTTCGCATACCTCACGGTCGTCAAGAACTGGTCCCCCTGTTTGGAGGCGTCGCTACCTTGGGGCCCCGAATGGGCGGGGCAAGTCTCCATGACGGGCCACATGGGCGACGTAGCCAACAGGGCATTGGGGGGCGGGGAGGGCACCGTGGAGGAGATCATTAGCAGAGGAAGTATTTGGGAGAACGAGGCGATTGACAGGGGACTGAGGAGGGTGGCGGCAGGGCAGAACGTCAGCAAGCAGGAAAACATATGTTACCTGCGAGGCCGCGGGGCCCATCAGGCGCAGCGCAGGCTATGCGGCGGAGCCGTCGAAGGAGTGGCTGGGCGCACGCTCCACCATTGCCGTTATCTAGGAGGTTCACAGGCAGCGACCTCTGCACCGGGCCCCGAACTTCACAGGAGGCTCAACGCAGAGAAGGCTGCGTTTCATAGTATGGGGAGGTTTTGGCATTCGGACCCGCCGCTCGCGCTTGTCAAGGACCTCCTGGAGTGCCAAGTTCGACGCCCAGATCTTTAATTGCGAAGGTCGAGTGGATGACTCGGCCAATCCCTGGGCGCGTCGGGCTCTGGGCGATCTCGACAGGCTTCAGGAGCTGGAGGCTGGCGCAGTTCTCTTCTCGATGCAGACCCCTTTTGAGTTGTTGTTCCAGGAGCCGGCCGACTTCTGCAGCGCTGATGTCGGCGAGCTTCGAGCGCGCTTCCTCCCGCGAGATGCAGAGACTCGCGAAGCTGCAGGGACTGCGGCCACTGGCGAGCATCGCCGCCTGGAGGTGAGGGACGACGGGAGCGTGCGCAACTCACCCAGGCCGACGAGAAAAACAGATATATGCCCACATCGGTTCCGCGATAGGAGGATCACACTGTCGAGCGAACATTGCGAAAGTTGTCGTGGACACAATCGACTGCGCATTGTGCGAATCGACCTTCCGAGACACCGACGCCGCGAGACAGCGCGTAGCAAGCGGCCTGCAACGGTGCTACTGCCCAAAAGGTCGCGCTCGCTTCGCACCGCCCCTCATCGGGCCGAAATTGGACTGCGTCGCGCGCCTATCATCATTCGCGACCACAGCCGACTTTTCCAAGCATGTCGTGAGCACATTGTACCTCACTTGCTTCCTTCGTTTCATATCCGCGAAGGTCAGCCTCAGCAGATTGGAGGGGGCGAAGTGGCATGCGGCACCGCGCCCTCGCGGGTCGACTGACGCCGCATGGCCGCCCAGGAAGAATGATAAACAATGACGAGCAGAGGCAGCGGGCGAGAACGAGGACGATGCCATGGACAGCACGCTCGCGATAATGCGGAGTCTTCTCGTTCAGCTCGAAGGCAGAATCAGGGGGGCATTGGGGAACAAGTCGCACGTTGCAATCCTGATCAACAAAAAATGCGACGCCCCCACTCAGATACAGGATTGCTTCCAGCAGTACCTCAAGATGCGGAAGGAGGACCCCGACACCGACCACAGACCCCCAGGGTGCCACTGCCTTTCAGGGGCCCAGAACGCTTTGCTCAGCCTCGAGCACAAGGACACCTCACCCTGGATGCGATTGACGCAGGGGGGCTGCAGCGGCTCTACGACACGCTCAAAGCAGGGGGGCCCGACAGCGGACGGATCTGGGCGAAGGAGATGATGATGCTGCCGACCTTCCAGATGCCAGGGAAAGAACCCAATGTTCGCATTTTGTTCAGTGGCCTAGGAGAGCTCGCACTGCCGAAGGACCAGGCGGACCACGAGAAACTGATGAAAGCAACCGGCCAGCCCGAGGACGATATACACCAGCTCTTCCCCATAGAGATGCCGACCTCTCATCTTCAAATGCGCGGAGCACGGGCGCCCGTGGAAACGATCATAGCCGAGGCCTTGCGCAGCATGGGGGGCCAGATCTTGAGCGATCGCGCACCCAGGACCAGCCGTGGCGGAGGTTCTAGAGGCAGCGGTGCTTGAAATTTGAATATTGAAGTGGACCCGCTATGAGACTACACATGCATATTACATTGGGTGCAACAAGTTGCTTGGGTGTGGCTTTTATACTCCTGAATATTGAAGTGGGCTCCCATTGAGATTACAGACACATATGGAAGTGGATGTGCTACAGGTGATTCGGGCTTCGTTTCTCTATCCTGAATTTGGAAGTGGGCTCTCTCTGAGACTATATACATTGAAGTGGATGCTACAAGTTACTTGGGCATGGAGTCACTGAGAATTATTATTCTGAGCTGCTCGCTTCGGGCGAACGCACCGCATCGTCGCCGCGCCCTGTTGCCGTCGTCCGCGGTCTTTTCTTGCTCCAGGGACCTCCTGCCTGGCCAAGGCCTAACGGCCGAGGCCCTTGGGGGAGGATGTCGGGCCTTTTGGTTTCATTGGCGTCACAGCACAGCTTCGCTGCTTGTACATTCAGCTGTGCCCTGGTGTGCCACGCCAAGTTCCATGTCTTCAGCTGCTGGATGGACTACCCCAGTTACTCCACGCAGCTGACTTCCATAAATTTCCACCCCTGGAGGGCCACCATCGTGTTGCTCGCACTCTTCTTCGTCTTCGCGTGAGGCTGGCTTTCGCCTTGGCCGCGCCTCCGTGCTGGCGCCCCACTGTGCGCATCAGCCTTAGCTGACAGGCTGCAGGAACTGACTAGAGAGGGGTTCGAGCTAAGCCTCCAGACCCCACCCCAGGGCCACCTCCTCACAAGCCGCAGCTCGGATGTGGCCTGAATGGAAAGTGAGAGAGAGAAAGAGAAAAGAGAGTGAGAGAGAGGGAGAGAGAGAAACTCCTCCTCCTCCTCCTCTTCGTCCTCCTCCTCCTCCTCCTCTTCCCCCTCCCCTCCTCCTCCTCCTCCCTCCTCCTCCTCCTCCCTCCTCCCTCTCCTCCTCCTCCTCCCTCTCCCCCCCAATGCATTTTTCCACGCTGTGACGATCGTAGCGTTGAGCGGCGCTCCGGCGCCGCACCCGCAGCACCCCAGTCGGTGCCAGCGCGTGGGGGTGTCCTTGTCCTTGTCCTATTGGGGGTCTCCGCTGGCCTTCGGGACCTTCTGGAGTCGATCTGGGACCACGCATTGGTGCCGGCGAGCAGGACGGTGGGGCAGATTCGAGGTGCTGGGTTGAACCGGGCTTCTTTTGAGGGGGCGGGCCTTTCTCGGTCTCCTGGGGCTGTTTTCGGGCCGTGGGTTCCGATCTTCCGACCTTCTGTGGCATTGATCACCGGAATGAGTTTCGAACACCAAGAAAACACCCCCAAACTCAAGGGTTTTCACGTGTCGGGCCCTGGGAGACACTGTTTCCACACTGTTTCGATACTCGTTCGACACTTTTCTGGGTGCTCGATATTATATCTGGGATGTGGTCCTTAAGTGCGATGGGAGCAACATAAGCACAGGGGCCGTCAAAGACGAATCGGGATGAAAAATTGCATCAGATGAATCCTTGGAGGAGTCTTGGGACAGATTTTGAACGCATTCGCTTTCATCCCATCCCTTTTGGCCGATACTCTTGGAGGGCCTGGCCAGTTCGGACCCCTGGCCGCCTCCTAGGTCCCAGCGTGGATTGTGATGCTCCAGGTTTCGTGAGGTGCTCGCGAGCTGGAGCTCGTGTCACATGTCACACCAGGCTTAAGTCGGGCGTGTCCCTCTACAGGAGGAGTATCCAAAGATTGTCAACACATTGTCGAGGAACGATTTTTCCAGCAAGTTTGACTTTTTTGGAGTGGTGTTCGACTTTTGATCAAAATGTTCCGGCCCAAATCGGCCTATAGGGAGACATGCTCGACCTAACACATGTCACACCAGGCCCGCCATTTGTCTGACGGCTCCCGTCAGGCGAACCCGAGCCTCCCAAGAACGAGTCTCACGTCTTCTCGACATTTGTACATAGGGGATAGAAGTCGTCTCCGACTGCTTTTCGCGGCATCCATCCTCATCTCGAGAGGGTAGACTGGTGGCGCTAAGGAACCTTGGCCAGGGTGATGGAGGATAGGTCTGACGATGCTTGTTTGGTTGCTTTTCATGCTGTGTCCGATCGCGGTGCCAGAGGTCATCGGGGTCAGTTCTTGGCGCTTGGCGTATCCCCACCCGCCCATCAGAAACGATGCCCAGGCGAGTTGCCTTGATCAGGGTAGTGCAGGAGCAAGGTGTGAAGCAAAGAGAGGCAGGCAACCGTCAAACCGAAGCTCGGGGGGGATATTGGGGAGGCCTTTGTTGCCCTCTTGGGCCTGATTGGGAGCCAATTCGGATGCTCTCGGGGCCACTTTGGCGGCAATCGAACAAACATAGGGTGGACACGATCAGAGCCCCCCATCAGAGTCCGAAGCAGTGCCTCTAGGGCCTTCTTGGGGCGCTCTTGGTGCGTTGGTGCGCTACTGGGGATCTTTGCGGCCGTATGGCTGCTTGACTGTGCCAAGATTTGGATTCCCTTCCACGATCTTGGCGCAATGTTGAGGCATCAGAAGCCTTTCGGAAGTGAACCGGCGAGACGGCAAGAACAACCGAAGCACCATACTTGGGCAGGTGAGCGGGTATGGCCTGGCGGGGATCTCGATGGGGTGATACGAGGCCACTTGGGGGGATAAGAGGCCACACTATAACCATAGAGTACGTGATTCGTTTGACATATCTCCGGTTCCTCGGATGTATATTGTGGAGGCTCCGTGGCTGCTTGGAGCCGCCTTGTGGCCACATTAATAAGCCATGGCACCTCTCCTGGCAGTCAGAGACTGCGCGAATCCTCTCTTTGATCCTCCGTCCCCCTCCTGTCTCCCCAATACTCCCTATTCCTTCCTATTTCTTCATCCCCCCTCGTCCTCCTTTGTCCTCGACAGCCCCTGGCGTACCCATTCTTCCATCCTCTTTATCCTCGATCCTATTCCGCCACCCCCATCTGTCCCTTCAATTTAACTCTCCTCCTCTACCATCATTGTTCATACCCTTAGCTATCCGTCTCTTGCCTTCCTGACCTTTCCGCCCTTCCCCAATCGTTATTCCCCTCCCAGTGCTCGTCTCGTCCCAGTCCACATCCCCTCCTCTGAACCCCCCCCGCCATTTCCCAATCGCCGTCCCCCTCTCTCTGACACCCCCCCTGTCCACATCCCCTTCCACCTCCTCTGCCCTCCCCTCCCTCTCTCTCTCGATCCCCTTCCCCCCCCCCGTCCCAACCGTCCACCGCACGCCACCCCCCTTCCCCCTCTCGCCATGCCCGTCACCTCCTCCCCCCTCCCGTCCCATCCCTCCCCCTCCCGCTCTCCCCCTCTCCCGCTGCTCACGCGCGGGCGGCTCCTGCCCCGACGCCCGGTGAGCGCTCGCCGAGGCTCTCGGTGGTGCGCTCGGGCATTGGGCTTGCCACGGACCTGTACGCCGCGGCCTCAGCCTCGCCGAGGAGGACGATGCACGAGGAGGGGTAGGAGGGGGAGCGGGGGAGGGTCAGGAGGGGGATGGAGGAGGGAAACAGGACGGCAAGATGAGGAGGAGAAGAGGATGGAAGGGGGGTGGAGAACGGGAGAGGATGGGTCACATATGGAGGCGGTGATGAGATCGCGGAGGAGGAGAGGACATGCGGAGCTCGGGAGAAGGAGGAGGAGGCCGATCGAGCGAGCGAGGGGCGCAGGAGCAGGCGCAAAGCAGGCCCGTCGGCCAGGACCGGGGTGTCGGGCGGGCGGGCTACTGTTCGGGCTCGGAGTGTGCTCGGCCGCGTCCTCCCTCCCCCCTGCCCCCGCCCCAGCTCCCCACCTCGCCCTCCCTCCCCACGGAGAAGGAGGGGGTGGAGGAGGGAAGGAAGAGGGGACAGGTCTTGGAGAAAGGGGGAGGCGGAGAGGAGAGGAGGAGAAAGATGCAGCGGACGGGAAGAGAGGAGGAGGAGGAGGAGGAGGAGGAGGAGGAGGAGGAGGAGGAGGGAGGAGGAGGAGAAGGAGGAGGAGGAGGAGGAGGAGGTAGCAGTTAGGAGGGAGGATACCGCGGAGGAGCAGGAGGAGCAGCAGGAGGTTGTTCCCTCCGAGGGTATGCCGACTTGCTGGAGCAAAACAGGAAGCGGGCATTGGGCATAAGTGTTCAGGCACGAATGCAGCAACGCTGCGCCCGTGCCCTCCAGCCCATCCAGCGACGGGCATCCCACGCCTATGTGCGGGGTCTCACGTTCGATCGCCTTGGCTGGTGCCATCTGGGTCGCCCAGATGGCAGGCTGGTGCCATCTGGGTCGCCCAGTGGCACCATTCAAGGCGACTGCCCAGATGGCGCCAGACGTCATCGGGCTTCACTGTGCGCGCCCAGTCTGGGCGAGCGCGGTGGAATCCTATGTAGCTGGGCGTAGTGGCATGCGTGGCGATTTGAACTTGTCGATCGTTGATGGTGCGTGGCTTGATTTGTTCTTCGACTGCGCTCGGCGCTCTGGAATTGGGACGTCTCGGCGCTCGGGAATTGCAACTTGCACAGCTGTTTTTGGCTACACACCGCTTCGCGGGGGGCGGCCAGGCAAGCCTTCCGTCTGCTCCAGGGTCGTCTTGGAGGTCTCATGTGGCCATCTGGGGACAAGCTCGGGCTTGTTACGGGGCCTTCTTTGGACATATTGTAGCACTCTATGCTACCTTGAGGCCTCTTGAGGCCGTCTTGGGTCCGTTCGAGTTGTCGTGGGGCCCAGTGCTGGTGCGATTTCTTCGGATACCCCCGTGCAGCGTGTGCCGCCGGCGCCGAAGTCCATGACATTCTTCGTGGGAAACCAGTCGTATCCCCGAAAGACAGGACACTTGAGCGCAGCAAATGCGAAGCAGTTGTACTGCTGTCAAAGTACGGGAGTGCATTTGGAGGATATGTGCGCCCATGAGTGGCGAATTCGATGGAGCCTCCTGTCAAGCTGGAGAATCTAACAGAGACGGTGTGGCGCATGATGAACATGGTGGGGGTGTTTAGGCCGCCGTGGGTTCGTTTTGGGGCTATCGCGGGTTGTTTTAGGTTGCGCGGATGATTTCATGGCGCTCGCGGGGGCGCATACGAAGAGTGAGGGCGTTGTGCATGCGTTTGCAAAGTTGTAGTTGAGAGGATTTGGGCCGCCCTCAGCCTGGGCTTCCTGTGGCATCTTGGAGGCCGTGTCGAGCGGCTCTTGGGGTTGTCGTGGGCCCGTATTTGGGCCTCCTGGGGTTGCATGGGGGCCCGCCCGGCTCCCGCCGCTCGGGGCCTTTTTGGAGCGCACTGGGCCGTCATGGGCCGCTTGCAGGGCTTCTTTTGGGGGGCCCTCTTGGGGACGATCGTGGAAGCCTTCTTTGAGACAGCAAGTGTTATGTTGTTCCCATCCCACTTAAGGACCGCATCCCAGAAACAATTTCGAGCACCCGGAAAAGTGTCGAAAACGTGTCGAAACAGTGTCGGGCGAGTGCCTCCCAGGGCCGGACACGTTAAAACCTTTGAGTTTCGGTATTTTTTTTTGGCGCTCGAAACTCTTTCTGGTGATCAAGGCTAAAGTAGGTTGGAGCATCATAAAGCAAGTGACATACGGTTCCGCTCGTTTTGGGTTGAATGTCTATCGGCGAACAGTTCGCAATAGCCTCCATGGCACATAGCGCCGAACAGCGCCCAAACAGCGCCCAGCAGCGACGAGTCGCGCCCAATAGCGCCACCTGAGGGAGACGCATTGTGTCCGCTTTGCGTGCGATTGTGCACGCTATTGGGCGCCATGGGGACGAATAGAAGCTTGCGTGTGTTGCTTTCTGATCTCCGGGCTGGGGGATAAGTCGGCCAGTGGGGCCAATGCTACAGTCAACCCGCATAGTAAGGATAGGCAAAACCTTTACAAGGATACCCTTGCATCCTTGCCTCCTCGGTCCATCCTGGGCCACTTTCGTTAACCGCGCCCCCGCTTGAAAAGCTTCGAAGTGGGCGTCCAAGGACCTTGCGTCCTCGTCGCGCATCCTTATGATACGGGCCGACTGTACAGCCAGGGTGCATGGGTCGGGGGCGGCAAAGAGGGGGGTGAGGACTAGGGGGGGGTGGATATCATGGCGTGGGCCATGATATTTCCCCTGATTTCATGGCGCCTCTTCTCATTTCACTATGTCCATGGCCCCCCCGCTGGGCCGCGCACATGCCGCCTGTCATGCTTTACACCCCCCCCTCTTGGACCCCCCCTCTTGGCCGCTCCCGAATGGGGATCGGTTCAACGATGCTCCGATGTCCCGCTGGCTGCTTCGTAGAAAAGGGCGTCCATTGGGGCGGCGTGCACACGGGGCGGACACGAGAGGGGCGGCCACCTCTTGGAAGGCGGGGGGCTTCTTGGAAGGCGTGTGCGAGCCATGTCCCTTGGCCTTCAGAGGGTGCTCCTTGGCGGCACGATCCGCGGGATGGGGCGTGCCGCAAGGGCCAGGTGGTTGCACGAACGACGTGGGCACGGAAAGAATGGGTACAATGCCCAGCAGCGGATCCAGTTCAGTTTGAACAGGACCAGCTGTCCGCGCCGCCGCGGCCTGTGTCCATTTGAGAGAAGGCCGCCTGCCCAACAGCGGCCGTTGTTGGCTTGGGACGACATTTGTTGTTGGGCATTGTACCCATTCTTTCCGTACCCATTGCGGGCGTCCAAAAGGGGGGGGGGCCGCAATGCGAGCCCTCGGGGCTCAAAGGACGGGGGTCGCTGCAAACGGGGGTCCGCGAGAGCGCCGGATCTTACGGGAACCTGCAGGGACCCGGGCGCATTGACCCGGGCTTGGGTGCAGGATCCCGCAGAATCTTGCAGGATCTTGCAACGCCTGACTGACCCGGGTCTGGGTTGACCCGGGTCAGTGGATTCCCAAAGCCCTACCTCTGGGGCCGTAGGTGGAGATCCCTGTGGGCCACGATCCATATGGGAGGTGTGCCGAAGTGGCCACGGGGGGCGCGCCACCATGCGAACCTTGTCTCTGGGGCCGCAGGTGGAGCTCCCCGTGGAGCACGGTCCTTGTGAGGTGTGTGCCGACATCGGCGGGGGGACGCCGAGCCAAGCCTTTCTCCGGCCCCGTCGGTGGAGTTCCTTGAGGGGCACGTTAGGAGGGAAAAAAGCACACAGACACAATTAATCGTCGATTCCCCAGAAAGTATTGGGAAAATATGGGATGTTAGCGGGAAGACAAGAACCCAGACCATCTAAGAAATTCTAGACGCTTCGCGTATCCCCACCAGCCCGTCCAGAAACGACGCCCAGGCGAGTAGAGGGTCGTCCTGAGGGGCTTTTCGGCGTCTTGGGTGCCTCGGGGGGGCCTCTGTGGGCCGTTCGGGATCCTCTTTGGGGCCTCCTGGGGGCCTCTTGGGGCCTCTTGGGGCCATCTGGGGCCTCTTGGGGGTCTCTTGGGGGCCTCCTGGGGGCCTCTTGGGGGGCCTCTTGGGGCCATCTTGGGGCCATCCTGCGGCCTCTTGGGGCATCCTGGGGGCCTCTTGCGGCCATCGTGGAGGAAATCGATCAAAGAAGAGGGGAGCCTTAATTAGCGTTGCCCCCTGAGAAGGCCAAAATGGGGCCAAAACCATAGTAAAATCAATGTTTTTGGCTTCCTCGCCGAGGCCGTTTTGGACGCTCTGACCGCTCCCCGCCCCTCCTGTCCAGGTCAGTGGGGCGGGGGTAGGGGGAGGGGGAAGAAGGAGGGGTGGAAGAGGAAACTCGTTAAACCACCGACGCCCAAAGGGCTGGTGGGATTAAATTATCGGGAATTTGGTTATTTGTATCTACTTATTTGTGTGTCCCAGGGCCTCTTCAGTAGATTCAGGCAATCGCAAGCATGGATCAAGGGAGCAGCGACCTGCCCCGTTTCCATGGGAATGCGTGGATTTCCGCCGCCGAGCGAGGTGGCACCGGCCGCACATCTTGGGGAGAGCACCTCCCCCGATCCATGGATTTGGCGACCGCGCACCAAGTCCATGGATCGCTAGTCCATGATGGTGCGCCCCCAACATGTGCCCTCCGATGCCGAACACCGTAGACTACAGCTAGGGCCTGCTAGAACCACGCGCGCGCGAAGCGCGCGCGTGGTTCTAGATGTAGTGTAACGCGACGCGGTTTCGTGGGATATGTGCTTGCCCCATACCATCGAATATGGATACAACGCGGGGTCCAGCGATGAGTTTCAGAAGCGGACGACATAATCACGCCAGAACGATTACCTACGTTGGTGCACCATGTTGGGAGGGCCTCTCGCCAGTCTCTCTTCCAGAGACAGGCATCTCGTGCAAGATTGGGGGGCATCTCCAGGATGTGCGCTTCTCCTGGGGGCTTTCGGAGTGCGGTGGTAGCTTCGTGGGTGCCTCCTGAGTCTCGGTCTCTGAGGCCTGCCAGGCCATCGCGGAAGTCGCTTGGGTCCCCTTTCAGGACGTTTCGGGGGCGTCTCGGTGGATCAGTCGGTATGTCCGTGGATAATGGTCAGGAGGAAAAGAAACACACAGACACAATTAATCCTCGATTCCCCAGAAAATATGGGAAAATATGGGAAGTGGGGGGGAAGACAGAAACCCAGAAAATATGGAAAAATATAGGGGATATTTTTATTTGTGTGGATTTATTTGTGTGTCCTGGAGCCCCTTCAATCTTGAACGCCTCTTGAGTGTCTCGGGTGCTTCTTGGCTGGCCCTCTCGCATCCTATCGGGCCGTCCCCGGGAGCCCTCGGGAGGCCCTTTTCGGGCCGTCCTGGGGAGCCGCTCGGAGGCCCGCGGAGTCGATTGAGGGGACTCTTGGACCATCGTTGAGGCATCTCGGAGAGATCCTGAGGACCTCTTGAGCCGTCTGGGCAGCCTCTCAGAAGTGCGTCTGGTGCCCTTGGATTCTCCTGGGGTTCTCTTGAGACCAATGGAGGAGTGGTGCCAGAAGTCGCCCCCCATCTGGAACCATCATTGGATGCAATGGCCCAGCACATGGTGCTTCCCTGCTGAAGTTGCACAGCGGCGTCGTCGGTCTTCGAGACGACGAAGAGGGCCTTGCCCTCGAGATGCCAGCCGAAGTTGGGACCATGCGGAGGGGCGGGAGGGGGGTCAAACCGTCAAGCCCTTTCCCATGAGGTTCGAGGATTGCAGAGAAAGGAGCGTGCCGCTGGCGCGAGGGTTAAGCACAACCCCCGTCTTGGAGGGCGCCCCTCATTTTCTTCGTGTGTGGGCCATCCACCTTGGAATGACTTTTGTTTAGGGCATCGCCATGGCAGTTTGGAACCTTCGGCGAAGGGGTTCATGTTTTTGACCCGTGTTCTTGCGGCACATCTTCCACTGCATGGCACGCTTCTGGGCCACTTGCCACCCAGAGGGCCCGTGACAGCATGCCCACACGACGAGGAGGAGGAGGAGGAGGAGGAGGAGGAGGAGGAGGAGGGGGAGGAGGAGGAGGAGGAGGGGGAGGACAAGGAAGAAGAGGAGGAGGAGGAGGAGGAGGAGGAGGAGGACCCAGCCCTTCTGGTCGTCAGCATTCCCTGGGCGTCCTGGCTGGCATCCTGCACAGGCCCCCAGGGCCTGCGCCGTCACGGCAGCACGCGGCTCGAAGGACTCGTCGGGGCGAGGCCCCGGGAGGTCCCCCC
The DNA here is from genome assembly GCA_963575745.1 of Prorocentrum cordatum. Taxonomy (NCBI): domain Eukaryota; class Dinophyceae; order Prorocentrales; family Prorocentraceae; genus Prorocentrum; species Prorocentrum cordatum. Next base: position 152,224 of record CAUYUJ010017840.1, read on the forward strand.
CCGCCTCGGCCCCCCTCGCCAAGGGGGGGCGGCGGGGTCGAACTCCGAGTGGGACCCTCTGGGCTGGGAGCGAACCCTGCCAGAGGAGGGGGCAGGGCTCAGTTTAATGCCTCCGATTCGATTCGGTTCGATGTCGGTGGCCTGCGATTCCGATGCGATTCGGCTTGGGATTGCGATTTGGATTCCGATCCCTCCATGGAGGCCTACCAGCGTGCCGATTTCTGCAGATCCGACTTCTCCCGACGTTGCTTCCGAATTCCGCCGATCCGACTCATTGCGATCGCCGATCCCACTTATCACCACCCACCAAACCACCCCAACCCAACCCGAAGGCTTCAATTTGCCCTCCGTTTCCGGTTGGGGGGGGGTCGGAGAACGCTGAACAAACACATGGAACCCGTACCCCCCCCCAACCCGAAATTCGGGTCAAATTCCGGTCTCCGGGTTGGGTTGGGGCGGTCTGGTAGGTACTCAACTTATCGATCCGACTCTGGGCCCGCTTGAGGGGGGCAGGAGCGTCGAGCATCCGGGCTCCTGCATGCTGGTGGCCCTGGGATGGTGTTGGGCCCTCCAGGCACTGGCCAGCAGGGCGTATACACCGTGCCAGGGCCCATGGCGGCCCTGGCCGGGTGCAGTGTGTGTGTGTGTGTATGTGTGTGTGTGTGTGTGTGTACAGTCGGGGCCCCGAAGAAGGAACCCTTTTGGTTGGGGAAGAGGAGGAAGAGGTGCGCTCTCGGCCCGCGGATCGAACAAAAAGTGTGTGGATCTCGTCGCCGCCTCCAGCGGCGCCCCGCGGGCGCTCCCAGAGGCCCAGGGCAGGGGTGCCCGAGGCCGCCGCCTTGGGCTACAGTCGGGGCCCTGAAGAAGGAACCCTTTTGGTTGGGGAGGGGCTCCGCGTTCCTTGAGTGTTTCACGGCTTGCCTCAGGTTCTCCTCATGTTTTCGATCGGAAATCGAAGTTTAATTCATGGAGAAAAGGGGCCTCGTTCCTTATTCAGGGTTCCTTGGGTCAGGGCCCCGACCGTGTAGATGCCCTCTGCGTGAACGTCATCCTCTTCCGTCTCCTACCCGTCGTGGGAGGGTCGCCGAGCCACCGGTGCTGTGCGGTCTATTCCAGGTCGTCGGCTGCCCCTTGGGGGCCAGTCCCCCCCCTGTTCGGGTCGAGCTCGAGGTGGGGCCTCCAGGCCGAGCGCGGACACTCCTGGAGGAGGGAAGGCGAGGGGCGTCGAGTGCCCTCCCCGTGCCCCCGTCGGCGGCGCGCGCAAGGGGGGGGGGGGGGCGCGAGGGCGGCTGCCTTCCACAGAAGGCGGGGGGGGGCTCCTGTGCGAAGGCAGCGGCCTCCTTGGAATGGCCCAGAAGCTCGGGGGTCCCCAAACGGGGTGGTGACCACACCGTGGGGTGAGTCGGTGGGGATTCGGGGTCACCGCACGGTTTCGGGACTCGGGTCGCTAACCGAGGACGTTTGGGGCGACAGGGGGCCTCCGAGGTCCCAAAACTGTGCGGTGGTGACGGACCGTGCGGTGAGGTCTTGGGGGATTTTGAGGTCACCGCACGGTCCGTCACCGCACCGTTTCGGGACTCCACATTGTTTTTGCTACAGTCAGCGCGCTCAGGAAGGACGCGCCCCTTCATCTTGGGTGCCCCTGCGTCCTTGCCCCTGCGGCCCGTCCTTTGCCGTTTTCATTGGTCGCCCGCCGCCCGAAACAATCCCAACTGCGGCCTCCAAGGGCCATGGCGTCCTTACCACCCGTCCTCGCTGCACGCTTGGAGTGTGGGGCTTCTCAGAGGTTGGTGCGGGCTTCGGGAAGCCCCCCCGCCCAGGTTTCTTAGAAGGCCGCCCCCCCCCTCGCGCCTACCCCCTTGGTGCGCAGCGCCAGTCCTCCTCCATTTCGGGGCCCAGTCCTGCTCCCTGGGAGCAACTCCTGCCAGTCCCCCCCCCCCCGGATGCAGTGGAACGGGCGGGCTGGGCGTGTCGCCTGGGCCTTCCTTACAGCTTGTGATCTTGGAGCTTGACAGTTGCAATCGTTGCGCCGGTTGACGGCGGGTGGTGTTCAACATGTGATTCTCGCCTTAGCTCCGCGCGCATGAGTTCTGAACGTTTGCAGCCGTTTCACGGATGGAGGGCGGCTCGTTTTCAAATTGTGATTATCGTTTGTGTGCCGCGTTCATTCGTTCTAAATCTTTGCATCCGCTTCATGGATGGAGGGTGAGTCTTTTTTTCAGCATGCGGGTCTCATTTTACCGCCGCGCACGTCCGTCTCATCAGCTTACAACAATTCCAATGGCTCCTTTTTCAGCATGTGGTTTCCGCTTAGCGCGACTTCGGATCTGTCAGGACGTTTACGTTCTATCACGGTTCAGGGTCGCCAAGTCGTAACAGTCAGGGTGCGGGGTTGAAGTCCCAGGAGCGATGTTCTGGCACAGCTCAAGATTTTCAAACCATTGTCATCCAACGGCGCATTTCTGATGATAATGAATTAACAGGGAACTCGGAGGTAGGGTGTATTGCAAGATCGTTGATGAGTCTTAGGCTTACTCTGGTCCTCCTCCTCCTCCTCCTCTTCCTCCTCCTCCTCCTCCTCCTCCCCTCCCCCCCGACCACTCCTGAGCCCAACTCAGGACCTGACGATCATCAACGCGATCCGCCCCCAGCTCGAGGACTCTGCCTCCCCTTCTCGTCCAGGCAGGCTTTGCGGGCGCGTGCCGAGGCGGGCAGGCGCAGGCTGAGACCAGCGTAAGGCCCGGGAGGAGGAAGCGGTGGAAGCAAGCAATCGGCAAGGCTCCGGGTTGCGCACAGGCAGCCCCCCATAGGATTCAGTCGGGCCTGTCCCCCGACAGGGGGATCTTCGACGGAAAAGAAAACATACCCCAAACATAGTCCAACAATAGTTTGGGGATTAGTTTTTTAGTATTCTTTGACCTTTCTGGGGTATTCAGGGGGGTATTTCTTTATTTTTCGTCGACACTCCCCCTGTAGGGGGGCAGGCCCGACTTAGCCATAGGCGGACGAGGCCCAGGACGTGCCCCCCGCCGCGGGCCGGGCCCATCCTGGGCCCCCGGGAGCGGCGTACATGCCTCGGCCTGGCCAGCGGCGGTGGATGTGTATGGATCTCGTCCTCTCCCGCGGCCACTTGAGGCTGGTGTACATGACGCGCCGCTGACGGCACCACCACCACAGCATTTTGCTTCTACCGGTTTATCGCCACCGGGTTCCTGTACAAGGCGTTCCTTTGCAAGCACATCGTCTTCGGCACCGCCCGATTCCGGGGCTCTGCCCTCTCTTGGCCTTGGCGTGAGGCCCCTCCTTCTTTCCCCCCCTCTTGGTTAATTCAAGCTTCGCGCGGCCGCCCTTAGATTCGACCGGAAGAGGTGCGCTCTCGACCCGCGAATCGAAAAATGAGGAGGAGGAGGAGGTCGAAAAAAAGTGTATGGATCTCGTCGCCGCCTCCAGCGGCGCCCCGCGGGCGCTCCAAGAGGCCCAGGGCAGGGGTGCCCGAGGCCGCCCTGGGCTACAGTCGGGGCGCTGAGGAAGGAACCCTTTTCGTTGGGGAGGGGCTCCGTGTTCCTTGATAGTTTCGCAGCTTGCTTCAGGTTTTCGATGGGCAATCGAAGCTTAACTTATGGAAAATAAGGGGCCTCGTTCCTTATTTAGGGTTCCTTAGGTCAACGCCCCGACTGTACTCGGGGGTCTGCTGAGGCGAGCCCGGAAAGCTTGGGGGGGGCACTTGTGGGCAGCCCGATGCTCTGCCAAGGAAGATGACGACGACAATGATGTTGCTGAGGATTGGGGCGCTGCTGATCGAGGGGAGGATCTACGGGAGAAGTGGCCCACGTGAGGATTATCATGACGCTTCTGACAGCGATGGTGAGGACAAATAAGGACGGCAACGACGACGACGACATTCATGATAACGATAATGATGATGTTGATGCTGATGATGATGAGGATGACGAGGATGCCGACATTGACGATGCTGATGATGATGATGATGATGATGATGGTGATTATGATGCTGGTGTTGATGATGATGTTGATGCTGATTATGATGGGGATGGTGAGGATGATGCTGACGATGTTGATGATGATGACGATGACGATGATGGTGCTGGTGGTGATGGTCCTGATGATGGTATTGATGATGATGTTGACCGTGATCGCGATCATGATCCTGATGGTGATGATTATGCTGGTACTGATGATGATGTTGCTGCTGATGCTGTTGCGGATGATGATCTTCATTATGATCGTGATGATGATGAGGAGGAGGATAATACGGTTACGAGGATGATAGCGATGTTGAAGATGGTCATGTTGATGATGATGATGATGATGATGGTCATGATGATGATGTTGATTATGATAATGGCCATGATAATAATGATGGTGATGGTGTTGATGATGATCATGATGGTTATAGGTTTGATGATGATGGTGGCGATGATGATGATGATGATGATGATGATGATGCTGATGATGATGATGATGATGATGATGATGGTGGTGGTGATGATGATGATGATGATGATGATGATGATGATGATGATGATGATGATGATGATGGTGATGGTGGTGGTGGTGGTGGTGGTGGTGGTGGTGGTGGTGGTGATGACGATGATGAAGGTGATGGTGGTGATGATGCTGAGGATGATGATGGGGATGACGAGGAGGACTACGATCGTGATGACAATGATGATTGTGATGAATCCCTGGTCGAAAACGGGCCTGATCAGGTTGAGCTCAGTTTAATATGGTTGAGTCCCGTTTCGCCCGGCGGCTGAATCCCATGCGTAAATCCGGTTTTTCTGGCCCAATCGCCCGCCTTCTTCTCGGACCTCCTAGTCAGGAGCTGCTTCCCGATTTGGTGTGCGCGCCGCCAGTCTGCACCTGCGAGTTCTGCGGTCTACGGAGTGCTCCGCCGCCGCGGGGCCCTGCACCGGTGCCGCTGGCGGGCGTCGCTCGCGGAGGGGGGGGGGAGCGCCGCGCGGGGTGCTGCTCAGGGTCGTTGTGAGGCAAACGGGTCCTGAGGCATGCCACTGCTTCCAGTCAAGGGAGAAAAACCGCCCCGACCCCGACGTCTGGCGTTTGCCAAACTCACCACCTACCAAACCACCCCAACCCAACCCGAAGGCCTCAGGTTGCCCTCCATTTCCAGTGGGGAGGGGTCGGGGAACGTTGAAAAAACACATGGAACCCGTACCCCCCCAAACCAGAATTTCGGGTCAAATTCGCGTCTTCGGGTTGGGTTGGGGTGGTCTGGTAGGTAGTCACAAACAGCCCTGGGCGCTTACTAAGAAGCTCTGGCCTGTTCGATTTCTTCCCTGGGTGCGTTTCCTCAACGGCTTCGCGTGTCGGAGTGCTTCTTCTTGGGATGGAGTTTCTGCCCTCTGTTCGGCCGCCCTCGTGAGCGGCGAGCCGATCCGTGTCCGCGCCCTCGTCGTCGGGATTCTGGGGCGCAGCCCCGCGGACACGCGGTCGGAAGAGTGCGGCCCGCGCGGGGCATCCGCGAGCGAGCGCCCCGCATCCGCGGGAGTGGGGCCCGGGGGGGCCCAGCCCGCGAGGCAGCGGACATTTTTTTAATCAGCGATGACGGAACCCAGTGGCACGACACGGCAGACGAACGACAGACGACAGACGAAGACGACGGAGGAGGCGCGAGAGGAGGAGGAGGAGGAGGAGGAGGAGGAGGAGGAGGAGGAGGAGGAGGAGGAGGAGCAGGAGGAGGAGGAGGAGGAGGAGGGGAGGAGGAGGAGGAGATGAGGAGGAGGGAGGAGGAGGAGAGGAGGAGGAAGGAGAGGAGGAGGAGGGGAGGGGAGGAGACAGGAGGAGGAGGAGGAGGAGGAGGAGAGGAGGAGGAGGAGAGGAGGGGAGGAGGGGAGGAGGAGGGAGGGGGAGGAAGGAGAGAGGAGGAAGGGAGGAGAGGAAGGAGGAGGAGGGGGGAGGAGGATGAGGAGGAGGAGGAGGAGGAGGGTTGAGGGCGGTAGAAGGGAAGGGGGGGGAAGGGGCGGCGCGCCGGCCCGCGAGGCAGCGGACACGGAGATGTCTTCTGCTCCACGTCTCCCGGGGCCCTCCACGGGCCCCAGGAAGGTGTGAGACTTGCCCAGGGCGACGAGATGGCCCTGGGGGAGGGCCCCTGGGGTCTAGGGTTAGGTCGGGCCTGTCCCTCTACAGGGGGAATCGTCAACAACAGTAAAACAAATACTCTGCGGACGATTTGTCGAGCATTGCTTGGCTATCTTTGAGCACTCTTTGGCTATGTTTGATTCTTCCTCCAGAACCCCCCCCCTGTGGGGGGACAGGCCCGACCGAAGTTTAGGACCCGTTCCTCCCTATAGGACCCGTTTGCTCCACTCCGTCGGGGCGTCCCCGAAGCCTGGGGTCAGCGCTGACGGGGATCGGCCAGTCCCCTCCGGAGTCCCCTCTGGCCGATCCCTGGGCCTCCTCCTCCTCCTCCTCCTCCCCCTCCTCCTCCTCCTCCTGCTCCTCCTCCTCCTGCTCCTCCTCCGCCTCCTCCTCCTCCTCCTCCTGCTCCTGCTCCTCCTCCTCCTCCTCCTCCCCCCCCCCCCGCCCCCGCAGCCCTCCCCTCCCGCCGCCGACCCCCGGGCGCTGGGGGAGCAGCTCCGTGGCCGGCCCGTGTTCGGGCCTTGGCCCCGGCGGGCGTCCCCGGGGCGCTTTGAGCCTGGTTTTTTTTGGATTCGGGCAAGTTTACTTGCATGGCGTTCGCCCCCCCCCCCCCCCCTCGCCCCTCTTCAAGCGAATGCTAGCGTGCAAGTGCCTTTCGACTTGCGTGATTTCCGCGCCCCCCCGAACGTGCAAGTCGTTTGCGGCTTGCTTCAGGCTCAGCCCCCCCCCCCCGTCCATGCAAGTAAACTTGCCAGAGTCTAAAATAGAGCAGGCTCCTTTCGACAGCACCCCTGGAAGGCCGGGGGCGGCCAAGAGGGGGGTGAATCGTCAAACGACGCGAAGATCGGAACAAAATCGGATCGGGATAACTCGAAATCTCTGAGGATCGGCGGGTTTGGAGGATGTATTGGGCGCCGCGGCCGCTCCAGAGCGTTCCGGAACGCTCTGAGAGCGCTCCGGAACGCTCTGGAGCGATTTATCCCGATCCTAGCCCTGTTTTAGATCGGGAGCCTTGAGACGGGGGTCAATGCAAACAGGGGTCAGCCGGAGCGCACGATCTTGCAGGATCTTGCAGGGCCAGGGTCGCATTGACCCCGGTGTGGGTGCAGGAGCAGGTGTTTGCATGATCCTTCGCATGGACTCGGGTTTGGGTGCAGGATCCTGCAGGAGTTTGCAAGGGCTGACTGACCTGGGTCTGGATTGACCCGGGTCAGACAATCCCCGAGGTGATGACTAGGGGGGGAGGATTTCATGGCGGGGGCCATGATATCTCAACAGATTTCATGGCGCCTCTTTTTATTTCGATACGTCCCCGGCCGCCCCCCTGAGCCGCGCACATGCCACCGCGCCGATATCGCGGTCCGCGACGAAGCAGCACAGAGGGGGTGGAAAGCGACATCGGAGGAGGATAACTAGACAGGTTCACCTCGGTCCTCCTCCTCACATCCCCCAGAAAGGAGAAAAGCAATCAGAGGAGTGGGGGGAGGAAGGAGGCGGACTTGTATTATTGGCCGCGCAGGCACGGAGGAGTCGCCAGAGAGGCTTGGGTTAAAGCGGGCCGTTTCGATCCGATCGGTCCGGCGCGATGTCGATCGATCCGGCCTGCCCAATCCGATCCGATTCAGTCATTTCGAGGATTCGTAGAGGAGGTTTCTCCCAAGGTGGGGTTAGGGAACGATCCCAGCAAGATGCCCTCAGTTCCTTCTTCCAAGGGCCGTTGAGGACGATGTTCTTTTTGATCCCCCAGCTTTGCCTCTTCCCCACCTTTTCTTCCCCCCGAATCTTCCGACGGTCCGATGCGGCCCGATTCTTGCAAGGCGCAGATGTGCATCTTGGTGCAGCCGACCCGATCAGATTCCGGCTTCGCGCCGATGCTGCCCGATCCGTTGCACGGCCCGATCCGATCAGATTTCCCAATGATTCGATGCCGATTGGCCCAGCCTGTTCCAGCGGCCAGGATTGCTATGGGGAGCTCTCCCCGTCCATGAACGGCGCCATCAC
>CAUYUJ010017840.1:162844-222701 GCA_963575745.1 Prorocentrum cordatum
AGTAGTAGTAGTAGTAGTAGTAGTCGTAGTAGTAGTAGTAGTAGTAGTAGTAGTAGTAGTAGTAGTAGTAGTAGTAGTCGTAGTAGTAGTAGTAGTAGTAGTAGTAGTAGTAGTAGTAGTAGTAGTAGTAGTGTATTAGTGTATTAGTAATTGTAGAAGTAGTGGTAGTAGTAGTAGTAGTAGTAGTAGTAGTAGTAATAATAACAGTAGTAGTAGTAGTAGTAGTAGTAGTAGTAGTAGTAGTCGTAGTCGTAGTAGTAGTAGTAGTAGTAGTGGTTGTTGTTGTAGTAGTGGCAGTAGATGTTGTTGTTGTTGTAGTAGATTCTGTTTGGAGTAGTAGTAGTCCCTGGCATTGTTCCTCAGGACGGCAGCTAGGCGGAGCGGGCGGAGCGGCGCGGGCGTGCCAGAGCGCGGGGGATTTTCGCCTGCCCACCATGCACACTGCTGTTGCGAAGGCCTTACAGGGACGTTTTTAATCCATGGGATGTTCTAAAACATAGGATGTTGAATCATGACTAATGTATGAAAAAATTTCTGCGGGAGCTCATCGTTTATATTAAATCCATGTTATTGAAATACATGATCCGCACGCGGAGCATGTATCAAAAACGGCACTGAACGGACCGACCCTCAAGTGGGATGACGACGACGACGACGGCGGCGGCGGCGGCGACGAAGACGGCGCTGACGAGGGCCAGAGTCCCCAGGGATGCTTCTCGCGGTCTCTTCGGAAGGCTCTCGGGGGCCTCTGGGAAAGAATTTGAGGGCCTCTTGAGAGTCTCTTGGGGGCCTCTTCGAGCTTCCTGGGGGCGTCTTGTGGGCCTCTTGGAGCCTCTCGAGGGCGAGGGCTTGAAATGTCCGTTCGGGCCCCATGTCTGGACACGCTCTTGGAGCAGTGTCGGATGTCTCTCGGGCTGGGGTCCTCTTGGGCCGTTTTGGAGCTCTCTTGAAGGCCTCTTGGGAAGTCTTAGGTCGATGTTGGGGGCCTCGTGGGCCATCTTGGAGCGGCGAGAAGCAGATAGGGCGAGAATGCCAAAATCCTTGAAACATTCACGATATTAATGTTTTCATTTGTATTATATATATATATATATATATATATATATATATATATGTCGGGGTACGTGGCCGGGGGCCTCTGGCCAGTCGTCTCGACTCGCCATGGGGGCCCCCCCGGGCCGTTGTCCCGCCGCGGCCTGTGTCCATTCGAGACAGAAGGCCGCCTGTCCAACAGCGGCCGCTGTTGGTTCGGGACAACATGTGTTGTTGGGCATTGTACCCATTCTTTCGGTACCCATTTCGGGCGTCCAAAATCCTCTCCCTCCTCGCAGGCAGGAAGCTTGAGCTCCAGGTTCAACTGCGTGATCGTCGACCGCTTCGCGGCTGCAGCCTCGGATGGTCCGGGCCCCGGGTACGTCGAGAACGCGACCATTCCGAAGAAGGTGAGGGAGGCGACGGCTCGGCCCCTAGAGGGCCAGGGGCTTAGATCTAGCAGGAAGCTGAAGAGGAAGCAGGCCCGTGAGGCCGAGGAAGCGAGGGCCGGAACCCTAGTGCTAGAAATGTTTTCTTTCCCCCCGGGTGCCCAAGGAACTCGAGCGACCTGCTCACGGGTGTGGACCTTGGAACGACGGAGGGGCAGCAGGTCCTTTGGGCCACGATCAAGCGAGACAAACCGTTGTGGGTTCTCATGTCCCCAGAGTGCAAAGCAGTCAGTCAGGCCCGAGCGGCGTCTTGGGACACCATGGGCCCCGGGACCCGAGAGGCCGTGGAACAGCGTGGTCTCGAGTATGTTGACCTGTGTATCCAGGTGGCTAAAGTATCAGATGCGAGCCGGGAGATATTTCTCGTTCGAAAATCCTGAGGGGGCCAGCTCCTGGGACTTGGGTCAGGTGCAAGACTTGATGTCCCAGGAAGGAGTTCGGGTTCAGACAACTGATCAGTGTGAGTTTGGGCTCTCCGGTCCCTCTCTCATTGCTGAAGCCACGTCTGAGAACGAAGCTACTGTTCCCCTGGATGATCGAGAGCTGGACTTTCTGCCATCCGGGTCTTACCCAGAGGCCGAGGTCAGTCACGACGAGGACTCGGACGAGGACGTTCCTGAGACCTGGAAGGGCCTGAGAGGGCCCGTGGTCCCGGTTCCAGCCCCGGCTTCCCCTTCGGAAAGGGTCCCTGGGTTCCGAGCTCAGGCAGGAAATCCACAAGTTACATGTGGATCTCGGTCATCCAGCCCTCCCCGAGTTCTTAAGGACGCTTCGCGTCGCGAGAGCGAGGTCCGATGTTTTGGACTGGTCCACGAATCATTTTCGGTGCGAGGCCTGCGAGTCGCATGCCCGGCAGCATTGGCGGCGTCACGCTCACCTCTTTGTGTTTTACGATTTCGATAAACAAGTTGCGGTCGATCTCTTTTACCTGGAGGTGGATGGGGGCTAGCGCACCAGTCTTGAATGTCATATGTCACGGCGCTCATTATCAACAGGCCTGTTTACTGCCGAGCGATACGGCTAAGGCGACGTGGAAGGGCTTCCTCCAGCTCTGGGCGAGCCCGTTCGGGCTGCCAGAGATGTTCATTTCAGGCGGAGGCGGCGAGTTTTGAGCGAGAATTTTCCCGTGGATGCGAGCATCTAGGGATCTTCCACTACAGTGGGCGCTGTGAAAGACACGGGGGCAGATTCAAGGATGTGTTTTCCAAGGCCTCGCTGGCCACGAATCCGGTTTCCCGGGATGAGGTTGACATTCTGTTGTGCGAGGCGGTAGTGGCTAAGAACAGCACTTGCCACAGGTGGGGGGTCAGTCCGGCGCGGCTGGTCTTCGGGAGAGCTCCGAGGGCGCCCGGATCGCCCCTGTCTGACGAAGAGGTGGATCTTGTAGGATGCGAGGACGCGTTCGGTGGAGCTCCCCAGGGAGATTCCGCAGCAGCCGAGTTTGCTCGGCGACACCTCTTGCGGCAAGAGGCCCGGAAGGCCATGGCCTTTCTGGGCGCTCGATCCCGTCTTTCAGAAGCGAGCAAAGCTCGCATGCATGCTGAGCGCCATGTTAAAAGTCAGGGGAGCGGGTATACGCGCGGAGGAGAGTGACGGCCGACACGAGGACCCACTCGTTGCAGCGAGACAGATGGACCGGGCCGGGGGTGATAGTGTACCAGAACGGGGGAACGGTTTGGGCAGCGACGCGCACCAAGTTGCACAAGTGCTCCGAGAAGCAGATCCGTTCGGCCACCCGTCAAAAGTCGCTTGGAGCGGAATGGCTGGACTCGGCTCGATTCGCGGCCCTGCGGGAACAGATTAGGGCCCCGGGGAAGCGGTCCGGGGCGGTCAACGCGGCCTGCGAGGGGCCTCCTCCAACCGAGGCCTGGGACGGCCCAGAGCCCAGAGTCCAGAGAGCGTCCGGACCCCGATCCTTCTATCAGAGTTTTGGATCCTAGCATGTCGGTGCCACCCCCTTTCGCCGCGCCTCCTGCGGTTCCGGTTGAGCCCCAGAGCCGGGATGAGACTCGGGCGCCGGAAGCCTCTGAACCTTCGATGGCGAGGGCCGCGAGCGGAGGCTCTGCTACATCTGAGTTGCCCCGAGGCGCGGCCCGCGCATCTGAGCCCTAGCCCGAACGGGCGGCCCGGCGACGGCTCGCCCCCATCGAGGACGTTGTCAGTCAGAGAGCCCGGGTGGCTGACATGGTTCGCGAACGGGAAGCCGCGGGGTCCGGGGCCTCTGTCTTGCCAGCAGTGGGGCACCATCCTTGCCGCGTGCGCGGACGGGCCCCTCGAATGCGTTCGGTTTCGGCCCCTCAGGCTTCGCCGGTCGCTCGACCCGGGAACGGAGTTTCTTCGTCTTCCGGGCATCCCTCGCCCTCCGCTCCATCGAGTGAGCCCCCAGAGGACCTGCGACAAGCCTTGGGCGCTCCGCCGCCCCCCTTTCAGCTTCGGGAACTTAAGTGGATGCGTCGTCAGGGATTCCGAGCCCGCCGCCGAGGCGGAGGTGGGGTTCGAGGGTTTGGATAGCGAGGCCGACGATTTTCAGGACGAGCAGCTGTTTTTGGAGCTGCTGGAGTGGTCGGACATGCGCGGGGCGCCTAACTACATGGCCCGAGTCCAGGACCCAATGTCAGGTTTTACCGGGGCGGCTACGATCAAGGGCTCAGGCAAGCCCTCCAATCCCAGGGTAGCTGAGGTGGTAATGAAGGATCTCACGCCCGAGGAGAGGGCCCAGTTCGTTGCTTCTGATCTAGCGGAATGGGAGGCTATTCTGTTTTCCGGCGCAGCGCGAGTGCTCTCGCCTGATGATGCGAGGATGGCCCGCAGACATCATCCCGATCGAGTGCTGTCATCGCGCATGGTGCGCCGTTTCAAGCCTATGGAAGGGGTGGGGGCTCAGGCGAAGGCTAATCAAGATGGTGCGTCCATGGCCGCCAAGATCCAGACGGGGACAGCATCTCCGTCTATGCTCCTATACTCCAAACGGAAAGCATCCTCATCACTTGGCAGGTGATCGCGTCCATGGGGTGGGTGATCAACGTGGCCGATGCCGAGAATGCGTTCTGCCAGGGCAACCGTGTCGAGAGGCCAGGCGGTGCAATCTATGTGGAACCGTGTGCCGGGTTGACCTTGCCCCCAGGTTCCCTAATAGAGCTGGTCGCGCCCGTGCACGGTCTGGACGACGCTCTCTTTTTTTGGCATCGCACGCTCACAGATTATCTCATGTCCCCTGGATTTGTGAAATCCTTGCTAGAGCCATGCCTGTGGCTTAAGAGAGGCAAGCCAGGCGGGCTGGAGGCCTTTGTCCTTATCGAGGTCGAAGACCTAATCGTCTCAGGGGGAGAAAAGTGTTTGGCTTTCTTGCGGTCCTCGTTGACCGAGCGCCCCCATTTCGGGAAATGGAACCGACTACGCCGGCCGCCATTTGCTTCAGCGTCGAATGGGATAGTTTTATTTAATCGCTTCGCTCATTCCGCCGGCCCATATTGTCGCACCGTTGTGGGCTAGCCGAGTTTTGGGGCCTCTTGGGGGCCGTTTTGGGGCCTCTTGGGGCCTCTTTTGGGCTTCTTGGGCGCCTCTTGGGGCGTCTTGGGGGCCTCTTGGGGCCTCTTGGGGCCTTTTTGGGGCCTCCTGGGCGCCTTCTGGGGCGGAGGGCTCGATTTTTCAGTTCTCGGTTCCCTCTTGAGCCCCTCTTGGGCCCGTCTGGGGCCTCTGGTTCCGTCTTGGGCGGCACTTGGGCCGTCCGTGGGGGCCCTCCTGGGCCGTTTCCGGGGCCGTCCTTGGGAGCCTCGTGGGCCGTCTTGGAGCGGTCTTGGGAGCCTCTTGGGCCGTCTTGGAGCGTCCGGAAGCCGAAAAAGCCAGAACGCAAAAAAACATCGAACAAACAATGAAAATCAACGAATTTGGCCTCTTGGGGTCTTGGAGGCCTCTTGGGCTGTATTGGGGCCCTGTTGGGCGTCTTCGGGCGATCTTTGGCCGTCTCGGGGCCCTCTTGGACCGTCTTGGAGGCTTCTTGGGGACCTCTTGGCCCGTCCTGGGGCCCTGTAACAGGGCTCCGGCATCTCTGGCCCGACCTTGCCGGGACCTTGCCGGGGTACTTTTCGTCCGGGGACCCCCGGGGGCCGCCCCGCGCGCGCGAACTAGAAATACTGTTAACCAGGTACCGGAGATCTTAGCACGCCCTGGCCCGTTGGGCCGGCGAGTCGAAGACCTCGTCGTCTCAGGGGGAGAAAAGTGTTTGGCTTTCTTGCGGTCCTCGTTGACCGAGCGTTCCCATTTCGGGAAATGGAACCGACTACGCCGGCCGCCATTTGCTTCAGACGTCGAACGGGATAGTTTTATACCCGGAGAAGTTTATTAGGGAACGGCTCTCGACAATGCACATGACTAAGGATCGACGATCGCAGCCAGAGGCGCCGCTGTCTCGAGACGAGATCCGCTCGCATCGTACTGTAGCAGGTCAGGTCCAGTGGCTCGCGATGGGGGTCGCGCCCGGGCGCTGCCGGCTCGGCCTCTTTGTTTGCGGCAGCCTTGCCGACGCCAAGTGTGGCTGGCGCGCTTGCCCTGATAGAGGCCTGCAAGCATTTGAAGGCGCCCCCAGAGCAGCGGCTGACGATTTGGGCGTTGGATCCATCGTCAGTGACTCTCGTCGCGGCGAGCGACGCCGGAGGTCCCGGGAGTGCTCGGCGATGGGGGCGCGCAGGGGGCCCGGCTGATCACGGCTGCCAACTCGGCGATCCGCGACAACCGCAGGGCGCGAGTTAGATTTCTTGCGTGGGGATCAGTGCGCATTAAGAGGGCTGTCTGTAGCATTGTCGCGGCGGAAACGCTTGCGCTCTCAGGCGCCGCGGGGGGGGGCTCAGTGCGTGCAGGCGTTGTGGAGAGACGCCGTCTGGGGAGATGTGCCACGGCCAGACTGGTTCGAATAACAATGTCTTTTCTCGATGACGTCGGCCCGTGAGTGCCAGCATGGCGACGCGGCTTCGGGGCTGTCTGTGGTGGATGCGAAATCGGCGTTTGATGCGCTCTCTCGGGACTCAGCAGGGTCGAGAGCCGACCGCCGGAATGCGGTCCAGTCAGCTGTGATCCGCGACTCGCTCGCGGCTGTGGGCTCGCGTGCGAGATGGGCGCCTCGTGCTCGGATGCCGTCAGATCCCCTGACCCAGGTCGACCCAGCCTCTGGCAATCACGCACTCAAAGACCTTCTCACGAGGGGCGCCCTCGTTTTGGTGGATGAGCACGGCCATTTAGACGAGCGCTCTCTGAGCGCCGCTTTCAAGTCCAGGTCTCGAGCTGCGAGCAGAAAAATGTTTAAAGAGTTCGTCCCTCTCGTAGCCCACGTGGCTTAGCGTGGGGTGCGATGGGGCCCGAGTGGCTCTGGTCTATTTGACTACCAGGGGTGGTGGGGCCCCCCCGGCGCACTGTAGGAGCATTGGTTTGACGGCGGCTGCGGCGATGACGGCGACGACGACGCCCGACGACCCGCAGCCCCGCGCGCAGACCTGGCGCGCGGACGGGTTCCTCCGGCCGAGCTTCAGCAAGGCCGGGCGCGAGGAGGACGAGAAGGAGGAGCCGGAGAGGAGGGGGAGATTCTGGCCCAGGGGTGCGGGCGAGGTCAAGCCCGCGAAAGTTTGGCCCATTGTCCCCGGTACCTTTGAGTAGGTCTCTCGTGGGGGCTCCTCGGGTCGTTCCTCCCTTTTCCCCCTTTTCCCGCTCCCTTCGTGCTTGCCCCGTCCGCAGCCTATGGCTTAGTGTGAGTGCCGGAGTTGGGTTCGCTGTTGTCCTATGAAATACTCTCGCACCTCTCTCGTGGCCCCTCCTCACCAACGCCCGCCGACGGCGCTGACAGCGGCGCCTTTGTAGCAGAAATTCCCCCCCCCCCCCCCAGGAGCAACGTGCAAAAGCTATTATTCCACCTCCTCCTCCTCATCCTTCTCCTCTCCCTCCTCCTCATCATTCTCCCCCGTGTCCTCCCCCCCCTTTTCTTCCTCCTCCTTCGGGGGGGCTTCTCTTCAAACTTGAGCGTGGAGGACGTATCGGGCGGGGGCCTCGTCTGCGAGCGACTTCAGTCTCAGGCGGGGGGGGCCGCCCCGCGGGGCCCGCAGCTCATGTTGTTAATCCGAGTGGACCATCGGGATCGCGCAACTGGCATCGCTTTTGGAATCCTCAAGCATGAGAACGGAGGAAGTCTGAGGCGGGGGCCTCGCGTGTGTTTGAAGTACAAGAACGTCTCAGGAGGGGCCCCCCCCCCCCCCCTGTAGGCCCCACAGCTCATGCCAATAATCAGAACGGGCCATCGCAATCTTGTAAGTGTCATCACTTCTGGCCTCTCCAAGCTTGAGTATCGAGAAAGTCTCAGGCGGAAGCCTCGTCTGTGAGTAAATTGCGAGGATGTCTCAAATGGAAGCCCATTCCCCATGGGGCCCGCAGCTCATGTTATGAATCAGGGGATGTCATCGGAATCATTGACCAGGCATACTACTTGAGCACCCCGAAACAGGAAACTCGTGAGGATGTGTCCAGCGGCGGCCTGGTTTGTGAGTGACATGCAAGGAAGTCTGAGGATGGATTCCCCCCCCCATATGGGGCCCGCAATTCCGAATCCGAGTGGGTCATCGGAATCACTCACGAGGCATAACTCTTGAGCACCCCAACGGGGCAAATCGTGAGGATGGTTCGAGCGGGGGCCTCGTCTGTGAGTGAAGCGCGAGGACGTCTCATGCGGGAGCCCCTCCCCGATGGGGCCAGCACTTCATAGTGGCAGTCCGAGCGGGTCCTCGGAAACAACTGCCCGTCATCGGAGAACGCGCCCCTTCTCCCCGCGGCGGCGAGGGTGCCGAGGAAAATCGGCATGCGTGCCCCAGCCAGAAAAAAATACAAATGCATGAGGAGGTCAGGCGGAATGGAGATGAAGAGAAGGAGAAAGAGGAACAGGTGGAAGACGAGGAGGATGAGGACGGAGAGGAGGAGGAGGAGGAGGAGGAGGAGGAGGAGGAGGAGGAGGACGACGACGACGAGGAGGAGGACGACGAGGAGGAGGAGGAGGGAAAGGACGAGGAGGAGGAGGAGGAAACGGCATGGAACGAGGAGGACGAAAAGGAGGGGACGGAGGAGGAGGAGGAACAACAGTGGGTGGGAGGAAGGATTCCGCCAGTGCGAAAAGGAAACGGCGAGGGGCAAGCGAAATGGATTCTCGTGTGGGTCCCTCCCGTCTGGGTAGCTTCCGATTCATTCATAGGTCACCCCCAGGGGCACGAAGATAACCGCTCGTCGCGCGTCGCGGCCTGGAATGAAAATGCGCCTTTTGCCATGGCGGCGGCGCGAGATCACGAAGATAACCCCGCGTCGTGCATCGCGGGTCGCGATGCGCGAAGTGGGGTGAACTTGTTTTGGGAGCACCCTTAGAAAGAATTGTCTACTAAGTCCTGTCGTGGTCGTCGCGGTCGCGGCCATCGTCGCGGCGGCGGTCGCTGTCGCCGTCAAGGAAGGCGGGGGGGGGCGGGCGAAACAGATGGCCACCATGCCTCAGGAGGGGCAGGCGGAACGGGCAGAGGTGGAGCAGGCAGGGGAAACTGAGGCACGGAGGAGGCAATGAGGAACCACGGAGAAGGCAAGGAAGAGGCACTGAAGAGGCAAGGAGGAGGCAAGGAAGAGGAGGAGGAGGAGCAGGAGGAGGAGGAGGAAGAGGAGGGAGGAGGAGGAGGAGCAGGCACGGAGGAGGAGGAGGAGGAGGAGGAGGAGGAGGAGGAGGAAGCACGGAAGGGGAGGTGGAGGAGGAGGCACGGACGAGGAGGAGGAGGAGGAGGAGGAGGAGGCACGGAGGCACGGAGGCACGGAGGCACGGAGGAGGAGGAGGAGGACACTCCGGCAGGGAGGCCTAGGAGGCCCATCCCGTCGGGCCCCTCGCCGCGCCGCAGTTTGCGCGCCATGCCTCCCCCAAAAGCCGGGCGGGCGGCCCGCCGAGGCCAGCTCGCCTTCGGCTTCGCGGCCGACGCGCTCGGCCGGCGTCCGGCCTTCATCGCCACCGCGGCGCTGCTCTCCCTGGGCGCGGCGGGGAGCGCCACCGCCGGGGCGGTGGGCGGCCTGGGCCCGTACGAGGCGGGGGCCGCCGCCTGATGGGCAAATGCTCCACCACCGCTGCCATGTGCAGGTCGGAGGAGAAGGGAGGATGAGGAGGAGGAGGTCCTCCTCCTTCTCCTGTGGGCACTGTGGGTACACAGAGGCGGAGTCACACACTGTGCAACTACACCTGGGGTCCTCCTTTTTCTTCTCCTCCTCCTCCTCCTCCTCCTCCTCCTCCTGCAGGATACACGTCATCTCTTGATGCCCGATGTCTCAAGCGCAATCTTGGCTTCCAAACAAAAACATTGAAACAGTCCGGGCCTTTATACAGGCTCCAGTCGGAGGAGGAGGTTGAGGAGCAGGACGAGGAGGACGAGGAGGATGTGGAGGACGTGCAGGACGAGGAGGACGAGGAGAAGGAGGAGGACGAGGAGGACGAGAAGAGGAGGAGGAGGAGGAGAAGGAGGCGGAGGAGGAGGAGGAGGAGGAGGAGAAGTTGGAGGAGGAGGAGGAGGAGGAGGAGGAGGGGCAGCCAGGGGGCAGCCAGGGGGCAGCCAGGGGGCAGCCATGGCGCCGGCGCCAGCGCCGTGACCTCGCGGCGGCCCCCGCGCTGCCGATGGTTGCTTGGCGGGCGAGTCTGCAGGGCGCCCGAGGACACCGGGGGAAATGCCACATCTGTCATGAGACGTTTGAACTCGACGAGTTGCGGCTTTCCCGCTCCAACAACCCCCGGCGCCCCAAATTCGTCCATCCCAGGTGTTACGGTCAGTGCTTAGGACCGTGGGCGGAGGTGGAGGGGTGGGCCGATCTGCCGCCGGAGCAGCAGCAGGAGCTCGCCAGCTGGTGCGAGCTAGCGGCACCGCCGCCGCCCGCGCCAGGACTCCCCCCGCTGCCGCCGCAGGACGCCGGGGATGCTGTCCAGGCACGCCTGCCCTTGCACGAGCGGGACATCGACGACAAGGGCCTCCGGAACATGGAGTGGTGGGGCTCTCAGGCGGCCGCCCTGTCCACGGAGGCCCTCCTCACTGACCAGTGCGGCACGCTGACCGAAGTGCCGACGGCCCTCACGCACGCGGTGAACGAAGCTCGAGAGGCGGTGGCGGGCCACATCATCTGGAGCTTCGGCGACGAGGACGCCTTGCGGGGCTGGCGCCTTCTCCTCTGCCTCGACCGGCTACTGTTCGGGGAGCTGCGCCGCGACACGGAGGACAGCACCAAGACCGTCCGGGAGAGGGTGGCCGAGCGGTTGGACATGTTTTGGGCGGGGGAGTGGGACCAGCTCATGTGCCTCACGTCGGCGCGGGTCAAAACACGCTCCGCGCAGAAAGGCTTGTCCAAGACCGCCCAGCGCATCCGGTACCTCTTGCACAAGGGCGAGCTGGGGAGGGCGTGCCAGGCAGCCTGGGGAACGGCCAAGACCCGGGACGTGGGCACTACACGCCAGGCATTTCTCACGCAGCAGGGCTTGGGCGAGAACGTGGACCAGGTCGACGGGGGCGCGGAGGAGGACATGGACGTGGAGGAGGAGGAGGACCGGGAGGAGGACGCCGAGGCCCGTCGCAACCGTGCGCGCACCCTGGCAGCCGACGTGTCCGCGCACCTCATGGGGAACTGGTCGCGGGTGCCGCGGGGAGCAGGTTCGGGCCCATTGGGTGATCGCTTTGAGCACTGGCGGCCTCTCGCCCACGCGGGCATGAGTGGCGAGAACACCGCGCAGGTGCTGGGGGACCTGTGCATCGGGAACGTGCCGAGCGAGGCGAAGGACCTCCTGCTTGCCGGGCGCTTGCTGGGCATCGCCAAGCGGGACGCGGGCACGAGAGTGGTGGCATCTGGAACGGTCCCACGCCGATTGATCGGCCAGGCCGTGTGTGCCACGCGGAAGGCGGAGATTCGCAGCGCTGTCGGGCCCTACCAGTATGGCGTCCTGGAGCCGGGCGGGGCCGAAGCCTTGCAGAAAACGATCACCGCCCACGCAGAGTCGCACCCCGACTGGGCTTTCATCAGCGTGGACGTCCGGTCAGCTTTCCGCCGCCTCCGCCGCAGGCGCCTTTTCCGGGCCCTCCGCACGCGGTGCCCTGACTTGGAGCTGCTCGCCCGGTCAATCTACGACCGGGGAGGGGTGCACGCGGTCGCAGGGGAGGGCGAGGCCAGCTCCACGGTCGTATACTCACTTTCTTTTTTTTTTTTTTTTTTCTTTTTTGTTTGTTTTTTTTTTTTGTCTTTTTTTTTTTCTTTTTTTTCGTTATTTTCGTATGTATATTAGTGTTTTTCTTTTTTTTTTATTTCTTGTTTTTTTGTTTTTATTTCCACGGTCGTCCAGTGGTTGGGCCTGGACGAGGGTTGCCCACTTTCCCCAGCGCTGTGGGGCATATTCCTGGCGGGCCCCCTCGACGAGCTGAACGCCCGGTTGCGCACGTTGCACGCTGAGGCCAAGGCGGTCGCCTTCTTGGATGACGTCTACCTGTGGGTTCCCCGGGAGTGCGCCTCCGCAGCCCTGCGGCTCACGACGGAACTCCTCGCGAACACGGGCCTCGAGGTCCACGGTGGGAAGACCAAGGTCTGGGTGCCGGCGGCCGCGGGCGAGCTGCCAGACGGGCTCCGCCACGTGGCCGTGCCAGCGCTGCCCTGCTTGGGCAGCACCCTGCCGTTCATGAGGAACCACAGGGTGACGGAGGAGGACGGCGACGACTGGCGCGACGTCACCGCTGGGGTGGGGGCCGCTGACGAGGTGCCTCGGGCCGTAACGCGCCTGCAGAGTTTTAACGAGAGGCTCCAGTCCTTGGCCATGGCTGGGCTCCCCATTCACGAGGCCTTCGTGCTGCTGCGCAACTTCGTGAACGGCTCCACCACCTACGCCCAGAGAGCACGCCCAGGAGCCCCCGAGACGTGGAGGCCCTACGACGACTGGGTCGTCCACTTCGTGGGTGAGTGGCTCGGCGGGCCGCTGTCTGCGGTGTCGCGGGCTGTGCTGTTCTTGCCGGCCAGAGAAGGAGGGGGCGGCTTCTCTTCTGCCGAGCAGCGCGCCGACCCGGCCACCCTGGGTTCTTGGTCAACCACGTGGCGGGCAGTGCTCGCCGCGCAGGGCCTGTCCACGCTGGACGAGAGCGAACGCGCCGCCCCAGGCTTCCACGCGGTGCTTGCGCAGGCCCGCCAGCGCACCGGCACCCGCAGGTGTGCCGGCGGAGGTCCTTCCCAGCGCGACCTGACGCGGTCGGCACAGGCCCGAGAGCGCCGGCAGCTGGGGCAGGCGCTTGACCCGGAGGGGGCGAGCCTTCTGCGCAGCCAGGGGGCGGAAGGGGGCGCGTGGCTGCAAGTGCCTCGCCGCGACGAGCGCACGCTGGCCGACGACGAGTTCTGCGTGGCCTACCGCCGCCGCTTGCTCTTCGCGGACCCAGCGGGGCAGGGCGGGGCGCCGTGCCAACACCGCTCACGCCGGACGGACCACCCGTGCGCATCGGTGGCGCGCCAGCGCTACGGGAGCCACGCCTGCTGCTGCGACAAGGGCCCGGGCTTCTGTCGTAGGCACAACAGATGCCGCGACGCGCTGGCAGCCTGGTGCAAGCGAGAGTGGGGAGAGGAAGAGGCACTCACCGAGCAAGCGTGCCCAAGATGGGACCGCGTGCGCGCAGACGGCACCATGGAGAGGGCAGTCCTCGACGTGGTGTTGCCGCACGACCCCGTCAGCTCCGGCCCCCTCGCCATCGACGTGAGCGTGGTCGAGATCACCACACCAGACCCGGGCTTGGCAGCGGCCAGGTCTCGGCGCGACGGCCAGGCGGCCGCCGATCGGGAGCGAACAAAACACCAACGCTACCCGGGAGGCGGACTGCTGGCCGCTGCGCTCGAGACGGGCGGGCGGTGGGGCTCGGAGTTCCACCGCTGGGCCAAGGCTGCGGCGCCCGGAGGCCTCCGGCGCGCGGAGGCGCTGGCCGACCTGCGCCAGAGCTTGGCCGCGGCCCTGCAGCGCGGGGTAGCCGCGCAGCTGCTCTCCGGCGCGGCCGGCCTCCCGCGCCCCTGGCAGAGGCCTCACTAGCTCATACCGTGCGTGGCGTACCCCGCCTGCCCCTCTTTCCTCCGCCCGCCTGCCCCCCTCGGCCCCCGCTGTCTCCGCAGCCGGTCTCCGAGGGTCCCCCTCTCCCCCCCGGGTTTGGCCGTCTCCTCGGCTCCCCCCGGGGGTCGTCTCGGCCCGTGGCCCGGCCCGTGTGCCTCCTTCCTTTCCTTGCTTGGCTCCCTTGCCTTCCTCGGCTTGCTCCTCTCCCCCCCTCGTCCTCCTTCTGTGCCTTGCCCTTTCTTGGTGGTGTGTGTCTCTCTCGGCTCCCTTGTCTCCCTGCTTCCCCCTCCTCGCGTCCCTCGGCCTGGTCGTCGTCGTCCTCGTTCTCCCTCCCTCCCTCCCTCTCTCCCTTCCTCCCTCTCCCTGCTCCTTGGCTTGCCCTCGCTGGCTCCCCTCGTCGTCCTGCTTGTCGGCCCGCCTTCGTTGGCCCTTCGTGCTTAATTAATTTGGGGTGACAGATGTAGACTCCGCAGGGAAACGCGGAGCGTGTCCTGAGTGGCGCCGGCTGTGTGGACGGACGCTCCCATTTCTCTCCCCTTCGCTTCTTGTCCGCCCTCTCTTGTCCCTTGCTCGCGTCTTGCCCGCTTTCTTCTCTTCTCAGCCGAGGAGGAGGAGGAGGAGGAGGAGGAGGAGAAGGAGGAGGAGGAGGAGGAAAGGGGGGAGGGGGGGGGAGGAGGAAGGAGGAGGAGGAGGAGGAGGAGGAGGAGGAAGGAGGAGGAGGCGGATGGAGGAGGAGGAGGAGGAGGAGGAGGAGGAGGAGGAGGAGGATGAGGAGGAGAGGAGGAGGAGGAGGCGGAGGAGGAGGAGGAGGAGGAGGAGGAGGAGGAGGAGGAGGAGGAGGAGGGCGGGTGGGAGGGGAGGAGGATGAGGAGGAGGAGGAGGAGGGAGGAGGAGAGGAGGAGGAGGAGCGGAGGAGGAGGAGGAGGAGGAGGAGGAGGAGGAGGACGGAGGAGGAGGGAGGAGCCTCGCGCCTTGGCGCGAGGGCGCGAGGCCGTGCGGCCCAGGGGGGGCGAGCCGCTCCGACGCCGAGGGGGGAGCGAGCAGGGGGGGGGGGGAAGCAGCATCTGTGCTTGGGTCGGGCGTGCCCCCCGAAAGGGGGATTGTCGACGAAAAATTAAAAATACCCCCAGAATACCTCCAAAAGGTAAAACAAGTTCAAAAAATAGTCCCCAGAGTATTTTTTTGATTATTGTTGGATTATTCTTCGGGTATTTTTTTCGTGGAAAATCCCCTTGTGGGGGGACAGGCCCGACTTAAATCTGTGCCCTCCCGTCTCCTTGGTCCTCCCCCTCCGCCGGCGAGTCGATGGCCGCATGCGCTGCACTGCCCGCCTGTACGGTGGAGTTTGGTTGACTCAGAGGCAACGTTAGGGGGGATAGACTCAGGGGGGATGCATCGACCCCCAATCGCCCACTATCGCCGAGAGGGCCCCGACAGCACACCTCGCCCAGGAA
Source organism: Prorocentrum cordatum (assembly GCA_963575745.1). Lineage (NCBI taxonomy): Eukaryota > Dinophyceae > Prorocentrales > Prorocentraceae > Prorocentrum > Prorocentrum cordatum. Next base: position 177,877 of record CAUYUJ010017840.1, read on the forward strand.
CGTGCGGCTTCCTGTCGCCGATCTATCGGCGATGTATTGCCGATTCCAGGTCGATGTTTCCCCCGCCTGAGCTGGCCCCCCCTGACGTTCCCCCTCATTTCCATTTACACTGTGGAGCGATTGGCGTGCGGGAAGCACAGTCAACGCGCCCAGTGAGGACGCGCACCTTCATCTAGGGTGCCCCTGTGCCCTTGCCTCTGCGGCCCATCCTTTGCCGTTTTCACTGGTCGCCCGCCGCCCCAAAAAATCCCAGCTTCGGCCTCCAAGGGTCTTGCGTCCTTACCACCCGTCCTGAATACACGTTTCGACTGTGTGTGAAATAAGGAGACGCAATCGGCGCAGAGATTCCAATGATGCGCTGCCAGCATGTGCAATGGCCAGCTTAAACTTGCGCTGCCGGAGAAGGAGGAGGATGTCAAAAGGACGAGGGTCAGGAGTTGTTGCCTTCTCTTGTTCATGTCTTCCTTCGCTTCCTTGGCCAACGAGCCCTCTCGCTAACTTTAGGGGAATGAGCAGTGACGTAAACATAACAACTCGGAGGTCCGCGCGGACCTCGGAATTGTTTATGTTCATGTCATATTTCGTTCCCCTACACTTCTCCTGCCCCTCCTGCCACCCTCACACCACCCAGCTCGACTTTCGAGTCGCCGGCCCCTGACCTCTCGCCCCCTTCCCCAAGACAGGCCTTCCATCCCGAGCCAGTTCACGCCGGTCCCGGTGTCCAGGTTCGGTCCCTGGGCGGCGCCGACCGTGTGAAGGAGGAGGAGGAGGAGGAGGAGGAGGAGGAGGAGGAGGAGGTGGAGGAGGAGGAGGAGGAGGACGTGTTTTTTTCCTCCCCCCCCGCAGGGACGACGCCTCGGCGACTGCTCGCTCGCTCGTCCGCCTCCCCCAGTCTGGCTTCTGCCCGGCCGTGGTGCGTCCAAGCGGGGGGCGAGGATTGGGGTCAAGTCGGGAATGTCGGTCTACAATTCAAGAATTGTTAAAACAAATATAGTCTGGAGACGATTTTCCCCGACTATTTTTCATGATTTTTGGATTTTTGGACTGTTTCTCATTTTCCTTCCAAAATTCGCCTGCAGGAGGACATGCCCGACCTAAGACTGGGGGCCGGGAGGCTGGATATCGTGGCCAAGGCCACGAGACCCTGCCGGATTCCGTGGCTCCTCCCCTCTTCTTGCCGCACGTCTCTCTGGCCCCCCCTCTTGGGGCAATGTGAGACTCGAGTGCGCCGTAGCTCGGGTTTGCCGACGCATTTTCACGAGCGCGCCCTGGATTCTGATGGTCCAGTTTTCGTGGGATGTTTGCAGCGGGGGCTCGCGTCAGATTTCAGACTGGGCCTCGTCATTTTCGTGGTGGCCCTGTCAGGCTAACCCGAGTCCCCCGAACCCGAGTCTTCCGTCTCCCCGAAAGACCCCGAGGGGCGATGGAGGAGGAGAAGGAGGACGTCGAGGAGGAGGATGATATGCCCACCTCGACGACGAGGATGAGGATGATGACGAGGACGACGGCGACGACGACGACGAGAAATGAGGACGACGCGACGACGACGACGACGACGACGACGACGACGACGACGACGACGACGACGACGACGACGACACGACGACGACGACGACGACGACGACGACGACGACGACGACGACGACGACGACGACGACGACGACGACGACGACGACGACGACGACGACGACGACGACGACGACGACGACGACGACGACGACGACGACGGACGACGACGACGCGGACGACGACGACGACGACGACGACGACGACGACGACGACGACGACGACGACCGACGACGACGACGACGACGACGACGACGACGACGACGACGACGACGACGACGACGACGACGACGACGACGACGACGACGACGACGACGACGACGACGACGACGACGACGACGACGACGACGACGACGACGACGACGACGACGACGACGACGACTACGGGCAGACATCCACATCCACCGCGGGGAAGGGGCGCCCGAAGCTGTGGGTGTGGATGCGGTGCGCTTCCGTCAGCGGCAGCGTCAGGGTTAAGTCGGGCGTGCCCCTCTACAGGATGAGTTTTCAAAATAGGCGAATCATAGTTTGGGGACGATGTTTAAGTTCAGACTTCCTTCACTCTTTTGGCATTGGTTTTTTGGCTATTTTTCAGGTCCCTTGCACAATTCGTCCGTCTTGTGGAGGACATGCCCGACCTGACGTGAGGGGGGGATCGGCTCAGGGGGGCATGCGCCGACCACCGAAATCACCCCTGCACCGCCGAGAGGGGCCCGGCGGCCCGCCCGCCCACGATCGTGCGGCTCTTCCGCTCTCGGGGGCCCTACCGCCGATCTGTCGGCGATGCATCGCCGACTCCCATGCCTTGGCATCGCTCGGACGTGTGCATTTTTTTCCCTGGGCGAGGACCATCGAGGAGCATCCTTGATCATTTGGCGAAAAAAACACGCACGAAACCGAACGATGGCCAGATGGCCAGATGGCGAAAAAGCCACGCCATCATGGACGTCCGAGCGATGGCCAGATGCCGATGGTGCTCCCCTCCTGAGCCAGCCCCCCCCCCCGTCTCCCGTGCCCCCCGCAGACTCTGGAAACCTGAGAGAGTGCGCAAAAGCTCGGAGCCCTTGTCGAACACCGGCGTGCGAAGCCGCTCAGAGACCAACAAAGGACACGAGACGAACGATGATCCCCCCCCCGCACTCCTCCCCCTCCACCCCCTCTCCTCCACAGCAGTTTGACTTGATTCAAGGAGCCCTGCCGGTCCTTACAGCTTGCTGGGGCTCCTCCTCTGCGCGCCTCGGCGGGGCGATGGTGCTCCCAAGGAGAACCCGCGCTCCCGTGAAGAAGTCGGCGGCGGCAGGACGCGGGGGAGCCCCCGTTGGCCGGCCACGGCTGGGGGAGCTGTCCATGTGTGGGGGGGGGGCATCAGCTTCGACACTGCATCGGCGCCCCCCCAGCATACTAACACTGTTTGTGCGTCTCCCCCCGCGGGGCGACGGGCGCACCGAGAGATCTAGCATATGCCTCGCGGCGGGCGCCTTCTGGCCACACCGCTCGGGAATTGATGTACTATATCGTGCTAGTCTGTCTCTGTGCGTCCCATCCCACTCGAGAGAGCTTCGGCATGCTGGGTGCCCCCTGGGGAACCGGGGGGTCGTCAGCACAGCTTCCCCCCACGCCGCCGCTGCTCCTCCTGGCTGCTCCCTCTCCATCCTCCTCTTCCGCCCCTCCCGCGTCCTTCTCCGTCCTCCCTGTTGCTGTCCTCCCCGCCGCCGCCGCCGCCGTCGTTGTGGGCGTCCTCGTCTTCGCCTCCGTCGTCTTCGTCCTCGTCTCCGTCGTCGTCCTCGTCTTCGTCGCGGTCCTCGTCTTCGTCGTCGTCCTCGTCTTCGCCGCCGTCGTCCTCGCCTTCGTCGTCCTCCTCCAACGTGCGGGCCCCCACCTCCCAGCTGTAGGCCCCTGCGCCGTCATCTTGTGAGTGCCCACCCAGGCGCTCGTCCCTTCCGTCGCCACCCCGCCCCCACACACGAGAGTGGCCTTTTACCCTCTGGGCCATAACGCGCGTCCCCCATGACGACGACGACGACGACGACGACGACGACGACGACGACGACGACGACGACGACGACGACGACGACGACGACGACGACGACGACGACGACGACGACGACGACGACCCGGGGCAGTCTTCTGGCGGTCGCCATTGCACGGCGGCGGCCGCCGGACGCCCGGGCAAGAGTGTTTTTTTTGTTGCTTTCTACCCTCCAGGCCATATGGCGCGTGCCGTGCCCCCCTCCCCTCCCTCCCCCCCATGACGTGACGCCGCGCTCCCCCCCTCTCGGTGCGTCCCCAGCACCGCCGCGGTGCGTCCCGCACCACAGCCTGGGAGGGGGTGGGCGCCACGTCATGCCCCCTCGCGCCTCCCACCCACCTCCTTCTCCCTCCTCTCCCTCCTCCCTCCTCCCTCCTCCCTGCTCCCTTCCCCCTCCCCCACAAAACGCCCAGTGCGGCCGCGAGTAAAAGAGGATGCGCTCCGCCCCGCCCTGCCCGGGCCGCGGTCTCCGCTCCGCTCTGCTCTGCTCCGTCCCCCCCCCCCTGGCCTTCGCCTTCGCCGCCGCTCCGAGGGCTCCCAGTGTTCCGCCCTGGCCCCCGCCCCCCTCCCTCGAGTTATCCCTCGCGCCCTCCCTACAGAGGAGACCCATGTCAAGAAACACCCTGCTTGCCTCCAGGGTGCCCTGGGTTTCTGGGGTTTCGATGGTTTTGCCATGGAAGGCGTGAGGTGCCCACACCAAGAGTCAGTCGACGCCCTGGGGTCTCAGGGCTGGGTTCCTTGTGGAAGGTTTCTTGCGGTCGGGCCCCTAGTGTACCTTGCCCCCCGTCCTCGGCGCCTGCGTGGATCCGCTCCCGCCACGACCCGTGCCCATCACGGACCTGCGCGTCCTCTTTCCTGTCCGCGCCTGTGGGGGTAGCTGCAGTGGCTATTTGCCACAAGGCATGGTCGAGCCACCTTATTGCCAACGAGGACAGTCATGGAGGCGCGCGTGCCTTCCGCAGTTCAGCGTGGCCGTAGGATCGGTTGTAGAGGGGGCCGAGGGATGAGGCAAGCTGGGTGCCCTCCCCGTTGCGCTGCTTTCCTCCGTCCGCCGACGCGCGGACCCCTGGAGCTCCACGAGAGGACCCCGTCGTGTGATGCGCAATCGGAAAGCAGGGGGGCTGCGTGCCCTGCAGGATGATGCGGCGGACGAGCTGGAGGATGAACAGAAGAAAGCGGAGGAGGGTGAGGAAGGAGGAGGACGAGGACGAACAGCACCAGGAGCTGGATTGGAAGGAGCGGGAGGAGCAGGACGACCTCGGGGGAGGGCGGAGGAAGGGGAACGAGTGGGGCGACAACTATGACAACGGGCTCGAGTCCAGAAGGGCAGCCCGCGCTTTGGCGAAGGCGCCATTCTCAAAGCGCCGATCCGCACATGAGCCCCACGCTGCAGCGGGAGCACCGGGTTCCCAAAACAGCACGCTTGCACTCAGGGGCTCATATTCCCCAAGCGGTGCCTGTATTTAGGGCTTCTTCCTTCTCCTCTAAAGACCTAGGCCTGAAACTTGGTCTGCCAGTATGTCGTCGCCGTCGCCGCTCCGTCGCCGCCTTGTCGCCGCCCGTCGTCTGGGCCTGGAATTTGGTCTGGCGGCTATGTCGTCGCCGTCGCCGCGTCGTCGCCGCCCGTCGTCTGGGCCTAAACCTTGGTCTGGCGGCCACGTCGTCGCCGTCGCCGCCCTGTCGCCGCCTCGTCGCCGCCCGTCTTCTGGGCCTAAACCTTGGTCTGGCGGCTATGTATGTCGTCGCCGTCGCCGCCCTGTCGCCGCCTCGTCGCCGCCCGTCTTCTGGGCCTAAACCTTGGTCTGGCGGCTATGTATGTCGTCGCCGTCGCCGCCCTGTCGCCGCCTCGTCGCCGCCCGTCGTCTGGGCCTGGAGTTCGGTTTGGCGGCTATGTCGCAGCCGTCACCGCCCCGTCGCCGCCTCGTCGCCGCCCGTCGTCTGGGCCTGGAATTTGGTTTGGCGGCTATGTCGCAGTCGTCATCGCCCCGTCGCCGCTTCGTCGCCGCCCGTCGTGTGGGCCTGAAACTCGGTCTGGCGGCTATGTCTCTGCCGTCGCCGCCCCGTCGCCGCCTCGTCGCCGCCCGTCGGGCGGGCCACATAGATTGCACCTGGCACACTGCGCCACATTGATTGCATTACATCGACTTCCCCATCTACAAAGGATTTCGGATCTACCCCCCTGGATAATCGGTCCACCCTGGGCGTGGGCAGTCTGCAAATGATTCTGCCCTATCGTTAGTTGTGAATATGCGGTGAAACCATCCCAGGTAGGCCGGGTTCCCCCATGCTCGTCAAATATTTTTGCCTCGCGCATGTGTTTATCACATTCCATCAGGTCGCAATCTTATTTTGTAATTCGTTGGACGAAGTGCACACGCGCACGTCGTCGCGCGCGCATGCCGCAATCCCTCAACAGCCTTCGGTTTCGTAATGGCTTCAAAACTCGAATGCCCCGGAAACATATAAACACACACTGTTTCGTTTTTGATTTTCATGAGCAGGTATCCGCGCGCACTCATGCGATTTCGTAAGCAAGCAACATACCACATTTTCATCACATGCGACCGAACGGGTCCTTCGCGCGCGCATGTCGAAATCATTCGAACACCCTTGCCGGCGTGTTGGGGGGGGGCACGATCCGTGGTAAATAATGCCATGGGGTCCATCCGCGCACGTCGGCCGCGCGCGCATGTCGAAATCCCGCGCCAACACTTCCATGTCTTCTCCAGCATTGCTACAATCGTCATCATGCTTGCCGTTGTCGACGTCGCCATGATACCCCGCCCGCCCGAAACACCGATTCGCACTAAAGTGTCCGCGCGTCAGGCTGGCCTGCGAGACGCGCTGGGAAGTGCCCAGCTGGCAGTGCCACCGCGGCCGCGTCGGTCGCGCGCAACCAGCTGGCCGCTCTGCGCGCGAGCCTGCGCGCGCAAGCGCGGCCGCAGCGATGCGCCAGCCAGCGTCGAGCAGTCGTCGCAATCGCCGCCGCAAAGGTTTGGCAAATCTAGTTGCCGGGTGGGTGGGTGGGATAATGGCGCGATCTGTGGGTTTGACATTTCAATGCGAACATACATATGGTTGTACCACGTATAGTGTACCGTTTACTTTGCACAACGTCACTGGTGTCTCATAGAACGCATATCGTAGATTGTGCCGAATCGATTGAACCACTTGGACTGCTCCACCTCGACAGCGCAACTCAGATTGCGCCGCTGAGAGATGCTGTCGCGTAAATCGCGCAAAGTTGACTGCTCCACATAGGTTGTACCACATATAGATCGCACCGCATAGATGGCACACCATACTTAGCCGAACATGTATTGCACCACACAGGTTGCACCACATTGCGCAACTTTGATGGCTTCACGTAGGTTGCACACCCTATATCGCCAGGAACACATTGTTTGGGGTCCACGCTGGCAGGCTTTTCCTCTGTTGTAGTCTATGAAACTGGGCCAGATTGTCTGTCTGGCGGCTATGTTGTCGCCGTCGGCGCCCCGCCGTCGCCGCGTCGCTGCCCGTCGTCTGGGCCTGGTTGTCGGTCTGGCGGCTGTCTTGTCGCAGTCGCCGCTTCGTCGCCGCCCGTCGTCTGGGCGTGATTGTTGGTGTTGTGGCTGTGTTGTCGCCGTCGCAGACGCGCCGTCGCCGCATCGTGGCGGCCTTGCGTATATGGCGCCGCGTGGGATGCACCGCGTAGATTCCCCCCCCCGGTTTACCCCATCGTTTATTGCAAATTTGAGCTCGTTTCATCCCAGCCCGCATTTTTCATCGACCCCCCCCCCGGGTAGTTACCGAACAATATTTAGCGCGCGTAATATTTTCGCATCCCATACCTAGGCTCTACCTAGAAGTGTTCTTACTTTCTGTGCTTAAAGGGGCCGGGCAGTGTAATGCGCCCCGGGCGGTTCCCCGGGTCCCCTGGGAGCCCAGCAAAAGCAACCGTAAAGATAAGAGCAAACGCGCGGTTCCCCCAGTTGCGCTCCCTGGGTGCCAAGCAAAAGCAAAAGCAAAGGCAACAATGAAGGCAAAAGCGAAGGCAAAGCAAACACATAGCATAGCATAGCATAGCATAGCATAGCATAGCGCAGCATAGCATGGCGCAGCATAGCATAGCATAGCCTAGCCTAGCCCAGCATAGCATTGCGCAGCATAGCATAGCATAGCATAGCATAGCATAGCAGAGCAGAGCATCGCATAGCATAGCATAGCATAGCATCGCGCAGCACAGGCTGCAACTCCTAGGTAGGGTCGCACTGGGATAATTATTCTTTGCGGAGGTGAGACAACGCCCGCGCGCGCGTCGTCGCTCGCGCGTGCCGGAACCCATCAACAATCATGCGCTTCACGCGAGTTTCATGACCGATTTTCCCGAACACATGTTAAACAACCGTTGGTTTAGCAACATGTTTCTGGTCAAATTAATTTGCGCGCGTGCGTTTGCCAATTTTTGCGACAGCCGTTTTTTGTTTGTAACAAGGTATGTACATATTAAACTCATCATAAACACATCACATGCGAGCAAGTGGGCCCCTCGCGAGCGCATGCCGAAATCATTCGAGCGCCCTGGCGCCTTTGCGGGCGTGCTGGGGTGGAGGGGGTGCGATCCTTATCAGATCATGCCACGCGGGCCACTCGCGCCCGTCGGCCGCGCGTGCGCGTCGAAATCCTTCCATGACATTCGTCGCCGACGGGTGGGAACTATCATCGCCGCCGTCGTGATCAAGATCGGCGCCGTCATTGGCCTGCCCGTCGTCGTCGTCATCATCGTCGCCAAGATCGCTACTATCATCATTGTGTCTGCGTTGCCGACGTCGCCATGGTGCCGCGCTTGCCCGAACCGCCAACTGTCGCTGAAGTGCCCGCGCATCACCGCGGCGTGCGAGACGCGCTAAACCTGCCACGGCCACGTCGGTCGCGCACAACCAGCTGGCCGCTCCGCGCGAGAGCCTGCGCGCGAAGGCGCGGCCGCAGCGATGCGCCAGCCAGCGCCAAGCAGTCATCGCAATCGCTGTCGCATGGGTTGTGCATGTCCCACTGTGGGTGGGTGGGCGGGAGGAGTACGCGGTTGCGCGAGCAGTGGATTTGACAATGAAAAGTTCGGCATGGTGAACTGCGTCACGTGGGTTCCCTCATCTACAAAGCAACTGGGATCTACCGCCCCAAGGGTTTCGCGGCTCCCCTGGGCCGCAAGTTTGCATATCAATATGCCCCAGTGTTCATTTTGACTATGAAATCATTGCCGCCACGGAGTCAGTTATCACCCCCCCTTCATCCCGGTCAAATTCTATTATGCGCGCGCGCTCGTTTATCAAACCTCGACAGTTTCCAATATTCCCTTGCAGCTGATGAGGTAGAGACCATGTTCGCGCGTCGTGGCGCGCGCAGGCCGGTTTTCTTCGAAATTCTTCGGGTTCGTGGTGGGTTTCAAAACCGAGTTCCAGAACACATGCAAACAAACGGGCTTTGTTATATGTTGGTCTGTGTGTGTGTGCAAAAGGTTGCGCGTTCCGGCGATTTCCTATGAGGACCATCAGTGTTCCATTCTTTGTAGCTGTACCAAGCGGGCCTTTCGCGCGCGCATGTCGGCATCATTTTAACGCCGTTGCACTCTTGCTGGGCCGGGGGGGGGGGGCGCGATGTTCGTTCGATAATGCCACGCGGGCCACCCGCGCCCGTCGGCCGCGCGAACACGTCGAAATCTGTTTTCAATTTTCATGGCCAACGCGTGTACGCCACCAGCGTCGCCGACGTGATCAGCATCGGCGCCGCCATTGGCGTTGCCGTCGTCGTCGTCGTCATCATCGTCGCCAGCATCGCTACAATCGTCATCATGTCTGCCGTTGTCGACGTCGCCATGATACCGCGCCCGCCCGAGTCACCGATTCGCACTGAAGCGTCCGCGCGCCGCAGCTGCCTGCGAGACGCGCTTGGGAATTGCTTGCTCCGGTCAGTGCCACACTTGCCGCGTCGGTCGCGCCAGACTAGCTGGCCTCTGTGCGCGCGAGCCTGCGCGCGCTGGTTTGACCGCAGCGATGCGCCAACCACCGCCAAGCAGTCATAGCAATCGCCCCCGTATTTGGTTTGCGAACCAAATTGCGGGTGGGTGGGGTGATTGCGCGAGCAGTGGACTTGATAAGTCACGCTGGACAGTGATTGGTTGTACCATGTAGAGTGCACTACATCGGTCGCGCCGCATGAAGTGCAAAATGTACATCGCGCCACGAAAATTGCACGACAAGTATCGCAACACATATATCGCACAGTATGGATCATATCGCATACGTTGCGCCACATATATCGCACAAAATAGAATTCATATCACACATCGCACCACATATATGGCATCGCGTAGATGGCGCTACACAAACTTCACCATTCAAGCTGCGCATAGATGGCTGCCGCCAGTGAGCTCGGCGCACTGCGTCTCCGGAGGCCGTCGTGTCGCAAATGCCGTTCGAGGACAATATCATGCGATTCTGTGTTGACCAAGATTTGGGTGTGTGGAAAACGATTGCTGCTGGGGAAGCTTGGCAGCAACACCGGGACGAGTTCGTGAATTGTGCGGCGGAGGCCAATTTCGACAATTGAAACCTCAATGAAGGTCTCGCCCCGCGCGGGCAACCCTGACAGGACTTCATCTATCATATGTGCCGCAACATATATGGCACAACATAGATGCCAACGCATACATGGCACAACGTAGATCGCACACCATAGACCGCACAACATACGTTGCATGATCTATATTGCACATCGTAGATGCCACCACAAATCTGGCACCACATCCATCACATTGAATATATTGGGCCACGTCGATTTCACCACATATACTGTTCCATATGCGTAGCGCAACGAACGTTGCCAGATACATTGTTTTGGGCCCTCGCTGGTTGATGGAAATGCCGAAATCAATTTGATGGTGTTAGCAACCATGGGACGTACCATGTTTTGACACCGTCGGTATAAATAATTACGCGGGGAGGGCCGAACATCTTCCGGACACAATCAAAGGATCGTAATACAAGCGCACATGAAATACACAACCGTATCTTTAAGGCATATTTGTGGAGGGCGGAGGAGCGAAGACGGGATGCTTGGGGAGGTGGGAGTAGGTGTGTGTGTGTGTGTGGATCGGAGGAGGAGGGGAACGGATGGATGGGAGGCCGAGGGGAGGACGGAGAGGAATGGATGGGGAATCCTTTCCTTCTCCCCCCCCTCTCCGTCTTCCATCCGTCCCGTCTTCCCACCCACGTACACGCAAGGCCGTACCATCTTCAAGCAACCCTCCCTTGCCTTCCCCACATCCTCCTTGCTCTGGCTGATGACGGGGAACGTTTCCGAGGAACGAGCAGCGAGCTGGACGCATTGGGTGAATCGGTGACATATCTAACAAGTATCAGCGTACGTACCGTTCGGGGTCGCATCGGATGAAATCGTGGCGGGTTTTCCGGCATTCCGCATGAGACATCCCCACACGAGTGAACTGTTCGCAACCGAGCCTTTCATAACAACCAGCGTTTCGCTCGAGACATCCTCCAGACTTGGGTACTTTGATTTTTGATCAAGATGGGCGTTTAGTATGAGACACCCTCGAATGATTATAGTGTCAACAGTCAACAGAGCTGTGTTGGTGCCCCTCGCGAAAGGATCCACGCTCTCGCTCGAGATGTCCCCAGCAAGTGAACGCCAGCATGACAGACCAACCCTGCAGTATGTTTTGACGTCGTTTCTAAAAATAACACTCTCGCACGGGACGTCTTCACACAAATGATTATGCTCTCAATAGCTTTGCGGTATCGTTTTTCAAGTGTTCGAAGACGAAGACGCAAGGGCCGGACAAGGACCCCAGCATGGCTCCAAGAGCACCTTGAGGGCTCCTGAACATCCTCTTGGCATCGCTCTCGAAAGGCCTCACGACGAACCAAACTAGCCTTCCAAACATAGCGATTTCCCCCAGGACATCCTCAAGCATGCGATGCTTCTAAGATCGTATCATGTTCTTTTTTGAAATCATCACGGCGCCCCCAGAGAGCCCACATCAGGCCTTAGCATAATCCCAATAGCGCCCATCAAGACGAGCAACCATTGCGATTTCGCTGCGGCAGACTAGCACGGCAGACCACATGAACAGGGCAGACCACCACGTAGACCTCGGCGGACCACAAGAGGCACAGCAGACCAGGACGACGGACCATAGGAATGCGGCGGACCAGCGCGGCAGATCACGGGAGCATGGCAGATCAGCACGGAAGATGACGGGAGCATTGCAGCTCAGCACGGCAGACCCTCAGAGCACGGTAGACCAGAATGGCAAACCACATACGCTCTGCAAGCTGGCAGTGCAGGCCACAGGATCACGGCAGACGAGCACGGCAGACCTTAGCCGCACGGCGGACCAGCACAACAGATTTTAGGAGCACGCCAGACCAGCACGGCAGACCACAGCAGCACGGCAGACCACACGAACAGGGGGCAGATTCTGGGAGCGCGGCGTGCCAGCGGGGCAGACCACAGCAGCCAGATCCGACCGTGGGGCGTGCGGGTTCTGTGCGCCGCGGTATCCACACCGAGGAGGAGAGCCGTGCCCCTGGCCGGAACGAAGCCGCCAAGGCAGAGGCCCTTCGGACGCTGTGGGCCGAGGCACGGCACGCGAGGGAGCGGGCCGGACCCTGGCGAGCGGCGCGGCGGAGCCAGGCGCCGGGGGCTTCCGGTGGAATCCAGTGCCCCTCTGTTGTGAGGCAGTTCTGTAGGAGGGGGTACAGAGGGCAGGGTGTTTACACAGTTGGGAGGAATCAGTGAATTCAGCATGGGGCGGGCTTGAAGTGCCTCGAAAATACGCGCACCCCAACCGTCAGCATCTGGTATACATGTGGATCACATTTATGGTGCTTTCCGTCGTCCTCCTCCTCCTTGCTCCCTCGTCCTCTTGTCTCGCCCCCTGGACGGGGGTCGAAGCGTCCGCGGCTCGGGCGGGAGAGCGCCCATTGCCCCCCCCTGCTCCCCGTTCCGTTTTTTTCTTTGCCTCCCCGCTCCATCATCCGTCGATTCACCTCGTCCTCCCTCCTTGCTCGAAGGCAAGCGAGGTCCCTGGAGCCGCGTGCCCGCGTTGGCGTTATACCGCCCGTTCGATGTCCGATCACAGCGACGTAACCAAGTAGAGGGTGCCAAAGCAAGTTGTCGGGGAGCATTTCAAGCGTCGGCGGCTGCGGCCGCCAAACACAAACGCATCGCGAGCATGTGAAAACGAAATTATACATGCCCCCGGCAAAGCCCACCCCCGTGCCAGCGCAGCTGTTTGTATGGCGACGCTTGAGGTTATGCTTGTTCAGAGGTCCGTGACATGTGACACTTCTCGTGTTATCGGACTTCTGCGGGGCCTTGCGGGTCCATCGGGGCCCTCTAGGGACGTATTCGGGACAGATTCGGCCGCCTTGGCGCCGCAGCCCACGGTGGCCGCCCTGGGCCAGGGAACTGTGTATTCGCAGCCCCCCCGGGGCCGCCCTGGGCCAGGCAAGTGTGTATTTGCATTCCTCCCGGGCTGGGCATGTCGATCTCGATTCTGGTTTGGCGAAGTAGGGGCACCTTCGAGGTGGCGAGCGTTCACCTTTTTGAAATGCACAGATCAATGTGTGATCTGTGTACACAGATTGCGTCTTCAACTGTGTAATCGCGTGCGCGGGTCCACTGTTTACACACATCGTGGTGTGATCTGTGTACACAGATCTTGTTCCCATCTGTGTATTTGGAGTGTGCTCCTCGCGGGTGGTGGCGATTGGGCGGGGACATTCGCATGTCTCTCGGCTGGTCCAGGGGGGCGTTCTACGCTCGCGAGATACACAGCTCGCGTGTCAAACTGTGCATTTGCCCCGCGCTACTCGCTGGAGTCGCCACTGGGTGGGAATTTCCGTGGATCTCCCGGCTGGTCCAGGAGGGGGCCGTGGTTTGGGAGGGCAGACGGCGCGGGGGTCAGGGATGAGGGGGCATGGGAGGGAAGGGATTCGAGAGGGGGGGTGGCGAAGGGGCCGGGGGATGAAAGGGGGAGGAGGAGAGGGGCGTAAATGGGCCCAGGAGGAGTTGCAGCCTCGGTTTCAGCATCACGGGGACGAGGAAAGTGAGGGTGGGCAAACGGACGGGGGATGCGCTGCACCAGGGCGCAGGGGAGGGGAGGAGGGCAAGGATACGGATGATGGGGGAGCGCGCAAGGCGGAGGAGGACGAGGAGGGACGACATGAAAGGGCATTGGAGAGCGCGAAAACGAGGAGCGGGAGGGGTATCAGGAGGGGGGGAATCGCACGGACATGGGGAGGATGAGGTGAAGGCACGGGGATGCGGGAGGAGGCGGGGGACGGGGCATGAGGGTGAGGCAGTTGCCAGCTAACGCTGAGTTCATCGGTGTTTCGCGTGTCCGCGCACCCCCCCAGAAACTAGTTACCGGTTGCAAAACTGCGCTATTTGGGTAGTCGTGCGCGACGTGCGTCTAGGCCAAAGGCTCGCGTCTATGACATTCCTTGGCGTCGCGTTGATGCCGTCCTTCTTCAACAAACTGCATATGCACAGATTGGCTGAATCTGTGTTTCAACGTTTGCTTCATAGCTTCCTCTATAGTAACAGACCAACGACGGAATCCACCGCCTCGTCAAGGCGAGGGCGGGCGGCGTGGGTAGTCTTCCCCCCCCTTTTTCTTCCCTTCTCTTCCTCTTGTCCGCCTGCCCTCTTCTCTTTCCCTTGTTCCTCTGTCCTTCGCCCTCAGGGCCTCGCCACTCCATACCATTCCGTTCCAGCACGGCAGACCAGCACGGCAGACCGTAAGAACACGGAGCAGACCGCAGGAGCACGGCAGATCACAGGAGCACGGCAGACCAGCACGATGAAGCCGCAGCAGGTCTGCTGGTCGTCTGTGCGTCGTTTCTGTTTTTTTTCCGCGGTGATCAGCAGCATGTTCCCGGACGGGCTTTGTGGACGCGAGCGACGCTTCCCGTTCTCGTCTTGTGAGGTTCCCTTTTATTTGTTGACACGGAGGTTTTTTTCCCCTGCTTCGAAGCTCAGCACGGCAGTGGCTTCTCCGCAACAACTCCCGGGGGGCCGCGCGCCGCTGGCCCGCGGACCCGCGAATCCTCGCCCTCTCCCTCCCCTCCCCTCCGCTCCCCATCCCTCCCCTCCCCTCCCCTCGCTCCCATCCCTCCCCTCCCCCCCGTTCCCCCCCCCACTCGCCATCCCTTCCTCCCTCCTCACCCTGCGCGCCGCGCGCGCCGTGCAGCCCGCGCCGCTGCGCATGGCGTCGCATGTTGTGCTGCGTCCCGCCGCCTTCTTTTCTGGACTTGGGCCTGCTGGGCCCAGGCCACTCGGCGGCGAGTGAGGCGGGGAAGTGAGAAGGAGAAGGCCCTCTCAGAAGACGCCAGGACGTCCCAGAAGTCCTCGCGCCTTCCGAGAGGCCTTTTGTGTGTGTGTGTGTGTGTGTGTTTCGGGGAAGGCTCAGAAGCTCAGAAAACTTCCAGACGGCCGGGGGACTTCCGACCCTTCTGAGAAGGCCTTTTCCTTCTCGCTTCCCCCGCCTCGCTCGCCGCCGAAGTCCGTGCTCCCCCGCCGCCCCTGGCGACCACGGCGCCCGTCGGCCGCGCACGGGCGCGGGGCCCTGCCAGGCTGGCCCGCCCGGCCCAGGAGAACGCGAGGATAACAACGAGTACGAAAACGAGGAGGAGGAGGAGGAGGAGGAGGAGGAGGGTGGAGGAGGAGGAGGAGGAGGAGCAGTACGAGGAGGAGGAGGAGGAGAGGAGGGAGGGAGGAGGAGGAGGAGGAGGAGGACGCCCGCCCCCCCCCCTCCGAGGACCGCAGGCCAAGGTCGTCCACATTGTCCGCCACGGAGAGGCCCGGCGGCGCCCCCGCCGCCGCGTCGGGGGGTTGCGCCGCCAGGGAGGGAGGCCTTCCCAGAGGCTTTTTCGGAGGCCCCCACCAGGACCCCGAGCCCCAAGAGGCCCCCTTGAGGCCTCCTCCTCCTCCTCCTGCTTCTTCTCCTGCTTCTTCTCCTCCTCCTCCTCCTCATCCCCCCCTCCCGTAGCCTTGAGCTCAAGTACTTTGGTTCAGGCAGACCTGGATCGGCTTCTATTTTGCCCGTATTCCACACTCGGAGACATTTTGCCTGCGGGCCATTTTCTTTTTGTTCCGTGGGATGGCGGTCCAGAAGGCACCTTGGACCCTGTGGTCCGTTCTCGCATTCGTTCTCAGTCTCAGCGTGCCCACGGCGACCTCGATCGGTGTGAGCTCCTCGCCGAACTGCGCAGATGACGACGCCCAATGTATTGCGGTGGCAAGCGGCATCGGCGTTAATACTAGTGGTTGTGCTGAGGTGTAGCCTTCTTGCATACGCGCGGCGTATGGCAGCACTGCGAGCGCGAACTGCCCTGCAACGTGCGGCCTCTGCAAGGTGGCCAGCCCCAGCAGCTCCCAGGTGGCGAAGGTGCTGATAGGCAGGAGCTCCACGGGCTCCAGGGACGCGGATGATCAGCAGTCCCTGGACAGGTCTTTGGCGGCGAAAGGGCCCGACCCGACGCCGAGGCCAATGCCGTGGCCGACGCGATACTCGACGCGGTACCCGACGCCGAAGCCGACGCCGAAGCCGACGCCGAAGCCGACGCCGAACCCGACGCCGCACCCGACGCCGAAGCCGACGCCGAACCCGACGCCGAACCCGACGCCGTATCCGACGCAGAAGCCGACGCCGAACCCGACGCCGAAGCCGACGCTGAACCCGACGCCGTACGCCGAACTCGACGCCGAGTCCGACGCCGAACCCGACGCCGAAGCCGACGCCGAACCCGACACCGTACCCGACGCCGAAACCGACGCCGAAGCCGACGCCGTACGCCGAAGCCGACGCCGAGGGCGACGCCGCCGTACCCGACGCCGAACCCGACGCCGAACCCGACGACGAACCCGACGCCGAACCCGACGCCGAACCCGACGCCAGACCCGACGCCCCATCCCACGGCCTACCCCACGCCCTAACCCACGGCTTTTCCAACGCCCTACCCGACGGCTTTCCCGACGCCCCACCCGACGGCCTTCCCGACGCCCTACCCGCAAGAGGCCCTTAAGAAGGCTCCGAGAGGCCCCCAAGAGGCCCCAAAATGACCTCGAACAGGCACCGAACCGGGCCTCAATACGCCTCGGAAATGCTTCAAGGACGCCCCCGAGAGACTTGCCACGAGGTCTGGTCGAACTCTCCAGATGCTTCCATGAGGAACCCCAGACGCCTCCAGGATAGCTTCAAGAACGCTCCAGAGGCTCCCAAGACGGCTCCAAAGCGACCCGGGATGGCCTGAAGGCGGCCCGGGAGGCCGCCAAGATGATCCCAAGATGGCCCCAAGATGGGCCCAAGATGGTCCCCAAGACGCTCCCACGACGCCCCCACACGGCTCCCAATCGAGCCGCGTGAAGGGTGTGCCGCGATAGGCGGAGGGACACCATGCGTGAAAGAGGAGGAGGAGGAGGAGGAGGAGGAGGAGGAGGAGGAGGAGGAGGAGGAGGAGGAGGAGGAGGAGGGGCACGCTGCGTGTGAGGGTCGCGCCGCCCTCGGCGGCGCACCGACCTCCATAGGCACAGCACAGCAGGTTTCACACTGTCGTGTAAGACTTTCTGGCTCTCGGATTCTTGGGCTCGGGGAGGGATGCTGAGGACGAGGAGGGAAGGGGAGCGAAGGATGGGGAGGACTCGAGAGGAGGAAGGAGGTCAAGGAGGTGAAGGAACACAAGGAGGGACATATTGAACATATTGAAGAGGGCGCCGACCTCCACAGGCACAGAACAACAGGTGTGGCTGCCAGGATGCCAAATTGGCCCTGTTGCAGCCGCTTGGTTTGGCACGATGCAGTTTTTCGGACCATCGGCGGCGACATTGCTCAGTTGCTCGCCACCCTGCTTAGGTCCCTGCTGCAGATCTAGAAGAAGCTGCTCCTTGCGCCCGCGCATTCAGTCAGGCGCGCCAGGTGAGAGGCACGAGGCTCTGTGCGTCAACTCGTGCCTCGCAGCACCGTGGCGGATTTAGGAGCTAGACCTTGCAGCCGTTGCCTTCGGATCAGGTAGGATTGTTCCCCGCCGCGGAGAGCTACGCTGCAGAGTTGGACCCCATCGCCTTACAGGTGTCTACACGCGTATGCATGCAGAAAGCAAGAACACCGAAGAGTGCCCCCAAGAACACCGAAGAGTGCCCCAAAGGAGTCCAGAGATGAAGGCAGGACGGTCGAAGATGAGGGGGAGGTGGCGTTTTCTCCTGCCGTCGCCATCCTCAACGCCGCCCTCCCTCATGAATCCTTCGGCTTTCATCATTTCCACCCTCCGCTTCCTCTCTTCTTTTCCCCCCTCGCCCTGAGGGTGCTTCCAAGGTGGCCCTGGGAGGCAGCGGAAGCACCTCCGCAGGAGCCCAATGCGCCAGTGCTGGCCCAACAAATGGCATCAGCGCATCCTCGGATGGCCTCGTGAGGGTCATGCGAGGGTCACGGTCGCCCGCCCCATCACTCCCTGCTTCCGTAATCCCCTCATTGGCCCCAGAGGAGCGAGCGGTCGGAGGAGGGTTTGACGATGTATCACCCGCTATTACGTTGGATGTCTAGTCGTTGCTTGTTTGTTCGTTTTTGAATGTTGTTCGCGACAGGGGGAGACCCCACCACACCATGCCCACAGGGGGGAGCGAGGGCCATCGCGCCAGTGGGGGGTGATTGCATCAGCATTAGGGTGGGGGGCCAGACCCTGGTCCACACATATATGTATACACACACACTTGTTGTACACACATATAAAGTTCGTACGGATCGTATTGCTTCCACATCAGATTGTCCTACCGCATATGGTAATACATTTCACCAATATATATATATATATATATATATATATATATATATATATTATGATATGTTATAGTATACAGCGCTTCATCATATATTGTGGTATATTAGAGTTCATCATATTCTATCGTAATATATTATATATCAGGTCGTATTTTGTTATCTTCTATGCTATGCTATGTAATTACATTATTCCATCGTGCATTGCACTATCCCATAGTTCATTGAACTTTTTACATTATATTTGCTATGCCATTGCATATCAGATTATAGTGTAGTTGATGTTGTATATTGCATCACATTATATGTTTATGCCATATCATACTGCGCTACACTACATCAACCATCTTACATCATGCTAAACTATTTCATAGTACGTGTATTCGATTGTACGTGCATGTGTAATTGCGTACGTATGTATGCATGCATGTAGGTAGGTAGGTCGGTAGGTCGGTAGGTCGTTAGGTCGGTAGGTTGGTCGATAGGTAGGTCGATAGTTATGTGGTGTATACATGCATGTATACATATAACGGCGCACCGGGTCCGGGGGCCCGGGGCCGGGACCCCGACCACAAATGTGGGCCCCGGGGGGCCCGGAGGCTCGTCGGACCGCCGGACGCCGTCCAAGATCGTTCGCAGGCGGCTTCGGAACGCGCTCCGATGGCTCCAGATGCCTTCCAAGACGCCTGTCATGACACCAAGAAGGTCCCAGAAGCCTCCAAGACGCTCCGAGAGGCAGCCCAAGAGAGGCCCAAGAAGCAAAAATCGTGCCATTCCTATGGGAAAACGTATATTTTTCGCATGTTCGCCTCTTGGGCTTTCACCGCGTCCAAGACGGCCCAAGAGGCGCCCAAGACGGTCTACGAGGCCTCCGGGAGCGCTCCAAGGCTGCGCACGAGTGGCCCAGGACGGCCCCAAGACGGCCCAAGAGAGCCCCAAGACGAGTTCGAGAGGGGTCCCAGACGGAGAAAGCCAACCTCGAATTCCGAGCTTCCGGCCCAAGAGGCTCCAGGAGGCGCCAAAACGCCGCCAAGAGGCGCCAAAAGGCTCCCAAAAGCACCCCAAGACGTTCCGAGAGGCACCCCAAGAGAGGTCCAAGAAACAAAAATCGTGCCATTCCTATGGGAAAACGTATATTTTTCGCATGTTCGCATCTTGGGCTTTCACCGCGTCCAAGACGGCCCAAGAGGCCTCCAAGACGGCCTAGGAGGCCTCCGGGAGCGCTCCAAGGCTGCGCACGAGTGGCTCAGGACGGCCCCAAGACGGCCCAAGAGAACCCCAAGACGACTTCGAGAGGGGTCCCAGAAGGAGAAAGCCACTCTCGAATTCCGAGCTTCCGGCCCAACACATCCCAGGAGGCGCCAAAACGCCGCCCAGAGGCGCCAAAAGGCTTCCAAAATCAGCCCAAGACGTTCCGAGAGGCACCCCAAGAGAGGTCCAAGAAGCAAAAATGGTCCCATTCCTATGGGAAAACGTATACTTTTCGCATGGTCGCCTGTTGGGTTTTCACCGCGTCCAACACGTCCGAAGAGGCTCCCAAGACGGCCTAGGTGGCCCCCAAGAGAGTTCCAAGACGGTTCACGAGGCGCCCAGGACGGCAAAATTGGACTCCAAAATGGCCTAAGAGAGCCCCAAGGCGTGCCCGAGAGGGGTCCCAGAGGGAGAAAGCCACTGTAGAATTCCGAGCTTTCGGCCCCAAGAGGCTCCAGGAGGCGCCAAGAGAGCTCCAAGAAGCCCCCACGAGAGACCCAGGACGCCCCAAGAGGCTCCAAAGGCGGCCCAAGAGAGCCCCAAGATGGGCCCGAGAGGGGTTCCACGCAAGTTGTTATTGTATCGCTCGGGAAAGGACGAGGATGAGGAGGAAGACGAGGAGGAGGAGGAGGAGGAGGAGGAGGAGGAGGAGGAGGAGGATTCCTGGGTCTGTGACTCGACAGAACCTAAGCGCGCGCGAAGCGCGCGTGGTTCTAGTATCTATGTATGGATGTCTACCTATGTATGTTCGTCTGTCTGTCTGTCTGCCTGCCTGTCTGTATGTATGTCTGCTGTCTGTCTGCCTGTGTGTCTGCCTGGCTGTCTGTCTGTCTATATGTATGTCTGCATGTATGTTGTATGTATGAATGTAGGTAATGCATGTAGTGTCTGTACTATAGGTTTGTATGCATGCATGTATGTATGTATATATGCATATGTGTATGCATGCATGCAGGTATGT
Source organism: Prorocentrum cordatum (assembly GCA_963575745.1). Taxonomy (NCBI): domain Eukaryota; class Dinophyceae; order Prorocentrales; family Prorocentraceae; genus Prorocentrum; species Prorocentrum cordatum. Next base: position 198,520 of record CAUYUJ010017840.1, read on the forward strand.
ATGTATGTATGCATGTATGTATGAACACGACTATGTACGTATGCATGCATGTATGTATGTCTGTATGCATGTACTTATCTATGCTTATATACCTGTAGGTGAGTATGGGCGTGTGCACGTTATATATATATATATATGTATATATATATATATATATATATATATCTATATATGCACATTTATAGATACACACGTATAAGTATAACGATTCATACATACATCGACATAAGCATGTACCGGCCCCGAAAAGCGCCCCGCACACCTTTGTGACATTAGGCCCCGTTTCCCCTCCCCGTCGCCTCCAAGGATTCTCAAGACGCCCAAGAGGCTTTCAAGACGGCCCCAGGAGGCCCCCAAGATGGTCCAAGACGACCCCGACCGAGACAAGATTATCGACGGCCCAAGAACTTACAAAAACGCCCCAAGAGGCTTCCAAGCGGCTTCCCAAGAGGGCAGGAAGAGACTCAAGTGGTTATTCGATGGCTTCTGACGATTTTTTGTGGTCCTCGCCTTTCTGGCGTCCCGACGCTGCAAGACGGTCCAAGAGGCCCCCAAGGTCGCCCCAAGACAGCCGAAGATGCCCCCAAGACGGCCCCGAGATGGCCCAAGAGGGCTCCAAAACGTTCCAAGAGGCCTCCAAGACGGCCCAAGAGAGCCCCAAGACATCTCTAAGGAGGGGCCCAGACGGGGGATCCGACCGGAGATCCGACTGGACTTTTCGGGCCCTCAGCTCCAAGAGGCCCCCAGGGGGCCTCCAGAATCCTCCGGGAGGCCCCCAAGAGGACCCAAGAGGCGCCCAAGAGGCCCTTAAGAAGCCTCCGAGAGGCCCCCAAGAGGCCCCAAAATGACCTCGAACAGGCACCGAAACTGGCCCCAAGATGCCTCGGAAATGCTTCGAGGAAGCCCCCGAGAGGCCTGCCACGTGGTCCCGGTCGAACTCTCCAGATGCTTCCATGAGGAACCCCCGACGCCTCCAGGAATGCTTCAAGAGCGCTCCAGAGGCTCCCAAGACGGCTCCAAAGCGACCCGGGATGGCCTGAAGGCGGCCCGGGAGGCCGCCAAGATGGTCCAGATGGCCCCAAGATGGGCCCAAGATGGTCCCCGAGGCGCTCCAACGACGCCCCCAAACAGCTCCCAATCGAGCCGTGTGAAGGGTGTGCCGCGATAGGCGGAGGGACGCCATGCGTGGAGGAGGAGGAGGAGGAGGAGGAGGAAGAGGAGGAGGAGGAGGAGGAGGAGGAGGTGGAGGAGGGAGGAGGAGGAGGAGCTCGGGGGGAGGGGCGCGCTGCGTGTGAGGGGCGCGCCGCCCTCGGCGGCGCGCCGGCCTCCACAGGCACAGCAAGGCAGGTTGCACACTGTCGTGTAAGACTTGCTGGCTCTGGGATTCTCGGGCATCGGGGAGGGCTGCGGAGGACGAGGATGGGAGGGGAGCGAAGGATGGGGAGGGCTCGAGAGGAGGAGGGAGGTCAAGGAGGTGAAGGAACACAATGGGGGGGACATGTTGAAGAGGGCGGGGAAGGCAGGGAGGAGGATGAGGAGGATGGGCATGAGGAGGAGGAGGAGGAGGAGGTGAACGAACAGGGATCATGGGGAGAGGTAGAACAGGAAAGAGGAATAGGGGATGGGGACTGCAGGCGGTAGACCGGGGATGCTGTCGGCGATGACGCTGATGATGACGATGACTATTTTGACGACGCCGACGACGAAGAAGATGTCGATGATGTGGATGATTAATGTCGATGATGCGGATGATTATGCTGCTGCTGATGATGATGGTGACGATGACGATGCTGATGATATTGATGAAGAAGAATATGATGCTGATGATGATGGACATCACGATGACGATGATGGCGATGGTGATGACGATGCTGATGATGATGGTGGTGGTGATGATGATGATTCTGATGGCGATGGTGAGTATGATCATGACGACAACGATGAAGCTGATGGCGAATAGGATGACGATGCTGATGATGCTGATGATCCTAGCTAGAACTTGAGCGCGTGCGAAGCGCGCAATGGTTCTAGTATGCATGTATGTATGCATGCATGTACATACGTACGTATGTATGTGCGCATGTATGTATGAATGCATGTAAGTATGTATATGCATACGTAACTGTATACATATGCACATGTGCACCTATATGTATAGGTGAAGGTATGTCTACGTTAATGGGTGCATGCGTACATTCATATTCATGTGTACGTGCATATGCATGTGTCTATGTTTGTCTGCATGTACGTATGCAGGCATACACCCATGTATGTATTCATGGTTGTGCAGATGTATGTATGTGTGTATGCATGTCTGTATGTATGCACGCACGCATGTACGTATGCATGCATGAATGCATGTATGTATGGATGTATGCATGTATGTATGCATGTATGCATGCATGCATGTATGTATGTATATACGTATGTATGCATGTATGTATGTATGCATGCATGGGTGTATGCATGTGGGTATGTGTGTATGCATGCACGCACGTATGTATGTATGTTTGTACACACGTATGCATGTATGTATGTATGTATGTATGTATGTATGTATGTAGGTAGGTAGGTAGGTAGGTAGGTAGGTATGTACGTATGTATGTTTGTATACATGTATATATGTGTGCATGTCTGCCTGTCTGTGTGTCTGTCTGTCCTGTCGGTCGGTCGGTCGGTCTGTCTGTCTGTCTGTCTGTCTGTCTGTCTGTCTGCCTGCCTGTCTGTCTGTCTGTCTGTGTGTACGTAGGGATGCAGGCAGGCATGTATGTGTGTCTGTATGCATGTATGAATCATGTACATGCGCACCCCACACTCGAATCCGATCAATAGCCCCCCACCGCGCCTTCTCCTCTGACGCGTTGGTTCCGAAATCGGCAATTCTCTACTCTTGGGGCACGGTCCCTTTTCCTCGCCATACGCTAGGCTCCACGCTTCAATACAGGTAGGACCTGAGCGCGCGCGCGAAGCGCGCGCGATCGCTCTTGTGTAATGTTACTGTTTTCTCCCGGCCACGGGATGTTTGCCACATCTTGTGTCTTTCCTTGGCTATGTCCGCTCCCTGCCTATTGGGGTGCCTACACTGCCGCAAGGCGGAACACAACGTGAGCGAGGCGTGCTTCGAGAAGCGCAACACCCAGCTGACGGCCAGGGGCAAGCGTCAGGCTCCACCCGAGGTAGGGTGGACGGTTAGAGGGCACGCCAGGTCGTAGGACGGAGTGGGAGGGCGGCGGCGGAGGAGGGTGAGGAGGGGTGGGAGTGCGCGGAGCAGAGTGGCCCCAGGCGAGATCCCTGCGCCGCACCCTCCAGAAGCTGAAGCCCGAGGCGGGCGGTGGGCCAACCGCAGCTGGTCGGCTGCGTGCTGAATGAGTACCCATGGAGCGTATGTGCGTGCGAGCGGAAGTGCGTGCGTGCGCGTGCTTTGGTGTGCGTATGCGCGTGTGTGTGTGTGTGTGTGTGTGTGTGTGTGTGTGTGTGTGTGTGTGTGTGTGTGTGTGCGCGTGTGTGTCTGTGTGTGTGTGTGTGTGTGTGTGTGCGTGTGTGTGTGTGTGTGTGTGTGTGTGTGTGTGTGTGTGTGTGGGTGTGTGTGGGTGCGTGCGTGCGTGCGTGCGTGCGTGCGTGCGTGCGTGCGTGCGTGCGTGCGTGCGTGCGTGCGTGCGTGCGCACGTGCGTGCGTGCGTGCGTGCGTGCGTGCGTGCGTGCGTGTGCGTGTGTGAGTGTGCGTGTGTGCGTGTGCGAGTGCGTGAGAAAGAGAGAGAGAGAGAGAGAGGGAGAGAGAGAGAGAAGTGTCGTCACCTCGCCGCCAGAGGAAAAGTATGTGTGTGTGTCCCTTTCAGTGCCTGCCCACCTGCAAGCCGGATGGTGATCGGCTTCTCCATCTGCCAGGACTCGTTTCGATTCTTCCGATTCGACTCGATTCGGTCTCGATGGCCCCCGACGATTCGACTTCGGATTCCGATATGGACTCCGATTCCTGAATGGAGGCCTACCAGTCTGCCGATTTCTGCCGATTCGACTTCTCCCGACTTGGCTGCCGATTTCCGCCGATCCGACTCAATTCGATCGCCGATCCGACTTGTCGATTTAATTCGATTCTGGGCTCTCCTGTTTGCACGCTGCACGGCAGCTCGCAGGCCGCGGCTGCCTCCACCAGTGCACCTGTACCTGCTACGCACCCGGTGCTCTGGCTCAGAACTCCCGACGGTGCCGCCACCTCGACGTTGGAGGAAACCATGTGAGGAGGAGGAGGAAGAGGAGGAATAAGAGGAGGAGGAGGAGGAGGAGGAGGAGGAGGAGGAGGAGGAATAAGAGAAGGAGGCGGAGGAGGAGGAGGAGGAGGAGGAGGAGGAGGAGGAGGAATAAGAGGAGGACGAGGAGGAGGAGGAGGAGGAGGAAGAAGAAGAGGAGGAGGAATAGGAGGAGGAGGAGGAGGAGGAGGAGGAGGAGGAGGAGGAGGAGGAGGAGGAGGAGGAGGAGGAGGAGGAGGGGACGGGGTGCCGTTTCGTCCTCCCTTCCTCGCTTCGCCGTCGAGTGTCGCTTCTTCTGCCCTCTCTCTGCTCGTCCCTCGGGCTGTCGCCCTAAGCTTTCGCCCTCCTGCGGTCCTCGTGGTGTTGCCGTCGCTCCCCCCCTGCTCCCTTGCCCGATCTCGGGTTCGCCTGGGGTTCTCTGGGGGCCGTCCCTTCCTCTGCCTCTCTCTCTCTGCCTTGCTCTCCCGGGGTCGCCCACCTCGGCGCTAGGCAAGCCTGTCTTGCGAGGGGCCTTTTGAGGGCCTGTTCTCGCGGGCCGGCTTCGCCACCACCCGCTCTCCTCCGCCGCCTCGCATCACCCCTCCGCGGGTCGCCTGCGGCGTCAGCACGTGCCTGTTTTCTGTCGTGCATGGTTTTTTTGGCGCACGCTCGGTGGCATTCTGCTCAGCGCATCCCGCCATGGCTTCGCTGTGTTGGATCAGCTGGCCGCGACATAACGCATTGTGTACACACATATGCATATATATGTGTATATATATATATATATATCGATGTGTGTATGTGTGTGTGTGTGTGGGTGCCGTGGTTTCCACTCGCTGCTAGCTAGCCAAGTGGAGCATTGCCATGGTTTGACCGCCATCGGCACACGTGCGACTGCAATTTATGCTGACGTGTCCCGTCTGTCTACGGCCAGCCGTTGGTACAACGCTGCCGAAGAAGTTGTGTGTGTGTGTGTGTGTGTGTGTGTGTGTGGGTGTGTGTGTGCGTGACCGTCCCAGTTCAGTCTTCAGACCGCTGGCTTGGTGGCGCCATCGGGCGCTCACGATGGCATTTCTTCTCCGTTTCACCTCTTAGATTTGTTACTTCGGTGTGATGTTCTCAGGGGCCTTGGAAGGTTCGTTCCGCATAAGCGAAAACTGTATGCGCGCGTGTGTGTGTGTCTCCGCTCAGCATTGGCCGAATGCTGCTGGAGCCTTTCAGCAACTTGCTCGTCTCTTCGTTCTGTCTTCGTCTGCCCGTGTCTCACTTACCTCTGCATTTCGTGTGTGTCGGTGCTGCCAGCTTTTGTGCGACTTGCGGCCTCTTCCATGCGCTCGTGTGCCTTGCTTGCCTGTTTTCGCCCGCCGCGCATTGTCCTCTTGAGAGGACGGGGTGGAGGAGGAGGAGGAGGAGGAGGAGGAGGAGGAGGAAGAGGAGGATGATGAGGAGGAGGAAGAGGAGGAGGAGGACGAGGAGGAGGAGGAGGAGGAGGAGGAAGAGGGAGAGGAGGATGAGAAGGAGGAGGATGAGGTGAAGGAGGAGGAGGAGGACGAGGAGGAGGAGGAAAAGGACAAGGACAAGGAGGAGGAGGAGGAGGAGGAGGAACAGGATGATGAGGAGGAGGAGGAGGCGGAGAAGAAGGAAGAGGGGGAGGAGGAGGAAGAAGAGCAGGTCGGCCCTCAACTCTACTCCAAAATTTGACCTTGTCCGAATTAGCCCCGAGGCCGACAGGGGGGCAAACCGAAAACCCTGGCTTCTCTAGGAAACCCGCCTGGAGAGGAACCTCGGGCACGTCCTGGAGACGCTCACGGTCGAATTGGGAGAACATTTCAGAGCGGAGGGCTTCAGTTTTGGGGCAGCTCACGAGCTTGTGGTGGATGTCGTTTGAGGGATGCCCGCATTCACATCAGGTTGAGTTGGATATCTGGCTTTTTTCAAACGCGTCATCGTCCAGATCCCTTGGGTGAAGAATGCCTTGGGGGTAACCTTCTCGGAGCTGGTGAGAGAGGTCGACTTCAGCATATCCAGCTCTGTCCCTGCGTCGATCTGGCCGTCGAAGCCGAGCTTCCTGGCTGCCTGGGTACATAGCTGCTGCGACCACGCTTCCTGGAGCCAGTGCTGAAGTACTGACGGTGACGTTGCTGTAAGAATATGTTGATGTTCCCTACGATCGCAAATAACGAATGGGGTCCAACAATCTCCATTCAAGTCGTTTAGCATTCAGTATCGCAGCTCCAAACGGTCCTCTGCACGAGCTTCATTTGGCTGGCGGCTGACTGGGGACTGCTGCTGCCATTGCACGAAGGGCAGGAATATTAAAACCTGGGGCGTGATCTCCATGTATCGCCCGCCACACTAGCAGGGACCACAACATAATAGGCCCCCCACACTTGGCCTCCAGCACGGATCCCCCAGTAGACATAACGCTAGGGTTGATGATCGAGTAGATGTGCCTGCTCCAGCTATTTGCAGAACTAGCTTCCTGGAAGTTCTAAGCACTCAGTCATCTAGCCCCACCACCTCCGAACCATAGAACTGCGCTGACCAAGACCAGTGTTATACAGCTCTAGTTTGCCTGCTCCAGCTCGATGAAGGGCTCTGATTTTGGGGGGCCCTGTGTTTCAACTTCCTGAACCTTTCTGTAAACTTTGTGTTGTTTATGTCCTTCCCTCTCTTTTGACCAGCTCTGAACTCAATGCCTAGGTCAGCCGCGTGAGCAGGTGTAGTGCCCGAGTAGCGGCCCACACTCTTGGCGAGCCTCTTCTGCATATTCACTGAAGAGGCGAGCACTGCCGACTTGATATTGCGATCTCGCAGCCAAGCTCATAATGTACTGCTGCCAGGAGACGTGCTGCTGCTTTGCGTAACTCCTGGATCACGGTAGACTTGCAGTCATGGGCATCTAACAGCAGCAAGTCATCGGTAAACATGTGCAGCGACGGCTTGGCATTGGACGTCCAGATTTCCAGAGGAATGATGCAATGCATCTGGGCCAACAAAGTGGCGAAGCTGCAGCCTGCTGGAATACCAGAGGAGGGGAATCCTGCACATGCTGTTTGATTATTGAGGGGTATCGTTCGCTGGCTTTGGTTTTGATTTCTGATAATGGACAGGGGGGCCCCGTTGAAGCCTGAAGCGATAAGCCTTTCATGAAGCACTGTCCTATCAACCTGTTCATAGTAGTTGGTGAGGTCCCACATGGCGGAGGCCGCGTGGAGGGAGGTGTCCTGCGCGGTGCCGCTCTCTGCCTGTAACGCCTGCTGGTAAGCGAGCTCGGGAATGGGCCTGCCTGGCTGATGTGCCAGAGCATTCCCCCCGTGCGCGCGCTCCCACCTCCCTTGGCATCGCTCGGACGTGTGCATTTTTCCTTCGGCGAGGGCCATCGAGGAACATCCTTGACCATTTGGCGTAAAAACCACGCACGAAACCGAAAACAACACAACACATGGACGTCCGAGCGATGGCGAGCTCCTGGCCTCCTCCTGCCCCACCCCTGCCTAGATGCGATATACAAGCTCGCCATTGGCTCCATCCCTCGATCGGCCGGCACATCACCTGGCTGCGTGTGCTTGGGATTGAGGGCCGTGATCACAGCCAGCATCTGCGACGGCATGCTCCCCGCCCGCTCCGCGCCGGTGGGTAGCCGACGCACCTGCTCCTGCTCTGGACGCCCGAAATGGGTACGGAAAGAATGGGTACGATGCCCAACAGCAGTTCCTGTTCATTCTGAACAGGACTTGTTGTCCACGCCGCCGCGGCCTGTGTCCATTCGAGACAGAAGGCCGCCTGCCCAACAGCGGCCGCTGTTGGTTTGGGACAACATTTGTTGTAGGGCATTGTACCCATTCTTTCCGTGCCCATTTCGGGCGTCCAAACCTGCTGCTGATGGGAGACGCGCAACATGGCGGGTGCAATCCATCCCAAGTCTCTGCCGTCCAGTGCCTGAGCTTCTTGATGGCTCTTCTGAGGCCTTGAGGGGGTTACAGGTGGAAGTTCTGCTGCAGCTCGGGGGTCTCCAGAAATCGTTTCTTTCGCCTGGCCCGTGGACTCCCAGATGTCGGTGAGGCGGCGGACTTCAGCCTGCGGCAGCTCAGTAGGGCAACCCGAGAAATCCCCATCGACTTTCTGAACTTGTCCTGGCCTCCAATGTTGTTTTTTGCTTTGGGCCATCTATGGGCCCAGCCAGCCCCCGTAGCCATGCGGCCCTTCGCCCATTATTTTCAAGTACTAATTGCATTTTGGGATTCTCGATATCTTTCCTTATCCAAGAACTTTAGAACTAATTCATGCTGTTCTCGAACTATCTCATGAGAGAATTCGGACATACCTCCTGGCCCCATGACCTGCATATCCCGCTGCAGCGCCTCGACGAGGCGACGGAGGTGGCTGAGCATGTCGCCGCGCTCGCCGGATGCTTGAAGCTCTGCCGGTGGCTCCGACAGCGACTGCAACAGCTCAGGGGGCGCTGGCGAGTCTTTGCGGGGCAAGGCGCGCTGCGCCTGCAGAATTTGGTTGAGAAGCCAGCGGGTCGGGCGCCATTCAGCTCGATGTTGGCTTCCAACAGTGCCAATCTGGTTGAGAATCTGGTTGAGGACTTCCATTCGGCTCGATGTTGGCCTCCCACAGCTTGAGCAGACGACCGGAGCAACTTGGGGGGGGGCTGCGATTTCCTGGCCGACGGAGGGGGGCGTCGGTAGCTCTGCCGACTGTAACTTCCATCCCAGACCATTACCTCATACACTCCAGGCGATGCTTAAGACAACCCAAGTATTCGGCCAGAGTCTCGATTATTCTTAATGTTTCAATGTAAATCCTAACATTTGAATAGACATTCTGGGTTTGATTTCAAATTCTGAGACTATGAATTTCTTAACCCATGATTTGTAAAGCATTTCGCAGGGTGTACGTTCTATCCAGCGCTGCCTGCTGTTGCTGCTCCTCCTCTGCTCCAGGGTCCACGATCAGCTCCGGGGTGTCCGGGGCAGCCGACGCTCTATGCCGGGGAAGAACCTCCAGACAGGGACCACATTGGCGCCCTGTGGGGGTCTTCTGGGGCTTGCTGAGGACGAGGATCATGAGCTCGGAGCCGCTCCCCAGAGGGAGCTTAGCTGGCCTGTGGGGGGAGAGCGGGTACTGCTTCAGCACGTTGATCGCCTGCGCCGAGCCTTTGATGCAGGAGCTAATCATGAAATAATCAATCTTGCTACGCGACTTACTTGTGAAAAAAGTATACCCTGACGGATGCACCAGCTCCAGACCTGCACGTTCCATACCTCCTGACTTTCAGGTACGCAATGGCGCCTTGTTGAAATCAGCTCTCATCAGAACAGGCATTCGATAATTCTGCTAGCACCAGCCCGCCGTCTCAAGAAGATGCGGGTTCGTGTCGTCGAGGTCTTCAGGGACCTCACAGTAGCAAATCAACACAATGGGCTTGTACCCAGGTGCTTCCAGTATGGCTGCTGATGCTCTGCTCGATGCAATAGATTTTTGGGAGCGGCGCTGGCTGCGCCCAAATGTTCATCCATTTCTTGATCAGAATGCAAGGGCCACTGGAGGGACATGTATTCTCGCTACTATCGCACTCAGAGAAAATGGCATCCCAACTTATTTTTTCACACCACGAAGCTGCTTGAGACACCTTCTCACTTGAAAGCTCGACTTCCTGAGCAAGGATGACTCCAGCCTGTTCACCTTCAGGAGATTGAGCTAACTTATGTACTGATGATGTCCTTGGGCTTGGGCTTGTTACCCAGCCGACTGTCCGGCCGACTGCGAGCCCTTGCTGGCGCCCTTGGCCACTGTGGCCGCCTGCGCTGCCGGGAGCGCTGACTTGGCCTTCTTGGCGCGCTCGCCGTTGTCCGACTTCGGGATGGAGCCCGGGGCCTGCTGGATCGCGCTGACCTCGCTCGCGAGCCTCTTGCTGTTCGGGTCGACGCTCGTGTCCATCTGCCCGCTGGGGGTGCTCGCCGCCTCAAGGCCGAGGGGAAGGCCCATGGCGAGCGCCGCGGCCTCCTCCTCGCCGCCAGCAGCCGCCCGCTCTGGGGACGGCGGCGCGCCCGTCGCCGCTGACGGCGCAGGCGGCGGCTGCTGGGGCCGCGGAGGCTGCGGCTGCCGATTCCGCTCTGGGGCGGAGCCTGACTGCGCCTGCTGCTGCTGCTGCTGCTGCTGCGCTGCCACCGCCTCCTTGATGCTGGCCTCCAAGGTGGCCACCTGTTGCTGGATGTAGGCGGGGGCTCCCTCGACTGGTCCCACTTGGAGCTGCCCGATGAGCTGCGTGAGTGACGGGAGGAGCGACGGCGTCTCTGCTGGCTTTGGTAATGACGATGCCACTGAGTGTACCGTGGCCGCCAGCTGAGCCTCGAGCTGCTGGATCTCGATCGCTGCGGCCGCCATGTTCTTTTTACACTCCTCGTGCTCCTCTCCAAGCGTAGTAATCTGCTCCAGCTTTTCTTCCGAGGATTCCTTCTGCTTCTCGACCTTACTCTTGATGGTGGCAATCTGATCTCAGAGTGATTGCGCCTGCTGGTCGAGAGGCTTCGACGCAAGGTTCTCCTGCTTGGCGATCTTGAGCTTCTGGATTGCATCAGAGTAGTTGGGGCCCAGCGGGCCCTCGTGCTCCTTCCAGAAGTGGACGAGATCCTGCGCCGTCTGAATCGGGTCGATCTTCTCCTCCGTAGAGACTTATTTGTCTTGTGTCTGCTGCTGAGCTGCTTGGGACTTGCCGTTGCCATTGCCATTCCCCGATTGAATGCCTTTGGACTGACGGCCTTTGTCCTTCCAGCGGTTGGCTCTAGCAGGGGTGGGAGGCTTGGGTTGATCAACGCCCTTTCCCGTGCGACGCCCTTGCCATTTGGTTCCACAGATGCCGCAGAACTTCGAGCCATTGTCGCAGTAGTCTCAGCCTTTGCACTGTGCGTGGCGGCAGACGAAGTATTCGCGTCGACCACGATTGTAGCCGCCTCCTTTCTTCCAGTGAGCAACTCCTATGAGTGCGCACGCCCGATTATTCCAACCACTCGAACCAACATGAGTGCGGCAGTTGTTCTGCTGCCGAGGAGAGGAATGATTGCGACAGTGCGGCTTCGCTGGAAGCCTGGGTTGTTGTCTGGTTCCCCTGAGCCAGAACGGCTTGAGCCAGGAGGAGGAGCAGGTGGAACAGGAGGAGGAGGAGGATGAGAGAGAAGAGAGATACTCATTTTATGATTTATGTTCTTAGTGCTATAAGTTTTGTTGGTTTTGGCAGTGTGTATTTATATGTATAATATTATTGCTAAACGAGTAATGGTAGGTGTACTACTAAAAATCAAAGTAGAATTCACACCGACCATACTGATCATGTTAGTCGTATAACTGCAAGTTATATTCTAGTCACACTAGCGTTAATTTCACAGTTGTGCAGATACTACTACTGAGAACACTACAAAGACTTAGATGCATCATAACAGTAGTAAGACGGTACTCGTAGCCATATGAGGACTGACCAGACGAACACGCATATCCATACGAATGGTAGCACGACCATTCCGTACATTTTACAAAGAAAATCAGCCAACACATATTGTAATATGATTTAGATTAAGAGGAGGAGGAAGAGGCGGATGAATACGAGGAATAACAATAATCTGAACACTAAGGAGAAGACTAAGACGGACCATACGACGAATCTAATACTACTGATTCTATTAAGTATACTACTGAGAAGAACAATACTTCTACTAATAAGACTAGTACGAATAATACTACTAACGACATGACACATAATACGAATGCTAGCACTAATAATAGCCATTCTACTACTACTACTACTACTACTACTACTGCTACTACGACTACTACTACTACTACTACTATTACTACTACTACTACTACTACTACTACTACTACTACTACTACTACTACTACGACTACTGCTACTACGACTACTACTACTACTACTACTACTACTACTACTACTACTTACTACTATACTACTACTACTACTACTACTACGACTACGACTACGACTACGACTACGACTACTACTACTACTACTACTACTACTACTACTACTATTACTACTACTACTACTACTACTACTACTACTCCTGGTGCTGCTGCTGCTACTACTACTACTACCACTACTACTACTACTACTACTACTACTACTACTACTACTACTACTACTACTACGAATAATAATAAGAGCAACAATAACATGCTGACTCATAAGACTTTTAATGATAAGAATAAGAAGAATTCTCATAATAATAAGAAGAGGAGGATGATGATGAGGAGGAGGAGGAGGAGGAGGAGGAGGGAGGAGGAGGAGGTGGAGGAGGATGGGGGAGGGGGAGGCAAAGGACGTGGGGGTGGGGCGGGGACGCTGCTCTCCTCCCCCACACCTCCGCGGCGTGCCGCTGGCGCAGGGCGTCGGACCACAGTGGATTGTGCACTCAGAGTGTGCGCAGCAGCAGCAACGGTAGGAGGAGGCGGCGGCGGCATAGGAGACAGAGGAGGCAGAGGAGAAGGATGATGTTGTTGATGATGATGCTGATGATGATGATGATGATGATGATGCTGATGCTGATGATGATGATGATGATGATGATGATGATGATGATGATGATGATGATGATGATGATGATGATGATGATGATGATGATGATGATGATGATGATGATGATGATGATGATGATGATGATGATGATGATGATGATGATGATGATGATGATGATGATGATGATGATGATGATGATGATGATGATGATGATGATGATGATGATGATGATGATGATGATGATGATGATGATGATGATGATGATGATGATGATGATGAGAGGAGGAGGAGGAGGAGGAGGAGGAGCTGAGAGAGAGAGAGAGAGAGAGAGAGGAGGAGGAGGAGGAGGAGGAGGAGGAGAGGAGGAGGGAAGGATGAGAGAGAGAGCAGGAGGAGGAGGAGGAGGCGGAGGAGGAGAAGGAGGTGTTGGAGTAGGAGGAGGAGAAAATGAGGGGGAGGAGGAGGAGGAGGAGGAGGAGGAGGAGGAGGAGGGAGGAGGAGGAGGAGGAGGAGGAGGAGGAGGAGGAGGAGGTTGAGGAGGAGGACGAGGAGGAGGAGGAGGAGGAGGAGGAGGATGAAGGAGTTGAGTGGCAGCATCCGACGGATACACGGGCCAACAGCTCGAAACTCGCAGGTGGAGGATGAGAATGGAGATGAGGAGAGAGGGAGAAGGAGCGATCGGGCCAGGCGGTGATCACCTCCCCGATCCTCCGTGCGATGCAGACCGCCAGGCGGGCCGGCGCCTTCCGCCGTCTGGGGGGTGGCATCCGCGGTGGCGCTGGACGAATGAGGAGGACGAGGAGGAGGAGGAGGAGGATGAGGAGGAGAAGGAGGAGGATCTCGCGGGTCGAGGGGCCGTGTTCATGTACATAGCTGGGCGCGTACGTCCTTTGTGGGCTCCCTAGTGATCAAGGAGATGAATATCTCCAGAGCGGTCGACGGCTCTGACACTGCGACCTCGATGCAGCAGATGTCGGCGTTGTTCCAGAATCTCCCCCAGATCGCCTCGAAGTCAGCCGCGGCGCCTGCGCCAGTGGCCATGGAGGGAACGGGACCAGCAGCTGCTGCCATGTCGGCTGCTACGAACTACGATCCAGATCGCCTGACTGGGGCCAGTGTTGTGCCAGGAGCTCGCGACCACCTTCAAGCACTCATGATGGCGAATGCTGCTACGCATGCCACGCCGTTGGAATGTACCACGGCTCCTCCTGCCAGCATGGGTGCGGTAGGGGGGGCCTAGTGCCTAGTCCTCTCGGCGGCGGCAGCCGAATTCAGACCAGGGAAGCATGCGCGCCCTCTCCGCGGTGAACTCCAGCTCCGTGATCGTGGTGCACTTCGGCCCATGGGTGGGCCAGCGCAGGGCCACCGCTCTGCTAATACTACGTTTCCTGCTCCGTCTCTCTCCTCATCGTCTACACCCCCCGCCTTGGAGGTGCTTGACTTGCTGAATTGTTACACTGCCAACGTCTGCACGCTGAATCTCCGTGAGCTTACCAAGTCTTGCACTAAGCAGGCCTGTGGCTCGACATCCCGCATGTTACTGCTGGACGGCCAATTCTGGCGGGCTGGCATGCACATCGTCAGCACCCGAGAAGAAGGTCGTGTCCGAAGCGACGGCCTGCACCACAGTCCTCACTTCACCATGTACCGCGCCGGTGCCAACGACTCTTGTCAGTACGGCTCGCAAATTTGGGTCCGCCATGAGCTCAGGTACCTCGTCACTGCGGTGAAGGTGCTCCCCCCGCGCCTGTGTCGAGTCACGATGGAGATCGAAACCTTGCGCCTCCACGTGGTGTCTGCGCATTCGCCCATTGAGGATTCTCCCAGTGGCATCAATGCGGATTTCTGGCAGTCCCTTCTCCTGGAGCTTGGCGCGCTGGCCAAGGACCCTACCAATTTCGTGATAGTTTGCATCGACGCGAACGCGCGCGTGGGCCAGTTTCAGACAGCATTCATCGGCCCCGCCGAGGCCGACGACGAGACCGAGGATGGGACACCGAGGCGCAGCTGAGGGCAGTCAACACCTTCTTTGAGGCCAGATTCACTTGGACCAGCTCCAAGCACACCACGTCTCGCATTGGTTACAGCCTCGTGCCTCCGAGCTTCCACGATCTCGTCGTAGACTCTTCCGTGGAACCCTACATCGACCTCGCCACCAAAGTCCGGGACGACCACCGTGTCCTCGGTTGTAGCTTCTCGGGCCTCCTCGCGTTCTTCGAGAACGAAGCGGTGGCCCGTAACAAGCCGGCTCACCTTCAGCGGGCTCGTGCGCCACCGCCGCCGAGGTACGTTGATATGTCCCTCCATGACCCTGCCCGGCGCGAATACTTCAGATGCCTCATCGGCGACTTCGATTGGGCTCCTGCCCAGGAGCCTCCTCCACAGGAGCAGCGCGCACTGCTGAACAGGCACGCCTCGGACATGGTCAATGTACCCGCAGTGGGCGGCGGCGCAGGCCTTTGAGCCCCGCCCTCGTGCCCCGCGCAAGTCTTGGCTCAGCAGTGCGACCTGGGCCCTGGTCCAGCACTCAAATAGGCTCAGTTGCCCGACGTGTCGCGAGAAATTCGCCATGGACACCTGCTTCTCACCAGAGGGCCAAACACAAGATCCGGTCCCCCGTTTTACAGATTCTCCCCTCAGGCGTGCGCCCGGAATGCCGGCTCAAGTTCGCGCCCCGTCCACGTCTGCTTGCTCGCGCAATCGACCCGCGGCGCCGCTGCAGACGGTCCATAGTGCGCAGAGACTTGTTCCTGGCTGGTCTTGTCCCTCCGTTGCCCCCTCACGAAGTTGAGGCCGCGAATGCTGAGGACAGAACCTTGAGAGGCGCCGCCCAGAAGCGGGGGTTGACGCAGCCTCATGCCAGCCAGCCTGCAAAGAATCGGGCGCTTCCCTCAACGGTCCCCCCCGCCGATCCTCCATTCGGAGGGGCTTTGAGTGCCTTGAAAGCGGCCCCCCTCCTCCTCCAAATGCGATCAAGAGGGGGGAGGTGCGACCGCGGAAGCGATTGCGAGGGAAGGTGAGTCTCACCGCCCTCCCTCTCAGCCAAGCCCAGACTTCCTGAGGATTGAATGCGTGTTTTGAATTTTGCTTCGTCTGCGCAGATGGTTCCTCGTCTTGCCTCGCCAGGATATGTGTTTATATATATATATATAGATATATAAAGACGTGTGTGCGCATAGGTGTAAGTGCCGACGATGGCAATGTATATATATATATATATATTTGTGTGTGTGTGTGTGTGTGTGCATGGGTCCTGGACTTCTGGACTGTCCCCAGGCAAGCGTGCTCTGTGCTGACACGGATGGTGTAATCCACGTTTGGATGGATCGGCCGATGGCCAGCCCCCCCCCTGTGTTCGCCTGTGCTGTTTCACCGTTTCGGCCAGGCGCGCCCATGCATTGCGCTGCCGTCGGCGCTCTTGTCTGGCGCGCACTCGCCATTCTCCGGTACGCTTGCACCGCACGTCGCGCTGTGTTCCCGCTTTGGCACTCGTGCGCTTGCTGCTGCTGGGACGCTCGGCCCTTTTCTTGTCCCGCCCAGTTGCGTCCGCGCTTGTCGAGTTTTGCTATGTGCGTGATGTTTTTTTGGACAAGTTTGTTTTAAACAAGTTTAATGTGAAAAAGGATACACCGTATTTGGTTATTTTGCACATCGCGTCCCATTCGCTCCACCCGCTGCTAATGACGCCAGGTGGGATTCGACTGCGCGCGCCCCGGCTTAGTATTCTCGAAGGTGCCGCCGCGTCGTCGCTGGAGGAAAAAGTAAGTGCGCGCGTGTGTGTGCCCAGCTTTCAGCACGCCATGTGTTCCGCGGTTGAACAACCCAGACTGCGTGGGTTCAGGTTCGTGCCTTCTCTTTCGCGCCCGGCGGTGTCGTGCGATTTTTAGGTCTAGGATATTATTTTCGTTGTGGTGGCCTGCGTATTTGCTGCCCGATTGGATCTAGTCGGGCCGCTGACGCGAAAGATGTATATATATATATGTGTGTGTGTGTGTGTGTGTGTGTGTGTGTGTGAGCCCGCCGACCGTGGAACGAACTTTTCCACCTGGGTGCGACCCGCACTTCCCCCTCCCGTGCCCGTGCCCGCCTCCCTCTCCTCGTTTCCCGCTCCGCCTCTCTCTCCTCGCGCTCCCCGTCCACGCCCCCCGTTTTCGTGACCCCCCCCATAGTCGGGCCGGACGAAAGGGGGGGATTGGGAAAAGGGGGGGGGGGGCGAAATTTGCTGCATGCAGCTGGTTTCGGCCTCACCGAGGGGCCCATTCCTCGATACCTAGCCGGCTCCGGCGCCGGGAAAATCAGCTACGCGAGCTGATTCTCACCCCCCCCCTTTGCTATCCCACCCCTTTCGCCCGGCCCTACATATGTGCCTCACCTCCTCGGCCTCGGCCTTTTTCGTCTCCGCGTTTGCCCTGCAGTTCCTCCGCCATCCTTCCTCAGCTCGCCCTCTTTCCCCTTCCCCCCAGTCCGCTTCGTTCCGCGCTCGTTGTGCCCCGCAGGGCGATGACCCCACGCACTCCAACAGTTGTGGTGCCAGATGCAAGGATGGTGGGTCGGGCACGGTGCATGGGGCTTGATGAACGATTTGATGGAAGACTTTATTAAGTTGATTAGTCACATCGGGGGGATGACGATGGCGGCGATCAGCGCGTTGATTGTGAAGATGATGATGGGGATGCTGACAATGGCAATGTCGTCATTTACGGCGTAGGGCGCTTGGAACGAATAGTGTTAGATTTAAGAAGCTTCGTGTTCACGGCCCTTTCCAGTCTAGTTTTCGGCAGACGAGCCGAACATGGGTCCCAGGCGGGATGATAACATGTCGAGAAGAGTGCTTGTGGCTCCTTTCTCATCCATCACATCAGCGATGCCATCGCCGACCCGTCGTCCGGACAAACGGATCAGAGATAGGGGCGTTGGCTCTACGGGGCGCTGCTCCTGGGGCGCAGCGGCGGACCAGAAACAAGTCGAACACTGCCCGCAGATAGTGATCGTTTTCTTATTCATTGTTTTGCGGGTCGGCACGGGCCCTCGCACCCCCCTTTTGGCTGTTTTTGGCGCCTGCCTCGGGCAGGCGGAGCCTACCCCATGGGACGTACTGTTGCAAACAGTCGCGCTAAGCAGAGGTCCGAAGCCAGAATTCCCCCGCCTCCTGCACAACGTGAGTTTGTTTTCCACCACCACCACCATAAGTTGGAGGGGGAGGGGGTCCTCCTCCTCCTCCTCCTCGTTCTCCTCTCCGTCCTCCTCCTCCCTCCCCCAACTTGCATTCGCAATGGGGATCTCAATCTCAATCTCCTCCTTCTTCTCCCCTCCAACTTATGGCGGTGGTGCTGGAGAACAGGCCCACCATGAAAACGCTCACATAAGCTAAGGCGGACTGGACACGGTCCAAACGGCACCGACAAGCGCTGGAGGAAACACCGAACAAGGCCCCCCCAGAGGGGCCAAGGCGGGCCCGGGGTGGTCCAGCGGCGAGCCTTTTCAGACGGCCTGGGCGCGAGCGATATCCCCGCGGTGGGGCGCCCGAGCCCCGTCCCGTGCGCTAGCAGCAGTTGTAGCGAGGCCAGCATCTCAGAGGCGGCCCAGCCGACCCCTGGCAAGCCATCCCCTCCTGTGACGTCCCCCTCGCCTCGCCTCAAGACGCATGTATGCGGCCTGAGGGAAGCTTGAAAGGCGAGGATGACGTCACGGAAGGGGATGGTTTGCTAGGGGTCGGTTAGACCGCGCCCGAGCATCCGCCTGGCCGTCGCCCAGCTGGGGGCGAGCCTCGGGTCCCAACACTCCTAGGCCTCCTAGATGGGGTCGGAGTAGATGAGGCCAGAGGTTCGCGCCGGACCGAGGATGCATCGCCGATGCGGCTCGATGCGGAGCCCGATTTTCTCCACGTCGACGTCGGTCGCCGATGCATGGCCGACGACGACGATGCGGCGCGATCCTCCGACCCCATCTACTCCGACCCCTATCTAGGATGCCTCTAAGCACTAATCCTGGAGCCCGTCCAGGACGGCGCCGAAATCAGCATGCAGAGGACATGCGACAGTCGAACTCGCACCTCGCGCCTGGGCGACCCCCAGGGAGGCTCAAGTTGTTCATGACCTTCAGGATTCAGTGTCTTCAGCATGTCCAGCATGTAGGCGAAGTTGCGCCTAAGACGCGTTCTGGGGTTCCGAACGCCGTTAGTGGGTGCCAAGAACGCTGCCCGAAGGGGCCAACATGAAATAAGCATGCTCCCCGAAACCGTTTTTGCAACGGCATGACATGCGGGCCTGGTCTTGAAACTTTCTGGAAGCCGTATTAGGCCCCGTAAAGGGTGGATGATGCAGCAGGCGGCGGGATGGTGGAGGCTTCCTGGGAGGGGGGAAGAGGGTGTGGGGGCTGCAGCCCTGAAAGGGAGCTCTCGTAGTCGAAGTCCACGCGCCACTCAGCCCAGCGGGCTGGCGGATTCAAGAGGCTGGTGCCGTTCCGCCAGCCCAGGCGATGATACAGTGGAGGCCCATACCAAGAGACACCCTTGCCTGCCTCCAGGGTGCCCTGGGTTTCTTGGTTTTCGATGGTTTTGCCGTGGGTCGCGTGACGTTCTCATCAACAATCAATGGACGTCCTGGGGTCTCAGGGTTGGGTTTCTCGTGGAAGGGTTTCTTGTGGAGTAGGGGCGGCTTCGATTTCGTACGTGTTGTTCGCCGCGTCCCGTCGTGCTGCCTGCGTGCAGCCGTGGCTGACCTGTCCCCGCTGCGTCCGCGTCCCTCGGCGGAGGCCTCGGGGGCGGGCCCGCGAAGGGCGCCCCCTCGAGGCCCCTGCTCTTCTGCCGAGAGGGGGCCCTCCGGGGGCCCCGCGGGGGTTTGGGGGGCCGCGTGCGCGCGGTGGGGAAGGGCTCGGGTGGCCCTTCCCGGGGCCCTCGCGGGGGGCCTTTGTGGCCGTCGTGGGGGGGCTCTCGCGCCGCTGTGGGGACCCCTTGGGGGCTTCCTGGGACGTCGTGGGCCGGTCGGCGGGCTGGCGTCGCGGGCCGCTGGAGACTCAGGGCTCGCATCGGCTGGAACGGTCGGGGGCGCGAAGCATAAAAGGCTTCGGGGGCATCTATGTTTTTTTATGCCTGTTGGGGCTCACTCGGGGAGTCTCTTGGGATGTCTTGTGCCATCTTCGGGCCAACTCGTGTGTGTGTGTGTGTTCTTGAGGCCGGCGTGTGAGAGCTGTTCGCAAGGTATGCTAGAGGACATTCTGGGCATTTGGGAGGTCACGTGTGGTAGATTCGGAGGCTCGGGGGCCTCGCAAGAGCTGGTCCTCCCCCTCTAGCGAGATTTTGCCCCCGAGTGATGGGTAAGTGTGAATAGCGTCGTGATTGCACTGGGTGGGAAGGAATAGCATGAAGGGCGCACCGATGATGCCACCAAGGGCGGACAGAGGAGTTTGAAGGGATCCTGCCGGAGGCGCCCTTTTACGTACGCCTTGCTTTCCGCCGCCGCCTTGGCTCAGGGCGTCGTCGCCCCATCCGTCATTAACTGATGAGGAGGAGGTGGAGGAAGAGGAGGAGGAGGACGAGGAGGAGGAGGAGGAGGAGGAGGAGGAGGAGGAGGACGGCGAGGACACGCTTGGTGCGCTTGCGTCATATCTGACGTCCTACCCCTCCCTCCCATCCCTTACCATGGCGTAGATATCCTCTTTATTCGCACAGTCGGATGTCGAGCACGGCAATGTTCGCGAGAGGGTACGCGAGGCGTGGTAGAGCGCGGCATGACATGACGTAGAAGAGCAGGGCAGAGCGTAGCATGCCATAGCATGGCGTGGCATTGCGCAGTGAAGCATGACATCACAAAGCATTGCAACGCAATGCATGGCATCGCCCGGCGGTGCGGAACGCAACACCGCACACCATGTCATTGCATGGCGCCGGGTTCATTGGAGGGTAAGTGGATCATCTTCGAGTGGTCTGGGCCGTTATGGAGTCTTGGCTCCATGTAGTTCCTTGGGCTCCCCGAAAAGCTCCACATAAGGCGGGGCTGATGGAGAGCACCCGCTGGCTCTGCTTCCAACATCGCTTTCTCAAATCAGAAGCCGAGCTCCCGCTTGATATTTCCTGAAAGCGACGACGCCCCAAAGTGGGGGGGGCGTTTGCGGCCCCCCAAAATCAACGAATCGACACCGAATGTGTAATCACTTCCGATGGTTTTTTCCGGTGGGGCATTTTCCAGATTTTGGGGCCTGTTTGGAAAGACCGAAAACGCCCGCGTTGCCGCGGGAACACGATTTGGAACAACCAGGGGTGCAGAAATGGAGCCAGCACTTCAGCGGGAGTAACATTTTGAGACACACCCAAGCGACAACCCAATCTTGTGTGCAAAAAGCAGTACGCGGAGGCGGGCTGGGTATCTTTCGGACGTCATAAGGGGAGAGATGCGAGTAGTATTCATATTGTGTAATTGTGGAGGAGGATGAGGAGGATGAGGAGGAGGATGAGGAGGATGATTATGAGGAGGAGGAGGAGGAGGAGGAGGAGGAGGAGGAGGAGGAGGAGGAGGAGGAGGAGGAGGAGGAGGAGGAAGAGGAGGACGAAGAGGAGGACGAGGAGGAGAAGGAGGAGGAGCAGGAGGAGGAGGAGAAGGAGGAGGAGGAGGAGGAGGAGGGAAAGGAAGAACATCATGACAAGGAGGGGAAGGCCTCTTTGGACACTTGACTTCCTGGGAGCCTGATGGGGCCTTCTGGGGGCCTCTCGGGGCCTTTTGGGGCCGTTCTGGGGCCTCTTTGGGGCCATTGAGCGGTCTGATGGGGGCCATTCGCGCGTCAGACGCCCTGGGCGGCTGTCTTGGAGGCCTCTCTGGGCAGACTCGGCGCCCTCGTCGGGCGCGTTAAGGCCGTCTTGGGTCGGGGATCTCCCTGGGCAGTCCCAGCGTCCTCTTGGAGCGCTTGGGGCTGTCTGGCGGCCCTCGTAGGGGGAATCTTCGGCGATCCTGGGGTCCTTCTGGGCTCAAGTCGGGCCTGTCCCTCTACAGGAGGAGTGTTCCCAAATAGTCAAAACATAGCCTAGGGACGATTCTTTGAACAGTTTTTTATGTTTTGTACTGCAATTTGTCAATTTCTATGTGTTCGTCCAAGCTCCGCCTGTAGGTGGACACGCCCGACACAATTGTGGGCCGTCTTGCGGCCTTTTTGGGGGCCCCGTGGGCTGCCCCGGAGCTGTATTCCAGGCCTCTTCCGTCGTCCTGGGCGGACGGGCACCCGAGCGGGCGAGAGAGCTTCAGGACCACCACTGGAGAACCAACCGCCTCCTCGGGGTGCCTCTCGGGGGCATCTCGGGGGCAGCTTGGAGCAGTGAGCTGGGGCTCTTGGCCCGCATGGTGCCTTCGGAGGCTGTCCTCCAGGAGGGGAGCAAACACACAAACACAATTAATCGTCGATCCCCAGGAAAATATAGGAAACTATGGGAAGTGGGGGGGAGCCCCAAATCCAGAAAATATAGGGAACTATGGGGAATCCTGCTATTTGTATGTATTTGTTTGTGTTTCCTGGAGCCCCTTCAGTCCTGGCCCCTCTCCCTCCCTGGACCGTCTTGGTGCCCTGTTGGGGCGGTTCAGGGCCGTCTTGGGCCCCCATGTGAACATCTTGGGGCGTTCTCGGGGTCCCCTTGGGCCGTCTCGGGGCCTTCTCTGTGGGCCTCGCTGGCCGTCCTGGAGCTATTCTGAGCCGTACTGCGGTCGGGGACTGAACTGGGTGACAACTTCAAAGTCATTGGAACACCGTCGGGTAATCAATGCGTGTTGCCTCCTCGGGCTCTCCTGGAGGGCCTCGTTGGGGCCTCTTGGGCCATCTTGGAAGCCTCTCGGGCCGTCTTGAGACCCTTTGGGAACCTCTACTACCGTCTTGGATCTTTTTAGGCCGTCTTGATGTTATCCTGGATGCCTTGGACGCCGCGTTGGGGGCCTCTGCAACCGACGGGTCGCCGAAAAGAGCGCGGGAGAGCAGCTGCAGGGGTGGAATATTATAAGGACGCTCGCGATGAGGGGGGGGGGCCTAGAACACAAACACGCTTCTTAACCACCAGCGGAGCAGTGAGGACCTCGTTCGAGATCGTGAGACCCGTGGCGGCGTGTTTGGAACGCCATTTAGTCATCGAAGTTTCGGTTCTGAAGATCCGTAGGTGTTATCTTCTTGTCGGGACGATTGCACTGCCATGTGTTAGCAGTACCGCCAGTTGTTGCAACACGCACACACACATGTCTATGTATGTATGTATGTATGTACATATATATATATAGTGATGCATATATAAAACTTAGATACCTAGAAGTGTGTATGAGTATCTCAGAAAGGGGGATACCATACTCAAGATGGTGGGGTGATGGGCGGTATGGTGCGTACGTGGATATCTATTGTTTACACGGCTGCATCTGCGATTGTGAGGAATTTCGGATTGTTGGTGACGACGCCGTTGATGTACTGCACGATGACGATGGCGAAGTAGATGTTGTTAATGATTTGCTGGATGGTGACGTGGCATAGGAACCTATGCATGAGATGGGGAAGGGAGAGAACATTAATGATACGCATGCGCATTGTGACGAGGAGGATAACCTTGAAGTGGTAGTGGAAGATGATGTGGCGGATGGAGCAAGACGGGGAAGGTTGAGGATGAGGATGAGGATGACGAGGAGGAAGCATGATGAGGAGCAGGGGGAGGGGCGGGGGCGGGGATGAGGACGAGGAGGGGGAGGAAGAGGACGCGCAGGACTAGGAGGAAGGCGGATGAGGATAATGTCGGGGGCGATTTCGATTGCGATGAGTACGACGAGTACGAGCCAACAGAGAAATTTCTTGACGCTTCACGTATCCCCACCGACCCATTCATTCGCGATCGTCAAGCGACTTGCTCATCGTCCAGTGGATTTGGTATGTAAGTCAACTGTCGGTCCCAAGCTCGGGACGGGCCTGAACATTCCCTTGAGTAGAGTTGCTGAGCCTGCCGTCGAAGAAGGACAATGAGGATGCGGATGACAAGTGGGCAAGGAGGATAGAGGAGGATGAAGAGGGATACGCTGGCGACGAGGACGACAGTAACGAAGGCGTGGTAATCATCTCTCGCAGTATCGGCAAGGGCGCCAGGCTTTCGCGGCATCTCCTCCTCCTCCTCCCTCCTCCTCCTCCCTCCTCCTCCCGTCCTAATCTTCTAGGTCCCCTTCCCCTTGTTTGATATCTAGTGCCCCGCTGCGCTGCGGCCTTCGTGCCGCGGTGGCGCCGCTGCCCTGAGATCGAACGCTGCGAACAAACATCCACTCGCGCAGATCACCACCAGAGCTGGGGGACCCATCCCTTTTGCAACATTGTTCCCAACCATCCTGTGGTGTTGGGTCCTCGTTTTGAAGAGACGGTGCCCCGCGTCTCCTTCCTTCCTCACGCTGCCCCCTCCCTCCTCCTCCTCGTCATCGTCA
>CAUYUJ010017841.1:0-54458 GCA_963575745.1 Prorocentrum cordatum
AGGAGGAGGAGGAGGAGGAGGAGGAGGAGGAGGATGAGGAGGAGGAGGAGGACGAAGACGAAGAAGAATAATAATAATAAGAATAATAATAAGAATAAGAAGAATAATAATACTAAGAATAAGAATACGAATCATAATAATAATAATAATAATAATAAGGAGAATAAGAAGACCAATAATAATAATAAGAATACGAATAATAATAAGAATAATGCGAATAATAAGAAGAATAATAATAATAAGAAGAATAATACGAAGAAGAAGAATGATAAGAATAAGAAGAAACAAAGGAGGAGGAGGAGGCGGGTCGGATGAGGAGGGGCGGAGGAGGAGAGAGGAGGAGGCGGAGGAGGAGGAGGAGGAGGAAGGAAGAGGAGGAGGAGGAAGAGGAGGAGAGGAGGAGGAGGAGGAGGAGGACGTGGAGGCGGAAGGAGGAGGATGGGGAGGAGGCGGAGGAGGGAGGAGGAGGAGGAGGAGGAGGAGGAGGAGGAGGAAGAGGAGGATGAGGAGGCGGGAGGACGAGGAGGAGGAGGAGGAGGTGGAGGGAGGAACAGGGAGGGGAGGAGGAGGAGGGAGGCGGGAGGAGGAGGAGGAGGAGGAGGAGGAGAAGGCGCAGGAGGAGGCGGAGGAGGAGGAGGAGAAGAGGAGGAGGACGGAGGGAGGAGAGGAGGAGGAGAAAAAGGAGGAGGAGGAGAGAGGAGGGAGGAGGACGAGGAAGAAGACGGAGGAGAAGGAGGCGGAGGAGACGGAGGAGGAGGAAGAGGAGGAGGAGGAGAAGGAGGAGGAGGAGGAGGAGGAAAAGGAGGCGGAGGAGGCGGCCAGGAGGAGGAGGAGGAACACCACGCGCGAACACACTTGCTCAACGAGATATGGTGCGTTGACGACGACAGTCGGGTCCTGGAACACCTGGAGGGCGTGTTGCGGCAGCCCCTGACCGCCGCGGCGCGCGAGGAGGAGCTGGGCATGCACAGCCTCGGGGAGCGCCGCCTGCCCGCCTTCGTGGGCTCCTGACTGGCCTGCCTGGCCGAGGTGCGCCGCGAGCTCGGACTGCCGAGCCTCGAAGCTTTCGCCGCGGCCTGCCCCCTGACGTGGACAACGGTGACAGGCGGGGCGCTCGGCGGGTGCAGGCGCCGAGGTCTGGCTGCGCGCAGCAGGGGGGCTCGAGGAGAAAGCGCAGCGGCGCCGTGCGAGGCCAGCGCAGGAGCGGCGACGCATTATCCTGCTCGCCTCCCTGCTGCCGCAGGAGCGGGCGAGCCTCCGCTCGGCCAGCGGGAAAGGCGCTGGGAGCTGGTTACTCCCGCCTGCGGAGTCGGACCGCGTCCTCGCGGATGAACACTTCCGCCCGGCGCTGGCCCTGCGGTTCCGCTTGCCCCTGCCGCTGGAAGCCAGCGCAACAGGAGGAGGAAAAGGAGGAGGAGGAGGAGGAAGGAGGAGGAAGAGGAGGCGGAGGAGGAGGAGGAGGAGGAGAAGCCTCGTAGGCCGGCCCCAAGTGGCGCGAATATTATCCCCCTTCGCGCGTCGCGGCCTCGATCCTCATGCCTTGGGCGCTGAGGCACCGCCGCGCCGCCCTTTTCGGGACGGCCTCCGGGCCGATGGAGCGCGTCGTTCGTCGTTCGTTCGTTCGTTTGTTCTCTCGGCCTCGATCCTCATGGCATCCCCTGCGCTCTCGGCCAGTCCGCCCCTCTGTGCGGCAGCCGGGGCAGGGACCGCAGCCCGTTCTTCCGCGTGGAGCTCTGCGGGCAGGCTTCGCCGTGCCGCCGCATACAAGTCCCGTGTCGATGAGGGAGGGAGGAGGGAGGAGGGAGGTGGGAGGAGGGAGGAGGATTCAGGGAGCAGACAGCACGAGGAGGAGAAATATGCTGATGATGATTATGATGATGATGATGATGATGATGATGATGATGATGATGATGATGATGATGATGATGATGATGATGATGATGATGATGATGATGATGATGATGATGGGGAGGAGGAGGAGGAGGAGGAGAAGGAGGGGACACACATGAGGAACAGGAAGAGAATGACGAATATGACGTGGAGGGCGGAGAAGCTCTGAAGAGGAGCGGTGGGGGATGAGGATGATGATGAGGCGGATGAGGATGAGGATGTGGGTTATAATGAGGAGCAGGATGTGGATGACGGTGAGGGTGAAGGTGATGGTGATTCTGATGATGATGGTGATGATGATGGTGATGATGATGATGATGATTATGCTGAAGGTGATGGTGATGACGATGATTGTAATGCGGATGAGGATGATGCTACGGATGGCGATGATGATGCTGATGCTGTGTATTCTTAGTGTGATGATGATGATGATGCTGATGGTGATGATGATGGTTGCGGTGATGTTGATGTTGACGCTGATTGTGGTCTTAGTGCTGATGATGATGCTGGCGCTGATGATGCGGATGGTGATGTTGATGATGAGAATGATGACGATGACGATTGACGATGACGATGGCGATGACGACGACGATGATGATGATGATGGCCGTGTTTGCACACTTGATTTCTGGTGGAACCGAGGGCCGTCGCGGTCGCGCCGATGCGCCGCATCCGCGTCGGCTCTAGTCTTTCTCTGGAGGCCGAGGCCTCCACCCGGATCCGCCTTGGCTCCGGTTTCGGCTTCCCGCTCGCAGGCAACGCAATACTCTTGTACCTGGCGCGCTGGTGGTTGCAATCCGCCGTGCCCGCGGCTCCCGTCGCGCCTGCGGCTGCGGCAGCCCCTCGCCCTGCCCGCAGTGCCCCTCTGCGACGAGGGCAGCGGGCCGCTGCCTTCCCAGGCGTTGGAGGCGACGGTGTACGTTTTGCTGTTGGCCTCCGAGCCCTTTCGCGGGGGGCTCTCGCTCGCCGTGGCGGTCGCCCGACTCCCTTGCCGGCGCCGCGTTCGGCGGGCCGATCTGGGCGGCGACCTCCACGTGCACTCGCAGCAGCCTGTGCGAACGGGTCGCCTGGCCGACGCGGGCAGCGGATTGGCGGGCCGGGCCACTTCTCATGTTCTCGGTCGGCGATGAGCTTTGGATCGAGTGCGACGGGCCTGGGGCGCGGCCCGCACACAAGCGCATCGCTGCGGCGCTGTCCTCCCGAGGGCATGATCATTATGCGATGCTCACATCCGACTTCGATGTCTACGTCGATGAGTGGGATGCGGGGAGCGCGGACATCCGCAACTGGTCGAAGAAGTGGGGCTGCGCCGCAGCCCCGCAGGATGCCGTCATACCTCTTGGGTTGCGACGGCACGACTTCGCCGCCATGCCGCCGGTCGCGCAGCTGGCTCAAGCCTTCGCGCTCGGAGCCGCGACTGCTGCCCCTCCTCCGCGTACCGGTGGTGGTGGCGGCCTGTCCACTCCCCCTGTGGCCGCAGGCGGCGCGGCTCTGGGAGGCGGCATCGCCGCGGGCGCGCCCGCGGCAGTCGGCTGCGCCGCTGCAGCCGCCGCCGCCCCCGCTCTGGCAGCCGCTGGCGGCGCGGCGGGCGCCCAAGCCGCTGGTGGCGGGCTCGCTGGGATTGCTGCCTTGGTTGCCGTTGCCCCTGCCGCCGGTGGAGACGGCAGCCCCCGCGTCCCCCGACGGCGCTGCCGCCCCAGGGCCTGGGGGCCCGCGGATGCTCGCCACGGTTTCGGGAACTGGATCGCGCAGCCGCGCTGCTCGCCGCGGACCTGGGGCCTGGGGGCCCGCGCTGCTCGCCGCGGACCCGCGGACATGCAGGGCCACTGGCATCGGGAATTCAGGGACAGCGCGCAGCTCATGCGACCGTCGTGTTTCCCCGATTGGCCTGTGCCATGGCCTTCCACGTTCCACTGGATCGCGACATGCCAAGGGGAAAACGGAGGCTCGCCGGTGGGACATCATCTCGTCTGGTCGGCGGCGTCGGGGCCCACAGTGCCTGTTGACGATTTCGCCGTCTCGACGCATCGCGAGTTTCCCAAGATCATGTAGGTCGCCCAGTCATTCAACCAGTACTGTGAATAGAACCCGTGTAATACCCTCATATAGTACTCCTTATCCTCACCTCTCCTGCGTCTGGCCGTTTGGGCTCAGGTATTGGGACAGATCGATCAGACCTTTGATCGTGCAGGAGGGAAAGACATCCATCTATCCCTCCTTCCCTCTACCAGCGGATCAGGGGTTCTGCACCCTTGTACTTCAGACCCATACACAGGTTATCAGCCCTTTTAAGCTCACTGTTCATCGAACCCCGCGTCGCGACCTCGCACGCGGCCTCGATGGAACCCAAGCGGCGCATGCGCCGTAAGGGGTCCATCGGGGCCTCGCGTCCGAGCTCTCCGACGGCGCGACGGCTCGGTGATGAGTTGGAGAGCCTTAGTGCGGACTGTGTTGGTGTCCCAGGTACCCCCCCCCCCCCAGGCCCCGACGGACCCGAGGCGCGGCTAGCTGCTGAACTTCACCGCAGCGCCGCCCGTGGGGAGGCAGGAGAAGGAGTAGGAACAGGTAGGATGGAGTTCCACACGCCTACCTTCGATCCTCCATCTCCTCCTCAGTCGGGAGCAATCCCAACTTCGTCAGGCGAAAGCCTCACTGGTCCTGATACTCCAGGGCGCTTTCGCGCTAACCGCCGATGGACATCAGGCGCTGGTACCCCCAGCCCTGCGACCGTTCCTGCTGCGGGGCACGTAGCCACCTTCGAGGAACTCAGTAGACCAGTGGCGGCACAGCCGCAGACGCAGTACCCCAAGGTATCATCGGATGAGACACCGCACACACACACGGTCCTAGTCGCAGCTCGTCCGCGCGCAACCGTCGTGGGGCCCCAGGCCCACGCGGCGAGAGTAGGTCGAGCCCGCGCACAGCCTCTCAGAGGCCAAGCGCTCCTCGCGAGAGGGGGCAGATGGAAGCCTACGCTCCCCGCCTCTCCATCTCAGACGACCAGCTGGCGGAAACGTCCGCCGCAGGTGAAATAGCTGAGCTCAGAGACCAGGTTGAAACCTTCGTGTCCAGGCAATATTCTGGACTACTGCAGAGCGTTCAGACGAACGCTGCCAATGCTGCAGCCATACGCCAAGATCTCGACGGTGCCTTAGGGATCATCGATTCCAGGATTGCCGAAGATCGACGCATCATAGGTGAACTGCAGTACCAGGTTGATCGCGAGGTGTCACACTCAGGTGAACGAACGGCGATGGTCGAGAACCTGCGCAACTACCTAGCGCAGATGGAGCAACAGCTTGTGCTCGTACGCGACACAGGCGTTTCAGCAGTCAGGATCTTACACGATAAGATCCACGAACAGCTCCGCAACCGACCAACACCAGCCGAGGCCACCGACCTTGGCGACGTTCAGTCTCAGATCAATGATCTTCGATCCCACATAGACCACACTACGACGACGCTTCGCAACGAAGCACACACCAACTCGTCGAACCTGATCGACACGTTGCAGCGTACTGAGAGAGTCATCACTCAAAAGCTTGATGCGACCAACGCTGTCGTGCAGCCACTCGCTAACCGGATCTCTGAAATCGAGCGGCGTTTCCCTGGTGTACAGGACGCCCTGGCAGAGTTGCGTGTCGGACGAGCCCAGACTGGCCAGCTGGATTCCCCTCCCACGGTTTACGATTTCGCCCGCCTCACTGACAGGTTGCAGGAGGTTGAGAAGGCGGCGGGCCACGCGCAGCTGGAGCTCTCCCAGGTTATTCGTGAGAGAGATACTGAGAAGGCACGTGTTGAGGGGCACCTCGCACGTCTGGAAAGCGAGCTGGAGGCACAAGGCGCCCGTCTCCGAGCCCACGAGCAACGACTTGATCGGTGCTCGCAACGTTCTCGGGATACTGATGAGTACACACGCCAAATGGTGGCCCAAATGCACGAAGACATGACGAGCTGGACGAATCAGCTGATCGACCACACCAACGACACCAGTCTCCACCTTCGACCTGCAACCGACCTGCACAGGCCGACGGAAGCGTCCGCCGAAGCGCCACAAGCTTCTGCAGGACAACAGCGACGTACGTCACCAGGAGCAGCCTCCGCGGCAGCTTCTGCACAGACACGCCACGTGTCTCCTGTGCGCACAGAACCGACTACCGACGGTGTACCGATACCCCCACAACCATTGTCTGCGGTTTCGGTCAATATTACTACTCCTATCAAGGAGTCAGACACCGTCCGAGTCCCTGTCTTGCCTAAGATCACGCAGCTGCTCGAGTGGCAGCAAAAGGTACGGAAGAACTTTGGCGCTGCCTCAGGGCGACCATCCAAAGCATATGCCTTCCTATGCGTGGCTGAACAGCCCGAGTGTATCTTCGAGGACTTGCAAGACAGTGGAGACTTTGAGAGCATCGATTGCAAACTCGCTACCGCTCTGAGCGACATCTTATCCTCAGACTTGCGCTACCAAATCAGGCTCATCGAAACCAGAGAGCACAAGGCAGGACGCATGCTCAAAGGACGCCAGATATACTGGCACATCCTACAGTCCTACAAAGTGACAGAGGTTGATGACGACCTGCACGACTTCGAGCGCCTTAAAGAACTGAGGATGAGAGATGAAGATTTGCAACGTTTTATTATTGACTGGGACGCTTTACTATTGGAGTGCCGAGAAGCACCCGATCCAAATATCTTGGAATCTCTGCTTCGTACACAGATTCGGAGACATGCCTGGATGAAACAAGACATGTACGAGTACCAGCGCATGAAGATCAGCGGCCCGAATCGTACCTATGACTGGCTCCGGCAGCGCGTCCTGGACGTACTGGAGCTCAAACAATTGGAGAAGAATCAGAATAAGTTACGGTACGAACATGAGACACGTTCTCAAGTCAATGTGTGCACTGCCTGGAAGAAAGGCAATTGTCGCAATGGTGAACGATGCAAGGCTTTGCGCACCTATTCCAGGGATTGGAAGAACCACAAATCTTCCAGAGCATCGACAGCTGGTGGCAACTCCCGCCGCAGCGTGTCAACTCCTGCGAATCACAAGAAGCCAGCATCGAAACCATTTTGCTTCGAGTTCGCCAAGCGCAACACATGCACCAGAGGCGACAAGTGCAACTTTGCACGCGTTGCACAGTGTAAAGACTTCGCCCAGAACAAGTGCCCCAAGGGCGACAAATGCAAATACGCTCATCTTACACATGGTGCGAGGACTCCCGAGCGAAGCCCGAGTCGACCACGGACCTCCAGTCAGGGTAGTCGTGGCCGATCACCATCCCGCGGATCAGGAAGCCAACGTTCTTCACAACGCGGGGGGTTCCGCTACGCAAGCGACTCACGCCATGGACGTGACAACCGACGCCAATACGACCGATCTCGTTCAACATCCAGGAGGTCCCCAGACTCTCGCAGTCAATCGAGAAGTCGATACGACAGATCTTCGAGATCTACCTCCCGAGGACGAGACAACCGTGGCGGCGGACGTGGCAGCCCACGCGGCCGTGATAGATCATATGGCAGTGACAAAGGACGTGGCAGACGTTCCCCGAGCCGCGGTTCGTCCCGTGGTTCCCCCCACGCCAGAGCACGTTCTCCTGCCAACTATCGACGTTCACGCCGTTCCGACCGCAGTTACGTCATTCGTGATAAGACCCTCATGGCCAACACTAAGGTCCCTACGACATCTACCAAAACACGCCGTCGGATACGCTTCGACACACGTAATGTGGAATACTACCTACATACCGTATCTGGCAGGGCCAGATTTGACAAGTGGAAGGAGATGCCGAACGAGGGTGACATTGTCAATGTACCAGACCCGCTACCACAACGATGGTGGGATCAAAGTGCAGACGCTCTACGAGAATGTCAAAAAGAGGCACAGCTGTGGTACAAAGATCTATATGACTACCGACACAACAAGGAGTCGGTGGTCACACCAACTGCGACCCGAGAATACGATGACGCTGTCAAGCAGTCATCAAAGACAGCCCAGACGAAGACAACGACGATGCAAGTCGACCCACCACGCTCGACCGCTGCATTGACACGATCTTGGGTTCTCGACAGTGGTTCTGCGCATCCTATTCAGGGTAAACACGAACTGACGCAGACCGAATCGGATCGCATATCTATTCGCGAAGAGCATATTCTGGAAACCGCCAATGGTGATCGTACTGTCAACGAGCACTACGAGATACGGCTACCCGAGGTTGCTTACATAGTTCAGCCCTTGCTTTGCCAGACTGTCCATCTTTACTATCAGTTGGGAAATTGATTGAGGTTGATGGCTTTCGGCAGCTTTGGGATCCTGAGCTGGGCTACTTGCTTCAGGATCCGGGGGGCCAATGGTATAAGATTCCAGTCAACAGTAGAGTTCCAGAATTACGACTCGACGACCTGACACTGATACGACCACCACGTCTATGCACTTCGTCAGCGCCCCGACGTCGTCAGCGCAAGCGTTCATCCGCCCGCTGCAACGACATATGTTGGTGCTTCAAAACTACAGAACAGTCAATAACTGCAGATGAGCTACGGCCCCACATAGGGACCTGCCCCAAGAGACTACATGTCGGCGAGGGAGGAGGAGCACGGACCGCCACGGTCGAATAACCTCCCGACACAAATAACGCCGAGCCTAACGTGGACACACCCACAGACTCGCCTACGTCTCAGACGCAGTGTACTCCTCCAACATGCGGGGGGCTAGCAGATACAGCTCAAGCAGATGCCGACATACCGACGGAGACGCTCACACTAGTGCACCACGACAATGGTCGCGTTCTTCCAAGCAGACAGAAGAAACCGATTGACCCGATGCATTACATGACCCACAGTCCAAAACACCCAGACTGTGAGATTTGTTCTCGCACGATGGCGCAGAATGCTCCGTGTCGACAGCGCAAACCACATCCACCGGCAGACCCACCGACGAGGATACAGCCTACGAAGCTCTTATCCCGAAGACGTTTGGGGAAGCTCTGACCGCCGGCCATATCGTCTTGGCCAAAGACGATGCCGCAGACAAGCACGGCGACAAGTATGCACTTGTTGTCCTGGATAGATACACCGGCATCTTCACGGCTCGCCCAGCACTACACAAAGACGCAGCTACCACAAAGGCATCCTTTCAACAGTTCATCGCCGCGAACGATGAGGTGAAGCATATCTACACAGACAACTCTGGGGAGCTTCAGAAGGCTTGCCGCCAACTGGGATGGAGACATGACACTAGTACGCCGCATCGTCCGCAAACGAATGGATTGATCGAGCGCATCGTCAAGATTGTCATTCTCGGTACGAGAGCTGTGTTACATATGTCTGGTCTGGGACATGAATGGTGGAAAGAGGCCGTGCAAGCCTTTTGCTGTGGACATAATTTTGTGCATGCATCCACGGGCGTTGCTGCCCTCAGCGAGGGGCATGTCGATAAGACAGCTCATGAAATACGTTTTGGTGAAAGTTTTCCCGGGCACTGCATTCCATTCGGTGCTCGGATCTTCTGGAAATGCTTCAACCCCGAGATTAATAACGAGACTGCAAAGTTCAAAGAAAATGCGAGGGAATGGTTATTCATGGCTTACCATGTACACTCTGGTGGACGATGGTCAGGTGACTATCTTGTCTTGGACACGGCTACATATGCCAAGAACCCCGATGGGGAACTGTGTCACGTGCACAGAGTCAGAGACATCATCATCCCTGATGGCAAGTTCACCTACCCAGTGAAAGAAGGTACTCTGCGACGCCACAACTCTGAGGCACACGACGAGGTCAAGGCATCTACCTCTCGCCCCATGGGCGACAAACCAATGCCCGATCCCCCACTTTCCTACCCTGAAGAATGGGATGACCCGTCTATGATGACAACGGAAGACAACACCGCTGATATCCACGCATCGGCCTCTGAAGTTGCTGCACCAGCGCCGGAGCACGACTACTGGGAACAGCGCGGATATTGCGTCATCAGACATACGCGTACTCCACGCAAGGAATTGTTCATCCCGACGGACGACGTCATGAACATACCTGTGCCTGTTGATCAACTCGACGTGACACGAGATTTCAAGACGACTTCTACTTTTGAAGGAGCAAGTGACTTTCGCGATGTTTGGGACGGTGTCAGCGCCAACGACCACAGGGAGTTGAGCGAGCCATGGGCCTGCCTGGTTCGATTCTATGAGCTTCCAAAAATAACGCCAGATGGCAGAATGGTGGTCCGTGGCCGCGAGACACGTGCACAGACTACTACGCGTCCTGATCACATTCTTCCCGAGCGTTGGAAAACCTTATCTCGTGGACAACAGAAGAAAGAAATCGAGTACGCCGAAGATGTTAAACGAGCTCGTGAGATTCGTGACCGAGCTGCACTTCGAGTGTGGACAAGACAGGACAGACAGGTCAACAATTTCCGTACCACTGCAGCCGGCGGACCCACGTGGAATGCTGTGGAACGAAGGTTTACATGCGACACTGACAACGGCGCGGTCATCCGTGACGAAAACGTAAAGGGCGTGACGAACAAAGAGATACTGTATGCCAAACTACCTGGTGGGCCACGTGACATTACTACGGTACTATACTACCGCCAAGCTCCACAACAGCACGCTGGAGAGGAACGTGCTTTGGTACTTGTGGATAGTGAGGGGACCGACTTTGGGACCAGGAACCCGCTTATGCGCCAGTTCACCCAGTCGGTAGCAATGCCCACTATGCCACGTGAGACGATCTATACACCGGCACACAGAGACAAAATTCCCGATTCCTCATGGGCACGCCCGGCCCTAGTTACCAGAAATCTGAATAAGGAAGAAGTTGCCGCAGAACCACGTGCACATAAAGCCCTACGAAAAGAATACGAGCGACTGGAGAAGAAACAAACGTGGATGTTGGAGACTATTGCAGAAAAAGCTGATATTGAGTCACAAGCTATTCGCACTGGGATGAAAGTTCATTTCTTCAACATCTTGGAGCTATCTTCAGTCAAACACGAGGAAC
The DNA here is from genome assembly GCA_963575745.1 of Prorocentrum cordatum. Classification (NCBI taxonomy): domain Eukaryota; class Dinophyceae; order Prorocentrales; family Prorocentraceae; genus Prorocentrum; species Prorocentrum cordatum. Next base: position 10,900 of record CAUYUJ010017841.1, read on the forward strand.
TTCCACCTGATCTACGTGAATTCAAGGGCCGAGTGGTGGTTCAGGGCAATACAGGCAAAGATGAAACTGGTTTGGCCGCCATATTCGCCGACGCCGCTTCCAGTGCCTCGCATATTGAGGCTTCCAAACTTTGCGATGCTACTGCATTATTGCCACAATATGCGGGCGAACAAAGTGACGCACCTGGAGCCTACACGCAGGCATTATTATACGGCGACGGACGAATCGATCCAGTTGATATTTGGATTACCATACCCAAGTGGCGCCAACCGGCATCCTGGTCAAAATGCAAAAATCCAGTGTGCCGATTACGATTGGCACTATACGGACACCCTCTTGCAGGTGTCTTTTGGGAACGCAAGTGTCGCACATGCTTGGAAAGCGTTGGTTTCGAGCCTATTCCAGGATGGGAATGCGTATGGAGACACAACAAACTGGGACTGATACTTTCAGTATATGTGGACGACTTCAAATTAGCCGGACCAGCTAACAATCTACAAGCCGGCTGGGATTATATCCGCAAAAGCGGTATTGACTTGGATCCACCTGCTCCATACTCGCAATATCTTGGCTGTGGACAACAGGCATACGATGTACCGCAGAACATCTTCGACAAAAGAATGTCTACCATACGACCTATGTTGCCCGTACACAATGAGAAAGATTACAATACAACCAAACAAGTTCGTGGAATTCGACATGACATGCTTGGTTTTACCGATCAGTGCATTGAGCCGTACCTGGAATGCGCTTCCAAGCGCGCTCAGGGACCCGGGTCACGTCGGAAACGGTCCGACTCGCCGAGGACTTCGCGATCCAAATCGCTTGCATCCTCCGGGTCGGTCGCCAGACCTACTAGCGTTCTCAACGCACGGCCACGATCATCCAGCCCAGCAAGATCGGTCGATACACCATCTACTACAACAGAATCAATACCAGTCACATACGATGACTTACCTGACGCCGAAACCCCTGGCATCGAGGACACCTCCTTCAACGATTCCGATTACTCTGATGATGGCATCCTTGGCCAGGACGCGGCGAGTGTACTGATGAAGATTCTCTACCTGGCACGTTGCTGTCGTTTCGATCTTTTACATCCAGTATGTATGCTTGCCAGAGAAATTACTAAATGGAATACCACGTGTGATAAACGTCTACATCGATTGATATGCTACATCAAAACGACGCGTACACATTGTTTACACGGATGGATAGGCGGTTCGTCAGACAAGTTATAATCATGCTCTTCACTGACGCCTCGTTCGCCGATTGCATTACATCCTCCAAGTCCACTACCGGCGTCTTCGCCGCGCTTGTTGGACCAAATACGTTCTTCCCAGTCAACGCTGTGTGTAAGAAACAAACGGTTGTATCGCACTCATCTACAGAATCCGAGATCGTTGCTCTTGACTCAGCACTACGACTGGAGGGACTACACCTACTCTCATTCTGGGAAGCCGTGGTGGGAGTTGCCAACACATGCAAAGAGAAGAATACTTGCCTTGGCTGCCAGGGGCGCGCCGACACGGCGACGTGGCCGACGTTGGCCGCCAAAAAGAGGCGCAATCCATCGCCTCGCAAGGCACCCCCCACAAGGGGATCCTCTCCTAGCCGTAGGCAACTACCGCCGACTACGGAGTTACCTACGCCTCCAAAGAGGCGTGCGATATCCCACGAGGGCACCGTATTGCACGTGGATCCAGAACCAGCTCAGGAGATCAGCTCTCCCAAAGTGCGTCTTATCGTCCTCGAGGATAACCAAGCCGTGATCAAAACTGTCCAAAAGGGACGTACACCAGCACTTCGTCATCTTCATCGTACTCATCGTATCAATATGGATTGGATATGTGAGACATGCCAACTCGAACATATTGAGCTCAAATATGTAGGTACAAAAGAGCAGATTGCAGATATGATGACCAAACATTTCGAGCCAAAGAAAGCAGACCTCTGGAGGGACCTCTTGGAACACTCGCTCATCTTTCCCGTTGCTCCGGCCCAGTGTCCTCCAAAGAAACCATGGAAACCACTGAAAGGGCCTCGGGGGCCCGACGGTTTACCTCATGTTGCCGAACCTCCAGAACTGGATGGATGCCCGGAAGTATGCAAAATGCGTTGGACAAGCCAATCGCGAGGGCATATGTGCATGTATGTACCACATTGGTGCACCCGCTGCAGCTACCGGTTCGCGCACACCTCGTTCGAGAGCACGTTCCCCGCACGGTAGACAGCCCCGCCATCCTCCCTCACCTCCCCAGGCTACAGAGAGGTCTAGGACACTCCTTATGCGCTCGTACCGCAGCATTTTTACGACTCGAGCTACAAAGCTTACAGGCATCCTGTTCGCCGTGTGCGAGGCACAAATAAGTGAGATCGGTTCTAATCCCGATGCCCCCATCCACGAGATGGATCAGGCACAGCCGCTCCACCTCATCGGCTGGCCCATCGGCTGCGACGCTGAGTACGACCCGAACGCCAAGGACGACGACCGCGTGGGCTTCACGTACCATGCTCAAACTGGTCGTCCTCGTGATCCCGATGATGGATATATATACATACATCAGCGGCGCGCTGATCGCAGTGAAGATTTTGATCTCCGCGTACCCGACGAATCCACTATTCGAGAAGTTGCCCGCTCTGCGTCCGCCGACGTCAAGAGTTGGATCAGCGAAACTGGTGGATCAGTCGGCGGCGACGCCAACTACGAGTACAGCACGATTGCGGCTACACCATGGCTGTCTTTCATGAGGGCCATGTGCATGGTTTCCAGCCTCTTCACTCGTAACTCGTCTGTACAAGAAAGTGTTAGTGGCTTACATGATCCTTTGAACGCAGTGATCCCAGGAGCGCACCGCAAGTGCCCGCCAATGGACCTCGCGACGGTGATATTGAAGACGGAGTGGATGATGATTCACAACGATTGGTCCAAAATTGGCAGTGCAGTGCTGGGACAATATGCCGAGGACAGCGTTCAGGATACAAAATACTACTATGGAAATGGTCTTTGTGCACCTTCTGATGTATACAGCAATGGATTGGCAACTCCAAGCTATGCTCCTAAACTTGATCGTGCAAAGATCAAGTTACCCACACGCCCACCTGGCTTAGCCAGGACATCAGATACTGCGGGGCACATCGGCCACGTTGTTGAAGATAATCTTGTCACCGAAATGAGGGCATTTTCCGACATTAACCAGACAGGCAAATTCCGCCGCAAGCTCAGCGCATGGCTGACTGCGCGCGGAGGCTTCGGAGGTATCGGATCATACTCCAAGACGGTGGCAACGCCATCCGATCACCCAGACGGCTGGCAGGCAATACCAGAGCACGACGAGACTATGACGAGTACTTACCGTTGGCAACCATACGACGAGGGCTCTGTCTTCATTGGCGAGGCCCCTACCGAGGTCGACCCTGGTTCCACTCCTGGTCCTGATATTGACCCACTCGAGCTTGAACTAGCAAAGTACAGCGCGTTTTGTGGTGGTCGGTTGGTTTCTACTCTTCTTTCAGATAACGGGTGGTACTCACTCGTACAAGAAGATCTGGGACTTCTCTTGCATCATGCCTTCGGTCCATCAGGGCACGCATACAGATGGGCCAGCTTGTACACCGATTCAACATGGATTATGCAGCCCAAGAAAGGGTCCAAGGCCGCCAAGCACAAGAAGTACCCAAGTCACGGCATTGACGAGCCCAACAGCCCACGGAAGCGAGACCATTTCGCCAAAGTATCAAACGTTGGTCTCGTGCCGCTATTTATGCCGTGCCTCAATCGCGCGGAATGCATGGGTGGCGCTACCCTCGGGCACTTGTCGACCATCATCCGCGACGACATCATGATGTGGGCATTCTCCTTTGGCAATTACAAAGAATGGTCCAAACAGAACGACGCGCCGATTGGCCACGATTGCATTCTATTGCCAGGGGCTGGTGGAGACCCGCTGTGGCATGGCAGAGCTCCGTGAACAGCGTACGCAGACACAGTAGAGCCGTACCACAGCTATTCTCAACAACCAGTTCGAGCCCACCCTCGAGCAGCGCAACATGATCAAGATGATCCGCGAGGCCAGAGGCCTGATGTTATACAGCGACAACGCCTCTATCAAAAAGTGGCGCGAATTCAACGAGGCCATCTGGAATTATTGGGCCAATGATTTTCCTGCATATGTGAAACAAAGGCACTATTGCAGAGGCCTCAATGCCATGGTGGTATGGAGCGCGAACGACATCGCATGTGCCAGCCACGGACAGAAAACCGTGGACATGCGTCGTCACGAGGATCGAGCACCTACTGCTGTGCGCGAGCTCCAGAAGATGGAATGTGAGGGCGGCGTCCCGACGCTCATGCCAGTACACGTACAAGTGGATGTATCACGCTTTGTCGACGTGATGCAGTACTTCCGTTGCCCCACGGTTATGGGGCCTGGCAAAGCAGCACAGTGGGGCGTGCACCCGAACTTTGATTACCACACGGACGATTTGACGATGCAAAATCGTGGTATTACAGTTCTTCCAGCAGACCAATGGATAGAAGCGTACGATAGAATTACGCCTCAGGCTTGGCATGCAAAACAGAACAACCACAACATGGCGATGTTTACGACACAGTTCTGCGACGCAGTATGCTATCGCAACTTCTGCGCTTTGATTCAGTCACTGCCTTCTCAGCCGTATCCATTCAGGCCCCCCATCATGACTCCCGTCACGGACGAGCAGGCCTACAGACAGGCCAAGGAGATCATGGAGGTTCTTGACTTCAGAGAGAGGATCACAAACGAATGGAAGAGAGATCTCAGCCTCACGACGCTGATGACACAGACAGCAGGCGAGATGGCTCATTGTGCTTGGATGGCATCATGTGCAGATGGTACGCTGCCGGCATCACTGCCTGCTACCGCAGGTGACCCAAGCGTACCTATTCCTGGAATCCCGACACAGGCACCAGCACTTGATCCTCGCGTGCCGAACAAGGCTATTCCTCAGAACGATCCATTTGGACCTGCATATGACGAGTTATTCAGTTCCCTCTTAATGCTGATCAACGACTACCCTGGGGCGTGGGCATCCTGGGATTCAGTCGAGAAACAAGAGCTCCTCCACCCCAAGATCATCAAAACAGTTGAAGATGCACATGCTGTTACTTGGGTTGTGTTTGAGCAGTTTCTACAGCAGATTACCGATTTGGACAGAGACGATGAGGCGACCAAATCACGACTCATTGCAGAAGGCAACAGGTTGAATGCGCACCGTGTAGGCCTTGCTGCCGAGAACCAACAGACCATCGAAGCATGCAAAACATTCTTCACACAGAATGCATTGGATCGAGTGGCATTGGGACACGATCCCGATGTTCCGACTGCCGTATGGCGCGCGGCGGTCGAGGCGGACCAGCCAGCACCACCAGGCCCATTGCCTGAGCCTGAGCCACTACAGCCTGGCCCGCAACCGATAGCCGCACCAAAGCCATCAACGCCTGGCCCGCTCCCAAACCGCACGCCAGCAGACCAACCGCCAGCAGATCAGCTCCCGAAAGCCGAGGCAGTCCCGATCCCCGACGACGGCACTGACCTAGATGCGATGGAGCTGGAGGCAACTCCTGCCGACGACGACCCTTCTCCACACACGGTGAATGTATTGTCGTGGCAGGACAGCTGCGAGCGTTCTATGTACGAGGACATCAGCCAGGTAGGGATGTTCGATGACGCATGCACTATTCGAGAGTACAAGCTGCAAGCAGGCATCGTGGATGACCATCCGTACGTTTCTCCAGTATTGCGGGGTACATCCGCGATCAATGGATTTGCTTGCCTGCAAGATGAGGAATGGTTCGATCAATTGCAACACGACGATTGTGTGATTGCTCATGCTCCCGACATTGCACAATCTGTTTTTTTTTTCCCCCCAGAATGGAAGTGGATATCGTTACCACATTACGACGATATACGTTATGGTCCTGAATTACTTGATGAGTGGCTCGGAGAACCCAAATACATGAGCAAAGACATCGCGACGATGTTACGCCACGAGATTCACTACAATAAGTTCCACATCAAACAATTTCACGATCGACGTATCGACATATGGCCAACGACAACATATCGTGAGTGGAAGATCCCAAGTAATTGGAAATCCTTTCAGGATATGGTCCGATGGAAATTCAGTGATCGTAAAAACCACAACGGACCATCCATGGATGCGGCCATGACGCACTTCAAAAAGGATGGTGAGACATATGGGTTTCCCGATTGGAACGATTACTACCCGATCTTCATCATTCGTGCGTTCCAGAAACATATTGACCCGCAGAAGAACCAGATCGAGATATACGCCAAACCAATCCCCGAAGGAGGCGACCCCAGCTGTTTCGATTGGAACAGCGTTATTGCCATTCGATGTGTCGGAGGCCACAGTTGCGTCAATCCACTGTCCAAACCATGGGACCTGGGCTGGGAGAGCCCACGCTGGACAGACGTGAAATACCTCCACCATGGCACGACATTCCGTGCTTGGCGCAACATTCTCAAGACAGGGATCATTCCCGGCTACGTCGATCCATCTTCTCAGAGAGACAAGCATTATAAACCATCACCGCGCACGGAGGCATTTTTCAGTTCCAGCACATATAGACAATGTCCAGAATAATCCCCACACCTCGGTACAGTCATACAAGTTCAATCACTACATGAACGAGGTCGAGCTGGTGATCAACATGGAGATTGCCACAAAAGCTGGTTGCAGATTTTGGTTGGGCGCTCAAGGCGCTATTATGACAGAGGACGTGGTTCCAGCAGCGGCAGTCATTGCAATTCGCCGTCTCCAACCACGCCACACGCACGGCCAGCAGATATGGCCGGAGGGCCCGTCCTGGGACTATCCGCCATTGGCCGCAAGACAACCATTGAGCAAATGCGAGATTTGCGCCGTTCTTCCTGGGCAGGAGTTCATCGATCACCCTCCTGGGATTACACCAGCTGACACGGATCACGACATGGATCAGCAGCCAAGGATACCATCAGCATCAGCATCTTCGGCTCAGCGACCGATTGCCCCTCAGCTGGGGGCAACCCCTGCTGGCCGCATATCTGGCGCCGACGCCTTGGACGAACAAACGGTCCGCGCTATGATCGCCAAATGTGAGCACAAACCAGAAGATAAATAATGGTTAATCGCTATGTCATACTGCCGAGAGGCCCTTCGACCCATCACATCAAAGATTACACAGAAAGATTGGAATCGTCGGCCTATATTTAATGATGTTCGCATGGGGGACTTCATTGTCACTCAGAATTGGGGATCTACCAATTGTTATCATTATGACAATCACTACCCCAAGGGCAATCACAACACCAAGGTCCTCATGAACAAGGGCCACATATACGGCCCAATCATTCATTTCAGAGTCTTTGACAAGTTCTTTGCGGCACAAATACCTATCCTCAACTACGGTTTACGATGGGTAAACATATGGTACAACGACAAAAGCATGCCTCTCAAGGGTGTTGTCTTCGCTTTGCCAGTACGTGCCGACATCGACCCGAGAGATATGAATGCTGCGCTGGAAGGACCATCCTCATGCCGCGACAAAATACATCAGCATAAAACAGATGGTGATCTACCATATCTCGGAATGCCGAGCATTTATAAGCCACGTATCCCACGTACGCCGACCAGACGGCCCGCTCCTCGGACACCCGATCCCGAAGAGCTGGTGGCCACACCTGCCGAGGATACTGCTTCCGCGGACGATGGACCCCAACAAAAGGCAGGCCAATCTGCTGAACCTCTGGTTACCGTCATTGTGGATATATCAAAGATACCACCCACTGCCGAGGAGAAAGCGGCAAATGACAACATGAGAGCAGGTTTATCAGCAGAGATCCAAGCAGATAAGCACGTCGACGCGAGCATCCTCGACAATATTATCGGCCCGCCAGAAGACTTCCTCAACCACCCCGACTACGACCCAGAGGAGGACTCAAAGTGGATCAAACAATCATATGGCCACCGCAGATACCGCTGGACATCGCAGTTGTTGGTGGACTCACCTATGATAAAGGTGAAACAAATCATTGAGGTGCACACTGGCGCGGACAGATTTGTGGTGGATACATCGCAGTCGTACTTACGATTTGAAATTCAATTCGAATCCAAAACATGGAACGCGGAGACATACTATTTGGATTACAATCATACCCACAAATGGGCACGCGACTTACCAATTTGTAGTGCAGATAGCTTCTTCAAAAAATTGGTACACTACCTGGACCCAGAGGTCATCGAGGAGTCGACTACAGGCGTCTTCCAATGGATCTCTAAAGTGTATCAAATCATATTGCTGGGCAGTATTGGGGAGCTCCGTGATTTCGCAAAAGATGCTACTCATCAGAACCACCCTGCACTCCAGACGTTGCGCGATCTACTTACACACTGCATCAAGACATTCGGCAATCCAGGCTTCCCCGTATGCGCGGAGCTGGTGGAAACACCTGCCGCGCCACGTGACCCAGGCGCGGGGCAGGACATTCCCGGGGATCCAGGCAGCATTGCATCCGCAGCTCCAGATCAGGAAACCATGGTACGGATCATAGCCGAACAGAAGGGAATCAACCGCGAGGAGGCTGACAACGAGTCCGCCTTGCAGGAAGAGGCTAGCCGTATCCGTGCAGAAAACGTATGCCATTGTGATACTGATGACGCGGACAACGACACGACCGAGCGCGTAGGACTGCCAGGGGAAAGATTATCTAGGATCGAGATCGAGGGAATGAGCAGATCGATCGCTTCCCGACCGAACGCCGAGATCAACCGCGATGCCATGGATCAGATCGGCCGCAGTCTTGCTCGTGGTCGGGGAACTCGCTGGGGATCTCGTGGGCACTTCACGATTGACGGAGCCCCAGAAGATATCCAGCATGATATCGCGCGATGTCGGAATTGCGATCGCATCTTATCCCTAGGGATCGTTGCAGATGAAGGTTCCTTTTGTGACATCTGCTGGCAGTGCACTGTTGCCGTAGGTGCTACGGGTAAAAGTACCGCTGTCGAGAGCGACCTGGCATACCTCCAGAAGCTGACCCACTGGATCAAGACGACGCTCTCCCAGGGCGACATCGCGAGGTACATGAGAGACGGAGCGCAGGTCATCATGACGGGCAAGCGCTCTATTCCAGGCAATGAGAAAGACGTGCTGAGGAGAATGGCCAATTCCGCTAGGAAGAGGTATGAGAAGTGGGTCGCCTCTGGCTCCCCTCCTGCACACATGTGCAGATTGATGGGCGAGCGTGAGGACGACAGACCCCTATACCATCCATTTGCCAATCTCATTCAGCGCTTTCTCAATGAGTTGAAGTTTCACCACCAAATGACAGGCGCTCGTGTCAATAAAGGCAAGAACGCCTATACCATTGAGGACGTGCGCGACGCCGGTGAAATCCTCGAGACCAGCATCAGGACTGGCCAGGCTGGTCGGAAGAAGTGGCGGTTGAACGCAGGCAGACTCGACCGAAGCACGCGGCAGGCACGCGGACTTGTCGCGATTGCCCTTCTCGGAGGGGATGGCGCCCGTGAGAGATCGCGCAGCGCAAGCTTGCCGCGCTTGCTTATGTTGAACCCGCCTTGGGTTCCACTGACCAGAGGGGGGTTGATTCAGGGATGGGAACCGATCCGATCGAACCTGATACACACTCCCAGTACTCTGATGATGCCATGGAGCCACGCATGCCGCGGCACCCGCCGCCGCCGCCGCGCCCCGCCCCTGGCGACGCTGCAGGGTCCAGCGCCTCTGGCGCGCAGGACTACACGCCCGCGGGGCCGCGCGGCACTGCAGCGCAGCGGCAGAACAGCGAGGGCAGCCGCAGACCTACTACACCTCCCCGCGCCAAGAGGGCGCGCATGGCGGAGGACTACGCTACATGGTGGCGCGACGAGCTGGAGGACAGCCAGTGGGGCCCCAGATACTGGAACTACTACATCAAATGCTGGATATACATCGCGGACAACAACGACGAGTTCGTCTACGTCCGCGACATCCCGTACAATGAGTGGTTCCGCCACTGGATCCCGAGGACTCCCTGGGAGACCTTCAAAACGAGCTACGTGTCGCAAGATGGCCACAGGATGTGGGACCGCAGGTTCTACGAGAGGGGCAACGCGTAGTAGAGTCGGCCGCCAGGCCCACCGCTCGAAAGGCTTGAACGTCATCATAATACAAGTTCGCCTTGAGCGGTGGCTATTATATTCTTTTAGGCCACTTCACTATCTAAGACAAGTGGCCACGCATGCACACATATTTTGCGATAACCACGGCGGCCTCCCAAGGAGCAACGCCAATGGGAATCGCCAAATACAGAATTTATATATATGCAACTTTTCGTGTTCATCAACACGACTTTGCGTCTGGCCAGACATTTGCTTTGATATATAGATGTGTTTCGTAACACGATCGTGCTCATCAACACGATCTCAGAATGATTTTTTTTTTACCGTTTACTCTTTAGACTCTGCTTATATTGCGTTGAGAATGATCTGACGGCCAGCTCTCTACAGACAGCTGGTGGCAGCACCTGCCTCGCTTAGGCGAGGCAGATTCTGATGTCGCTTTAACTGGTTCAGATCCTCTTTCTCCGCCCACCCGTGTCTCATTCTTCTCCGCCCTCGAGTGCCGAAGCGTTTTTTGGGGGCGCACCGAGGGGGCACCAAAGCGTGCTTGGCGAAGAAATAAGGACCCTGGGTGTTCCTTCTTACCTTACCCTGCAGCTGAGGCTATACTGATCTTGCGCTCAGCTGCCTGCTGACTTGAGGATTGAAGGAGTAAAAGGGTGACGGATTCTTTTCCTCTGTTCCCGAGTCCTACCCTCGCGGGCGGGATTCGGGGCGGGGGGTGTGAATAGAACCCGTGTAATACCCTCGTATAATACTCTCTTATCCTCACCTCTCCTGCGCCTGGCCGTTTGGGCTCAGGTATTGGGACAGATCGATCAGACCTTTGATCGTGGAGGGAAAGACATCCATCTATCCCTCCTTCCCTCTACCAACGGATCAGGGGTTCTGTGCCCTTGTACTTCAACCCCATACACAAGTTCGACGGTCGAACCTGGCCTCCATGGAGCTGGTCGCGCGGCAGCGTCAGTTCTACCGGCAGGCCCAGTGCCAACTGCACTACTGCCCGCCAAGCTACTCCTGATCGTCCTTGCCATGGGGGGCAAGCGCGGCCAGCCGTCGGCCCAGCCCCGCGGCTCGCGCCGCGGCGGTGGGCGCGGCCGCAAGGTTTCGAGGCCTGGCAACGGCGATGGCGCTGGGGGCGCATCGCCTGCCGCGGCCTCGCTCTCGCGCGCTGCACTCGCGGGCGACAGCTTCGAGCGCGGCGCGTGCGGGTCCACCGGCGCCTCGCAGCAGATGAAGGGCGCGGCGGTGCCGTCCTGCATCGCTTGCTTCGATCGGTACTCGAAGGGCTTCACGCAGTTCGGCTCTCTGGAGGTAGTCCAGGCGGGCGTGCAGGGCGATGATTCGCACATCTACGACTGCTGGCAGGAGGCTTTGAGAAACGAGTTTGGCGAGCGCGCGCACTTCTGCCCGACGTCTGTCGACGAGGGGCAGGAGTTCATTGTCTCGGTCGCGAAGCCGATGGTTGGCTTGAACCGCTCGCAGCTCATCTCAGACGTGCTTCGCGACGAGCCAGGGAAGACGGGCATCGAGCTGCAGGGCCTGCCCGACCACGAGGGGAACATCTACCAGGGTCCCCTGGTGCCCAACCCGAATCGCCCGCACCTGGAGTGCGACGTTACCAGCCAGGTCGTCGCCAGGATGACGACGCACAAGATGCAGCCATTTCAGCAGACGTTCTCGGCGCAGACGGCGGGCACCTACACTTACGTGAAGAAGAATCGGTTAGGGGGGGCATTGGGCCACTCGCGTTCAGATGTCCGACAGCGTCTGTTGCGCAGCGCCGTTGCCGCGCCATCTTGATTTCGTTTGCCACCCAGCCCTCGCGGCCTCTTGGGGGCCTTGGCGCACCTCATGTGCCTCTCCCTCTCCTGGCCCTCACCGTTCCACTTGCTGGTGCGAATGGCGTTCCCCGCCCCCCTCCCGCGCGCCCGTGTGTCGTGCTGTGGTCGTCGCCGAGCTTCTTTGCAGCCTCCTTGACCACCCCCCGCTGCCGCCGCCCTTTTCGCCCCAGGGGGGCGGCGATAGGGGTGGCGGCCTGGGCAGGGGGCGCTGTCGGACACCCGTGCGCGAGTTGCGAAGTGGGCCTCCTCAAGGCGATGGCGCAGGAGGGTAAGATGAAGACCGTCTGCGTCAAGGCGCGAACGGAGAACCACGCATTCGAGTCGTTGAAGCTCAAGGGGGGCCAGTACAGGATGTCGCAGGCCGAGATCGCCGCGCGGGCTCAACACCTTGAGGAGCAGGGCGTGAGTCCGTCTGCCAGCCCGAACGGCGCCTCGCCAGGTGGCGTGCAGCCAGCGGCCGCGGCCGCTGCGGGGACTGGCCCGATGCTGAACCCGAGTGCGATGGCTTGCTCGAGGACCGTCTTCACGGGCGAGGGTGGCCGCGGGCCTCGCACTCCAGACGCAGAGCCACGGGGGGCAGCCGGGTCGGCGGCGATGTCGGCGGAGGGGAAGCAATCTGAGGTGGAGGAGCTCGTGGGGCGCCGCATCGCCGCCCTGGGCGTGAACAGGTGCTGGCCAGTCGCCGCCATGGGCCGCGAGCTCCGCTGGGCGAGGGAAAGCCACCAGACCATCATGGAGGGCTGCCCCAACCCGCAGGGCAGCGAGGTGGCGGACACGCTGAATGAGCACATCCTTGTATGCGACGCGATCTGCCAGCTGGTCGAGAAAAACCGATGGCAACGCTGCCAAAGGCCAAGCTGGAGAGCCTCCTGAAGGCCATCGAGGTGGGGGGCGAGGACATGCCATCGAAGTGGAAGCTGGACGCACTCAAGCTCAAGGTCAAGCGGTTGTTGCGTTGGTGATTGCCCGAAAGAGAAGTTGGGCTAGGCCAGGGGCGCCGAGGTGGGCGCCACCCCGCTGGCCCAGCCCAGCCTCTCTTGTTCGGGCACCGCCCCTTAGCGCATCCTGAAAGGTCACCGAGTTCATCAAGAGTGGCGACTTCGACGTGCATGAGTTCTTTGTCATCGTCGTACCGTGGGGAGTCCAAGCTGAAGGTGACATGAGCGACGCCAGGTACACGCCCACGCGTCCACGGGTGCTCACGTGCGACGGGAGCTTGTCGGACAAGATCGTTGTTGGCGAGGGTTTCTTTATGGAAGCGTTGGCCCAGTTCATCCAGAGTGGCAAGGTGGGGCAGCTCAGCTTGGTCAGATTTTGCAGCAAGTGCTTCGATTGGCTCGACGAGAAGTGTCCTGCTGACGAAGAGTTTGACGACGACGTCTCGGCGACGACGACGTGCTTGGAGGCAACCTCGTACATCGCCGACCCCGTGCGCCTGGAGTGCAAAGACGCGCTGCTGGAGATGGCGGCTGCGAAGTCGACGGAGGTTGGCAAGGCGTGCTTGCGCCGCCTGAGCTTGGCGGTGAAGCGGTCGGCGCACTACGCAGCGCTCAAGGCCAATCCCGCATTGAGCGTCCGAGGGCGGGTGTCCGCGCATGTCGGGGCTTTCTGGGGGGGGGGGGGGGGGGGGGGGGGGGGGGGGGGGGGGAAGGGCAGTGGTTCCCCAGGGCTGTTTCTGGTTGTCAAGCTGGGTCGGGGGCGGGATGTGAAGGTTGAAGTCCCTTGGGGTCTGGGGCCGAAGTTCCTCGTGGGCTCCGCAACGGGCGGCAGAGGGGGTGGGCGACCCGATCGCGGGCGGAGCTGCTTGAGGCCGCGCGCGTCGAATGGGTTTCAGACCCTGCGTGCCCCCTCAACGGCGAACCAGCCCGCCATCGAGCCAGCCGCGCTCTCCCACGTCCAGCTCGAAGCTCAGCCCACCCACTTGTCGTAACATCCGCGCTGGCCGCGGTAGCTTCGACGCGCGCGGACCCCGTCCCCGAGTTGGTGTAGCGCGGGTTCTGCGCAGGATGAGTTCGACCCGTATTTTTTGAAGACGAGCGAGCTTTTCCCGCATATGGTCCAGCTGCTGGCGACCCTGAACGCGGCGACGGACGTCAGAGGGGTAGAGCAGCCGGGGACTCTGAAGGCAGCGCTCGAGCTGTTGCCGAACGTCGTGACGTACTGTCGGCCAGGCTGCTTCGTTTCAAGGAACAGGAGAGCGCGAAGTTGGACGAACACGTTAACGGTTACTTGTTTTGCGGTGCCCTCGCCGAGGCGATGGTTCCGCGCGGACTTCCATGCTGGCCGATGCGAAGGCATTGGTCGCCATCGCTAAGACCAGCATCCCAGAGAAGGGTTCATTGTGGGCGACGAAAATGGATAAGATCAAAGAGAAGGAGTCCGAGATCAACCAGTTCAGCGCCAGGAAGGGCTTGGCGCAGCTCGCGGTGTCCCTCAACGACGAGATCTTGATGAACCTCGATAAGGTCAAGGAGGTGCTCCCAGTGATCGAGTCCGTGCTGGCCGCTGGCGGCAGGGGCGTGGGGGTCCACAGGGGTAGCGCTGCCACCATCTTCAGGAAGGTCTACTCGGTGATCTGCCAGTCTGTCCGTGCCCCGACGGAGGCTGCACCGTATCTGCACACATTGATGACGCTTGCGGAGACAAATTGGTTGGCTGGCGAATCGGCGGTGAATCTCGACAAGGTGATTACCATGCTCAGGCTTGGGCCCCCCTCTCGCAGCAGCGCGCTCAGTGGGCGCAGTCTGGTAGCGACGACGCGGTGCGGCTGATCAAGGATGGTTTGGCAAACCTGGTGACAAGCATCCGTTCTTCGGCCATGGCGATGCAGTCCACTGGCTTGGTGGCAGAGGTGATCTGGGCGCAGTCGGACGTGGCGGCGGCGACCGAGGAGATGAACTCAGCGGCCAATGTGTGCATGGCGATCGTGGCCGATGCCATGGAGGCTGCGACGGCGGCGTTGAAGCCGTTCGCGGCGGGCACGGAGGCGTTCGACCAGCCTTGGGACCAGGGCCTGGGTGCGGACGCGGACATGGACTCGGTTCTGGAGCGCGTGGAGGAGACGATCTTGCAGATCGACGGGGGCTCCTTCCAGAAGCGGATCGACGCTGTCCTCGACGCGAAGAGGCGCGCCGTGGGGTGGGCGCAGGTCCTCGAGGCGCAGCAGGTTGAGGAGGCGACCAAGGAGGCGGTCGTCGCGATGAGGGCGGCGAGCTCCGCCAAGTTCACGGCGCCGGTGGTGCACGCGTTCAACGCGCGCGCTGGCCAGGCGCCGAAGATGCGCAGCATAGTGAACGCGTGTCGCAAGGGGGCGGCGGAGGCCGACGCCGTCGGCGCCATGCGCAAGGACGTGGCGGAGTGGGCCGCGAAGTTGGCTTCGCCCAAGGGTAGCGCCTAGCAGGAGTTCAGCTGGCGGTGCGTCGGCGCGACGTCGCCAGCCACAGCGCTGGGATCAGCGCCCGCGAGGCTTTCTCGCCAGCGCTTGCGCGCAACAACATGTCACCGCCTCCTCCACGTTTCCATGCCAGACCGCCCCGTTCTCATTCCCACCTCTTCCCACCTCGTTGCCCTCGGCCTTCCCCGCGTCATCCTCGCCTGGCGCTCTCGCAAATTGTTTCGCGGATGTCCGAATGATGTTTCACCCCGTGCCCAAGTGGGAAATGAAGGAAGATGAGGGAGGGGGGGGGGGGGGAGAGGGGGAGAACGAGGGGGAGGATGTGGGTGGGTGGGGGGATGGGGGGGGGGGGGGGGGGAAGGAGGAGGAGGAGGAGGAGGAGGAGGAGGAGGAGGGGGAAGGAGGAGGAGGAGGAGGAGGAGGAGGGGAGGAGGAGGAGGAGGACTCAGACAGCATGACATTGTTGTTACGAATGGCGCTTCGCGTATATCCGCCGGCCCTTCCTGAACCGACCGCCTCTGACATCGGTGGCGTTCGGCCCAGTGCGAGTCCACGACCTGGCGACCGTGGCCTTGCATGCCTCTTTAGGGGGGGGTGGCGGCTCGCTGGGGACTGCTTGGGGATAACTGGGGTCCTCATGGGCCATGGCAGTGGCATCGGGCGCCATGATTGGGCTGTCTAGGGGTCATCTTGGGGCTGCGAGGGCGTTGCTTTCCATGGTCCTGTAGGTCAGCGGTTGGTCGTGGGGTGGGGGCGTTGGCTCGCGAGCCCCTCTGATGCAATAGGTGGTTTCCTTGTGCTCCCCCCAGGAGTGCCTCTGGGGCTCATTAAAGACGCACTTCAAGTATTATTGGGGGTGCCCCGGGGACCTCTCGGAGCCTCGCGCGGCGATCTTGTGGCCATCTGATCGGCGTGTTGTTAGGTTTCGGCAGACATTGTTGTGAAAGCCGAGTAGTTGCATCGGAGGGGCGAAATTCTCTCGCGCGTCCGCGCCGCCCCTTCATTGCAGTGAGAGCCCGCGCCACGTCGATAAAGCCGCCGACCGAGAATGGCCATGGTAAGGTTGCATATTCGAACTGACTTCCCCCCCGCCTGCCCGCGCAACCTCCCTGCCGCGGCCCGCCCGCCCGCCCGGGCCGCCCGACCTGCCCGCGCGGGTCCACCCGCTCAGTTGTTCGAGAGGTGATCCGCCTGTTATGACGCCACGCTCGTGCGGCTCGCCCGTGAGGTCCCGTCTGCCCGCTTGTCCGAGATAGTGCGATCGCCGAGGATATCGTCGCCAATTGCCCCGCCCAGGATGTAACCCGAATTCCTTCGAGCAGCTTCGGCTGGCAATATTCCCAACTCTGCAGCCGTAGCGCGCCGACGTCGGCGACATATCTGTTCGAGCGGTGGGTGTGTGTGTGTGGGGGGGGGGGGGGGGGGGGGGGTAGTTTTGCAGCTACTTTTTTTCGGGGGTGGTACTTTGGTGGGTAGTTTGGTAGCTACTTGTTTGGGGTGGGTGGTATTTTGGAATGTGCCCTATTCCCTATCCATGTTGCTACTTTGCCTGTTTTCGCTTTTTCTTGCCTGTAGCAGGCATTGCCTTTCATGAGCCCAGAGGCGGGGGGGCGGGGGGCATATTCACATGGCGCGTTGCAACCTTCTGGGGGCATATTCACATGGCACGTTGCAATATTCTGCAGTCTCTGGTAAGTGGCACACTTTCCAAAGCGCGTGCCTGATCTCAAGCCTTACACGATGGAGCGCCATAAGCGACGGCCTGACGAGCGTATCGTGCGGCCGTGCATCTCTCTCTCTCTCTCTCTCTCTCTCTCTCTCTCTCTCTCTCTCTTCTTTCTTCTCTCTATCTCTCTCTTCTCTCTCTCTCTCCTCTCTCTCTCTCTCTCCTCTCTCTCTCTCTCTCTCTCTCTCTCTCTCTCTCTCTCTCTCTCTTCTCTCTCTCTCTCTCTCTCTCTCTCTCTCTCTCTCTCTCTCTCTCTCTCTCCCTCTCTTCATTCTCTTATTTCTGTGAAAATGTATGCGCGCGCGCCTGTCTGTCAGGGCGCAGGGGGAAGCGGAGTAGGACGAGGATCAGTCTCTAGCCAGGTCGAAGGAGTCGGCGGGCCCCACCCTTCTCCACCCTTCTTCCATCCCGTAAGGATGCGTTGTGGCGCGATTTGGTTCTGAGACCCACGCGCCTTCCCACCGTTCGAACGAAAGACGCTGTCGCGCGGTCCCGATTCCGATGACTTGGCGAAGGGGCAGTGGCGCTAGGTCGGGCATGTCCCCTTCCGGCGGCTTTTGGACAAACATGGGGAAGCATCAGCCAATAATTTTTAGACATGGTCAAACATAGTAGAACAATCGTCCCCATACCATTGTTTGACCATGTTTGCAGGGTTTCACTCGACGCGGGCCGGTATTATTTGTACTGAAACCGCTTGGTTCAAGAAAAAGAATCCACTGGCTTCGCCATTCCGCATGGTAGCGGAGCCTGGTTTCCCACGGCCAGGCTCCACCATTTTCGCGAATTCAATGGCTTCGGCAGGGGAGGTTTTGCGACGGGTCACAGCTATGGAGGGTGTAGCGATCCAGCCGGGAGATCAGATCGCTCGACTGGAGCAACCGTTACGGGAAGCGAATGCCAGAGCTGAGGGCGGAGCTGCTCAACAGGGAGTTCAGGGGAATCTCTGGTAGACACGATGCTGCTCGGGAAGCCCGATAAATTCTCAGGTGAGCTCGACGAGAACGCAAAGTACATGGACGGAGTCACGTGGGCTAACTTGAGTTTTGCTCTGGCAGCCATCTGCGTGGCTGCGGGCCCGCGCATGGCAGAGCTGATGAATGACGCGGCGAAGGTGGACGCTGAGGCCTACTCGCATGAAGATCTATACGAAGAGGCTCAGCGAGTCAACGCCAACCTGTATAACATGCTTGTGCTGACGTGCCAGGACAAGGCGCAGGGCATCGTGATGAAGCACGGCGCTTACTGTGCGTGGAGTTCGAGCCCAAGGTGCCGTCGAGCTTCTCGGGGATGCTGGGCTCGATCTTTCATCCGCGCGCGCAGGAAAACGATCCGATCAAAGGCGTCGTGTTCCGGGGGGCGCTCGTGCAGCGCTATGGGGAGCTCATGGAGTCGATCGAGAAGTCGGTGCTCAGTACTCGGTTGGTGCCGAGCAAACTTCGAGAGCATCTGATGCTGAACGCGACGCGGTTCACAACTTGCGCGCTGGTTCGGGCCGAGGTGCTGAGCTACCTGAGGTCGAAGCAGGCGGCGATGGCTCTCAGTGGACCTGCTCCCGTGGGCCTAGATGCGCTGACGTTCGGCAAGCGTGGAAAAGGACGGCGAAAGCAAGTTCGGCAAGGACAAGGGCAAAGGCAAAGGCTACGTCAACAACCCGACGAACATGCCATGCAAGTACTGCGGGAAGAATGGGCACAAGTTGATGGAGTGCAGGAAGGCAACGCAGGACATGAAAGACGGCAAGGTCACGAAAGAGGAGCTTCGACAGGTCAGCAAAGGCACGGGCAAGGGCGGAAAGGACGAGCAGGAGCAGCCGAAGACCCCCCCCCCCCCCCCCCCCCCCCCGACAAGCCGGAGGATCAGGACATGCAGTACCGGGGGTACGACTGCGACGCCGAGGGGGGCTACGTCTTCGCCCTGACAGAGGGCGCGAATGAGGAGTCAAAGGTGATGGCGGATCAAGAGGACGAACAGTTTCTAGGGAACACGCAGGGGCCCAATTACGTTGGCGACGAGAACGTCGAGAGATACGTGATTCCGATTGGAGATTGCGAGGGAGATAACGACGGGAAGATCGAGGTGTTGGTCGATTCGTGTGCAGCTAGGAGTGTTTGTCCGCCAGGGCTCTCACCGCGAATGCCACGAGAAGAAGCGGGCGCCCCACCGCTACGACAAGCAGACGAAACGAAGATCTACGCGGATAGTTGCAATGCGATCAAGGTGCAGGTGGCAGGTGCGCGACAACCCATCCGAGGACAATTCGATGTGCGATATGTTCGCGCGACGATCATTGCGGTCAGCGACCTGGCGAAGGGATCCCAAGGAGTTTGGTTCGACGAGAATGGCGGCGCGGTGGTGGACTCAGAGGTGGGCAACAGGATCAAGAAGATGATCGACGAATCGACGAAGGGGCTCGCCGCAACGTGGAGAGCAAGCCGCTGGCGATCGCCAAGAGGAGAGGGATCTACATCCTTGGCGCGGGCGCCAGGGCGCCCTGCCCGCTGGGGGGCGTCCAAGGAGAAGGATCTGAAGTTGAACGCCCAGAGTCAGCGGGGGGCGAGGAGGCTCGGATCCCGAAGGCCAAGAAGGAAAGGTGCATGCCGGCCGCGGAGGAGATCGCGACCCACGAGAGGACGCGCATGCCGTATCGCGACTGGTGCAAGTGGTGCTTATGGGGCCGAGGCAAGGAGGAAGGCCACAGGTGGACGAACCCAGAGGACGCGCCGGCGATTCCAGTCATTATTGTGGACTACTGTTTCGTGAACGCCGAGTTCGAGGCGGAGATGGTCAACTTCTTGGCGACGGTTCAGAAGCCCGAGGACGCGGTGGCAGCGATCATGGTCATCCACAGAGGGCCCAGCAAATTCGTCAACTCAGCGGTGGGGTTCTACTTGGACGTTCGGGGCGCAGCGGACGTCATCCTGCAGGGTGACCAAGAGCCATCGCTACAAGCGGTGACCACGGCGGTGAAGAACGGGGGGGGGCACAGCACGCAGGTGGAGAGGGCGCCTCAAGGTCGCCGCCAAAGCAACGGGGCGACCGCGAGCGCGGTGGCGAGAATGGAGTCGCTACTTCGGACCTTGCGCAGCGAGTTGGAGTTCAACTTGAAGATGAAGATAGGTCCGGAGAGCTTGATCACGCCGTGGTTGGTCAGGCACGTGGGGTTTCTACTAACCAGGTTTGCGATCGAGACGGATGGCACGGCAGCTTGGGAGAGTTTGGTGCGATCGCAGCACAAGTCAGAGCTGGGGGGGGGGGGGTCGGCGAGACGGTCGATTGCAATATCTTCGCGAAGGATTATTCCAAGTTGGAGCCGCGGTCGAGTGAATGCATGTTCTTGGGGGGGCGCGACGAGAGCGACGAGGTCGTCGTAGGGGCAGCGCGCGGGATCGAGCGCGCTAGGGCGATGCAGCTGAGGGGCGCTGAGGACAATTTCAACGAGGATGTGTGTAACACGTTCGTCGGAGTGCCGTGGGATCCTAGAGGTCTGGAGGTGAAGGGCCAGATCGAGGTAATCAGGAGGGGAAGGTGCGTCGCGAAGGCGCTGGTGGAGGGGCGTGGGCCCACGGGCGTTTGTGCAGCATGCGAAGGGAACTTGGCGATGCACAACGCGAGGTGCAGGGCGAGGTTCGCGAAGACCATTGGCGAGGCCGAACCCGAGAACGAGGTGGCAGTTGTAGCTGGGGAAGCCCAACCAGGAGGAGGCGAAGCACAAGCAGGGCAGGCAGCAGCACCACCAGCAGCTGTGCCACAAGCAGCAGCAAGACTTCAGGAAACACGACTGGAGGAATAAGGGCAACGGGCACCAATTCGGCCGAGCTGAACCAATCGAACAGGGCATAGAGATGACGGGCAACGCGATCGTTGCAGGAGGAGATGTGGCACCACTTACGCCGAGGAGGGGCGACGTGATGGAGGTCGGCATCCTGATGGCAATCGCCAAGAAGGGGGATCGCCACGTCTGCGAGGATCGAGCCGAGGGCCCAACTGCGACGCGTTGGTTCGAGGCGGAGTCTACAGGGGCGCGCGCGCTGGGGGGAGTTGCCGAAGGAGCTGGACACTAACGGAAGGACAAAGGAAATGAAGCGCATTGAGGTCTTCGAGGTATTCAAGCGGGTGCCAGTCGAGGATCAGATGAATCCGTTCGGTAACAAGTGGATCCAACAACGAGTGGACCGTGAGGAGCCCATGTGTTCGCAGGTGGTATAGCGACGGAGCCGACCCCTCGAATTTCGCATGGACACCAGCACTATAGACATGAAGTCGGTGGTGTCAAGGGCAGCGTCAACGGGGCCGAAGGAGCAGAGGAGGAAGAAGCTGGGGTTTTGCGACATCTCGGTGGCGTTCTTCCACGCGTCGCTGAAGGAGCCGCAGTATTGCTGGCTGCCACCAGAACGACGACGACCAGGCGAGCTCTGGAAGTTGCAGGAGGCGATGTATGGGACCCCAGAGGCCCCAGTGTTTTCCGCGGAGAAGTTCGAGACGACTTCGACAAGAACGGGTACCAGGAGTTGAAGACGGTGTGTTGTCTGGACTACAACCCGAGCGTTGACTCTCTATGCGCAGGACCTGGAGACGATCTCGTCGTGGAGGCCTACGACGAGGAGCTGGCCTACATCCTGAAGCAGAAGCGCCCGGTCTGATACTTGAAGGGGGCGGCCGACATCGCGATATTCTACCCGTGCCAGGAGGAGACTTTCAAGGTGACGGTGTCGGTGGGCGCAGACTGGGCATGACTGGAGGCAACGTGCAAGGGTATTTCATCAGGGGGAGTGCGACTGGGAGCTCACTTACTGGAGAGTTGGGTTTTGTCTCAGGCGACGGTGGCACTAGCAAGTGGAGAGTCGGAGTTCTACGCCATGAGATCAGGAATTGCCGGGGGACTCACCATCGAGCATGCGTTGCAGGAGATGTCGGAGATGAGGAAGGGGCATATCAATATTACCTTGGAGTTGGAGACAGGCTCAACAGCGGCGAAGGGCATGATTCACTGGCATGGCGTGGGTCGAGTGCGACATCTACAGACGAGGTGGATCTCGCACCGGGACTTAGTTCGAGATGGAGAGATTGAGGTGGCCGAGGTCAACGCTTAGAACCAAGTCGCAGACATCGGTGCCAAACCGACGTACGAGGATACGTTCAAGAGGCACATGAAGACGCTGGGTTTGATCTCAATGTCGACGTCAAGATTCAAGGGCCCAGAGGTGCCGACAAAGGTGCCGGCAGTCATGATGGCTATTCTGACGACGGAGTTTGATCAACTCCCGAGGTCGTTTCGTGCGAGAGAGAGAGAGAGAATTCGAACAAAAAGCCGATGCAAACGTGAATGCGAGGTTTTTTTTGCCATGGCTGTTTCAGATAATTCGCTGGTTTCGGATCGGAACCGATGCGGTTTCGGATGCTGTAGAGTAATTTGAGCTGGCGTGACTGACGAGTCCGCAAGCGTGCAGGGCGGCATCGAGGAGGGCTGCGGGGTTTCACTGGGCGCGAGCCGATATTCTTTCTGTTGAAGCCGTTTGGCTCAAGAAAAAGAATCCAGGGGCTTCGCCACTCGGCAATTTTTGAATATTCCTTTCGTAGAGGGACAGGCCCGACTGAACAGCAGCGCTTGCCGCGCAAAGGCGGGGGCGGAACCTCGGGGGCTCCCTGCGCGGCGCCGCGGCGGGAACATAGGTGTTGGCCATCTCCCGGGCGGCCCGAGTTCCCCGGGCGATCGCGGCGAGGACGAGGCGCGCGGTGCCGAAGCAGCACTGCCACCTTGCGATCGTTTTCTCATTCTTTGTTTTGCCGATCGGCGCGGGCCCCCCCGTGGAGTAGATCCTGGCTGTGCATGGCGCCTGCTTCGCGCAGGGGGGGCCTCTCCCAGAGGACGCATTGCTGCAAACAGTCGCTTCAAGCAGAAGTCCGGAGGCAGGCCCCCCCCCCCCCACGTCCTTTCGCTCAATGTCGAAGGGCCGAGTAAGACAACGATCGCCCGCGTGCACAAACTGCGCGGCGCTGGGGCGAAGACAGCACTTCGCCTCCCTCGCGCGGCTCTGCCCTCGCTGCCGCTGTCATGCGGCCCGGTGGGCGAAGCGCGCGCCGCGCCCGCGAAACGTGCGCGGAGCTTGGGTTAAGTCGGGCCTGTCCCTCTACAGGTGGGAAAATCAGAAATGGTCAAAAATAATGTGGGGACGATTGCTTTATTATTTTTAACAGTTTTTGATTGTTTTTTGTATGACAACTTTGAATTTTTCGTCGAAGACCCGCCTGTAGCGGACATGCCCGACCTAAAGCATGGGCGAGGGCGTCAAGTCGCCCGTCCGGGCGAGGCCCCAAAGCGCGGCGCCGAGGCGAGAGCGATGTTTTCGAACAGAGGGATCTCGGGGGGCGGAGCGCAAGGCGTTTAGGGGGTCCAGGCGGAGGAGGATGAGGATGAGGATGAGGAGGAGGAGGAGGGGAGGAGGAGGAGGAGGAGGGGAAGGAAGAGAGGATGAGGTTGGTGGTGGTGCTGCTGCTGCTGCTGATGATGATGATGATGGTGATGGTGATGATGATGATGATGCCGATGTTGATGATGACGACGATGCTGATACTGATTGTGGTGGTGGTGTTGACGATGATGATGGTGATGCTGATCATAGTGATGATCGTGCTGTGGATGATGGTGATGATGCTGGTTGTGATGAGGATGGTGTTGTTTGTGGTGGTGATGATGACGAGACTGGTGAAGGTGATGATGATGCTGCTGATGATGATGCCGATGGTGGGCTTGCTCATGATGATACGACTGCTGATGATGGAATTGATGATGATGATGACGGTGGTCACGGTGATTGTGATGGTACTGGTGATGGGAAAGCACGCGTTCTGTGGTCGCTTGGAGGGGAAGGGGGGGGCGGGGTTTCGAACCGACCCCCCCCCCTGGATGGAGGGGGGGGGGGTTCGACCCCCCTCCCCCCGCCACCCCCCTGCTTCCCCTCTCCACGGGCCGGCGCTGCGCCCTGGTCGGCTGTGGCTGGCGACGGCGGCGGGGACGACGATTTCCATTTCTTGGCCCGGCGCCTGCGGCGGCGGGCGGCGGTGGCGGGGAGCGTCGACGAAGACGACGGTGGTGGTGGTGGTGGTGGTTGTGGGGTGGTGGTGGCGGTGGTGGTGGTTGTGGTGGTGGTGGTGTGGTGGTTTGTTGTGGTGGTGGTGGTGGTGGCGGTGGGTGGTGGTGGTGGTGGTGGTGGTTTGGTGGTGGTGTGGTGGTGGTTTGTGGTGGTGGCGGTGGGGGGGGTTGTGGTGGTTTGTGGTGGTGGTTTGGTGGTAGTGTGGTGGTGGTTTGTGGTGGTGGTGGTGGTTGGTTGTTGTTGTGGCGGTGGTTTGTGGAGGTCTTGCTTGTGGTGGTGGTTGTGTTGGCGGTGGTGGTGGTGGTGGTGTGGTGGTTTGTGGTGGTGGTGGTGGTGGTGGTGGTGGTGGGTTGTGCTGCTGATAGTAGTGCTTGTGGCGGTGGTGGTGGTGGTGGTGGTGTGGTAAAGTGTGGTGGTTGTGGTAGTGGTGGTGGGTTTTTGTGGTGGTGGTGGTGGTGATGGTGAGTTGTGGTGGTGGTGGTTGTGGTGGTGTGGTGGTGGTTTGTGGTGGTGGGTTGTGGTGGTGGGTTGTGGTGGTGGCGGTGGTTTGTGGACGTGTGTTGTTGTGGTGGTGGTGGTGGCGGCGGTGGTGGTGGTGGTGGTGGTGTGGTGGTTTGTGGTGGTGGTGGTGGGTTGCGCTGCTGGTGCTGGTGGTGGTTGTGGCGGTGGTGGTGGTGGTGGTGTTGTATTTTGTGGTGGTGGTGGTGGTGGTGGTAGTGGTGGTTGGTTTTTGCGGTGGTGGTGGTGGTGTGGTGATGATGAGTTGCGGTGGTGGTAGTGGTGGTTTGTGGTGGTTGCTGTGGTGGTGGAGGTGGTTGTGTGGTGCCTTTGGTGGTTGTGGTGGTGGTGGTGGGTTGAGGCGGTGGTGGTGGTGGTGGTAGTGATGGTGGTGGTGGTAGTGGTGGTAATCGTCGCTGCGTCCCCGCCGTCGCCGGCGCCAGCGCCGGCGCTGCTGGCCGCCGCCAGCGCCGGCGCCGAGGGGGGGGGGGGGATGAAGAGGGGGCTCCCCCCCTCTTGCGAGGGGGGGGGGTTTGAACCCCCCCCCTTGGGCTGCCTCTGGTCATCGTCGCTGCGTCCCCGCCGTGGGCGCTACTGGCGGCCGCAAGCGCCGGCGCCGGCGCCGAGGGGTGGGGTGTGGGGGGTTTTGAAACCCCCTCCCTTAGGAGGGGGGGGAGGTTCGGGAGGGGGGGGGTTGGGGGGGAGGGGAGTCCCCCTGGTTTTGATCGACGGCGCCGAGTGTTGGGGGGGGGCCCACCCCCCGGTTTGAAACGCGCCGCCGAATGTTCTTAAGGCAAGCTCCCGTGAAACGCATTCTCTCGGTGATGACGATGATTCTGATGAAGATGAAGATGGCGATGCTGATTATGCGGATGCTCTTGATGATGATTAGTATGAAGTTTTGATGGTGATGGTGATTATGATGGTGGTGCTGGTGGGCTGATGATGAAGCTGAGGATGATGTTGACGGTGATGGTGATCATCACGATACTGTTGAATCGGATTATGACTATTACTTCTCGTGTTGAAGTTCCATTGCTGGTACTTGGTAGGATGACAAAGTATACATGATAAGGATGCTGATGATGTTAATACTGATAACGATTATGATGACGACGTCGACGACGACGATGGTGATAATGCTGATGATGATGCTGATGCTAAGGCTGATGCTAATGCTGCTTGTGCTGCTTATGTCGACGATGACGCTGATGATGCTGATGCTGATGCTGATGCTGACGATGATGATCATGATGGTGATGATGATGCTGCTGATGAAGGGGGAGCAGGAGGAGGAGGATGAGGAGGAGGATGAGGAGGATGAGGAGGAGGATGAGGAGGATGAGCAGGAGGAGGAGGATCATATGATGGTTGTGGTAATGCTGATTGTGGTAGTGCTGGTGCTGCTGGTCATGCTGCTATTGCTGGTGCTGGTTATCGATCATGATGATGATGATGATGATGATGATGATGATGCTGATGATGATGATGATGATGATGATGATGGTGATGGTGAGGGTGATGACGATGATGATCCGGGTGAGAAAGTGGAGGCGGAGGAGGGGATAAGGGACGAGGGGAGGAGGTGGCGTCACGAAGAGCTCTTTGTGCGCTACAGGCTGGCCGAGCTGGATCCCTCGTGGAGCATCGCTGATGGAGGGTTTTTGCTGTGGGGATCCAACGGCTTCTGAAGGCTTTTGTGGGTGGGCCTTCGGGACCCCGTGGGGGCATCCCGAGATTTTGGGACTTCGGGAGGAGGGAGCAGGGATGAGGGGCCGTTGAGCTGGGAGGAGGCGTCACGCAGCCTTTCGTTTCCCAGTCGACCGCAGTCGGTCATGGTGTTGTCTCATACGCCAGGTGACGCAGAAGGCGGGCGGGCGGTCGCAGCTTTTCTTGCTACTCCCGCGCAGTGGCAGCGACCGTTGATCGTACAGCGTTCTGATGAAGCTGCTGTCGCATCTCGCTGTCCTGCCGGAATTTTCGGACCGTCTGCAGTTCGATGCTTTTCTTTGACCTTTTCCGAGCCCTCCTCTCGAGCCTTCTTCTTGATCGAAATTCGAACCTCGACTTTCGAATTTGATGTCAGTGGTCATTTGGAAATGCGACGCGTAACCAGATATCAGCATTTAGTCAGAAAGTATGGTTCAACATCCAGCAGGAGCAAACTGCCACCCTTGTGCGTCACTAAGCTTGGGTATGGTGGGCACGGAGGCGCACCATATCTGGCCGCGTTGTATCACACAGCAGGATGGGTTTTTGGCAGACTGGGTTCCTCCCAAAACGACGAACATCCTTCCAAAACCCTCCTCACGCCCTCCGAAAACCCTCCTGGAACCCTTCCCGGAGGATTTTTTGATGGTTTCGGGAGGGTTTCGGCTGCTTTGAAAGGAAGCCAGTCCCTAGCGAACCCTGGCCTTTCTACGAAGCCTGTCCTCCTCTTTCTCCGCCTCCCGTCCTGCCGGTCTCAAGGCACTTGTTCGAACAGGGGGGCGGGCCGAGGGGGGGCCTTCTGGGAAGGCAGTGGACTTCCAGTGTTAAGTCGGATCTGTCCCTCTACAGGGGGAGGGATATTCAAAACAGTCAAACATTTCGTAGTATTGTTGTTGTTGTTGTTGAACATTATTTATTCTAAAGAATAATTATTGTTGGGCCCCCTGGTGCGCGCCCCCCCTGCGCCGCCTAGGCCGCAGCTACATTTTCATCACTTTCGTGAGGAAGCCTCAGAAAAGAGGGTGTGTACAGGATCCGGTTGTTTTGTTGTAATCCGCTTTCCCTTGCAAAAAACAATAGAAAATGACATTTCTTGTTCTAATATAATCAAATTTCAAGAATCCCTTGCAAAAAATAAGGTAAAGTGGACATTCGCGTGCGCAAGACGAAATCCTTCCAAAACCTTAGTGTTCGCAGCGATTTTAACATAAAAACATCAAAAAACCAATGGTTTTTCAACAAAAAAATGTCAAAATCTCATCCCGCGCGCTCTTGCGGATTCGTAGGAAACCCAACACTTTTTAAACATTTCTGTCAAACGGGCTTTTGCGAGCAACTTTTTCGAACTTCTGCGACAACGGTTGCGCACCTGCCAGGGCCATCATCCCTGTCAAATAATACCATGCGGGACACATTCGTTTTTTCTTCGCGCGCGCACGCCGTCGTCGTCGGCCGCGGGGCCCTGAATAGTAGCCACGGTCGTCCGCATGCCACGAAGTGAAGTGTCCGAACGTCATAGGGCGGGAAGCTGGGTGTGGGTGGTGGCGAAGAGTCGCATGGAAATTTGGTAGAGCTTGAACCGGCCCCCCCACAAAGTGGGGGTATTGCCCGCCTCCTATGAAAACCCTGGCACTGGTGAGAACACTGAGCGTTCGGGTAAAGTGAGTGTTGTTGTTGTTGTTGTTGAACATTATTACTTCTAAAGAATAATTATTGTTGGGACCCCTGGTGCACGACCCCCCCGCCGCGCCTAGGCCGCAGCCTCATTTTCATCATTTTCGTGAGGAAGTCTCAGGCAAAACGGGGGGTCCGGATCCGGTTGTGTTGTTACGATCGGTTTTCCCTTGCAAAAAATAAGCTAAAGTGGACATTTCTTGTTCTAACATAACCAAACTTCAAGAATCCCTTGCAAAAAATAAGGTAAAGTGGACATTCGCGCGCGCAAGACGAAATCCTTCCAAAACCTTAGTGTTCGTAACGATTTTAACATAAAAACATAAAAAACAATGGTTTTTCAACAAAAAATGTCAAAATTTCATCCCGCGCGCTCTTGCGGATTCGTAGGAAACCCAACACTTTTTAAACATTTCTGTCAAACGGGCTTTTGCGAGCAACTTTTTCGAACTTCTGCAACAACGGTTGCGCACCTGCCAGGGCCATCATCCCTGTCAAATAATACCATGCGGGACACATTCGTTTTTTCTTCGCGCGCGCACGCCGTCGTCGTCGGCCGCGGGGCCCTGAATAGTAGCCACGGTCGTCCGCATGCCACGAAGTGAAGTGTCCGAACGTCATAGGGCGGGAAGCTGGGTGTGGGTGGTGGCGAAGAGTCGTTTGGAAATTTGGTAGAGCTTGAACCGGCCCCCCCACAAAGTGGGGGTATTGCCCGCCTCCTATGAAAACCCTGGCACTGGTGAGAACGGAGTGTCCCCACGTGCTAGTAATTGTTGTTGTTGTTGAACTTTCATTCTTGAAGAATAATAATTGTAGATCCCCCCCCCACCGGTGCACATTAATTTTTTCAATTGAAGTGCCCCCCCCGGGGCTCGCACCCTGTTTTCTGACAGGGAAAGTCTTCCTGCTCAAACTGGCCCCCTGGCCCCCGGGTTACAACAGCAACGGCTCCCGCCTTAGACTTCCTCACAATTTAGCCAGGACCCCCGCTCCCGCCCGAGACTTCCTCGTATTTTATTCAAGAATCGCGCTTTCGCTTGGGACTTCCTCACGATTTATTCAGGAATCGCTCCTCCTGCGCTCTGGAGTCGCGCTCTCGCTGGAGTTTTGCTTGCAATTTACTGAAGAATAGCGCCCTTGCGTTGGAATTTCTTGCAATTTACTCCAGCGCCGCGCTCCCGACACCCAGGCACCCAGGAGTCGCGCTCACGCTTAGGACTCGTTCACAGATTACCTAAAAATCTGGATTTCGCTGGCCTTCGCGGCCCCGTTGCAGCCCTTCGTGGCCCCCTCGCTTTGTTTTTGTGGCCCCGTTGCAGCCCTTCGTGGTCCCCTCGCTTTGTTTCGTAGCCCCGTTGCAGCCCCTCGTGGCCTCCTCGTTACCCTTCGTGGCCCCGTTGCAGCCCTTCGTGGCCCCCTCGCTTTGTTTCGTGGCCCCGTTGCAGCCCTTCGTGGCCCCCTCGCTGCCCTTCGTGGCCCCGTTGCAGGCCTTCGCGGCCCCGTTGCAGCCCTTCGTGGTCCCCTCGCTGCCCTTCGTGGCCCCGTTGCAGCCCTTCGTGGCCCCCTCGCTTTGTTTCGTGGCCCCATATATGTATGCCCTTCGTGGCCCCCGCTCGTTCGCGCCCGTGGTGGCCCCATGTGCATGCCCTTCGTGGCCCCGCTGTCGCCGTGTGTGGCCCCCTCATTGTCCTACGTGGCCCAGTTGCTGCCCTCAGTGGCCCCATAGTTGCCGTCTGTGGCCCCGCATTATCTGCCCTTCGTGGCCCACGCTCGTTCGCGCTCTTCTTGGCCCCATACGCACTCTCTTCGTGTCCCGGCTGTCGCCCTTCGTGGCCTACTTCGTGCCCTTCGTGGCCGTGCTGTCGTTCTCTCTCGCTCTCGCTTTCGCTCGTCGTCGTCGTCGCCGTCGCCGCCTTTGCCGTCGTCGTCGTCGTCTTCGTCGTCGTCGTCGTCGTCGTGGTCGGTCCCCTGTCCGTCCCTCTTGGGGTCGGGTCGACGGTCCGCGGCCGCCCCGCCGATCAGCGCTGCCGCTGGCCAGGCCGACGGTCCGCGGCCGCCCCGCCGCTTGCTGGGGCCTGGCCTGCAGGAGAAAGGTATACCCCCCAAAAGGGACTCGATCGAAGACGGAGAGGGCGGGTATCGAGTGTTTGGGAAATTCGCATTATTCGACACTCTAGCAGATAAGGGCGAACAGTCTTAAACTGATTGTTGTTGTTGTTTTTGTTGTTGTTGTTGTTGTTGTTGTTGGTGTTGTTGTTGTTGTTGTTGTTGGTGTTGTTGTTGTTGTCGCTGTTGTTGTTATTGTTGTTGTTTTTGATGTTGTCGTTGTCGTTGTCGTTGTCGTTGTCGTTGCTGTTGTTGTTGTGGTTGTTGTTGTTGGTGTTATTATTGTTGTTGTTGAACATTATTAATTCTAAAGAATAATTATTGTTGGGACCCCTGGTGCACGGCCCCCCTGCGCCGCCTAGGCCGCAGCTACATTTTCATCATTTTCGTGAGGAAGCCTCAGGTAATTCGATGTGATCAAGATCCGGTTGTTTTGTTCCCCCCCGCTTTCCCTTGCAAAAAACACTATAAAATGACATTTCTTGTTCTAATATAATCAAATTTCAAGAATCCCTTGCAAAAAATAAGGTAAAGTGGACATTCGCGCGCGCAAGACGAAATCCTTCCAAAAGCTTAGTGTTCGGAGCGATTTTAACATAAAAACATCAAAAAACCAATGGTTTTTCAACAAAAAAATGTCAAAATCTCATCCCGCGCGCTCTTGCGGATTCGTAGGAAACCCAACACTTTTTAAACATTTCTGTCAAACGGGCTTTTGCGAGCAACTTTTTCGAACTTCTGCGACAACGGTTGCGCACCTGCCAGGGCCATCATCCCTGTCAAATAATACCATGCGGGACACATTCGTTTTTTGCGCGCGCACGCCGAAATCTCCAAAAACCATTGGGTCCTCGAAAAACACCTGCACGTCTTCCCTTGCGAGTACGTATCATGTGTATCATGTGTATCATGTACCATATGCATCATATGCAACAGATGTTCTGTGGAAGGCTTAACAACTTCTGTGGGTTAACAAGGCTTAACAACTTCTGTGGGTGTACGAACGTAGGCTTAACAACTTCTGTGGGTGTGTACTCCACGCCAGTGTAGTAGCCACGGTCGTCCGCAGGCCACGAAGTGAAGTGTCCGAACGTCATAGGGCGGGAAGCTGGGTGTGGGTGGTGGCGAAGAGTCGTGTGGATATTTGGTAGAGCTTGCACTGCCCCCCCACAAAGTGGGGGTATTGGCTGGCGTCGCATGAAAACCCTGGCACTGGTGAGAACACTGAGCGTTCGGGTAAAGTGATCGTTGTTGTTGTTGTTGTTGTTGGTGTTGTTGTTGTTGTTCTTATTATTGTTGTTGTTGTTGTTGAATTCTAATTTCTGAAGTATAAGTATAGTTGACCTCCCCCACCGGTGCATCTTGGTTTTTCTCAATCAAAGTGTGCCCCTCGACGCTCGCACCCTGTTTTCTGACAGGGAAAGTCTTCCTGCTCAAACTGGCCCCCTGGCCCCCCCAGGTTACAACAACAACAACAACAACCATTTTAAGGCTGTACGCTCTTACTTGCCCGCGAGTCATTCAACACGTATACCCTACACCCTCGATGCCCGCCCTCTTCGTCTTCGATCACACCCCTTTCGGGGGGATTATTTCTCTTTGCTGGGGCCGGCGGGTTTAGACGTACGGGCAAACCGGAACGGGCGGACAATCCTCCAGGGGCGTACATCTCTCTGCCCGCCATTGGAATTGGCGCGGGCCCTGCAAGAGGAGGAGGGGAAGAACGAGGGAGAGTGGGAGGAAGGGGAGGGGGAAGGACGAAAGAAGAGGGATGATACCACGTTGTGAAGGCGTCCTTGGCGCGCGCGTGGTTCCTGAGCGCCGAAACGCAATTCCATAATAATTTGTGAGGACGTCGCACGCGAGAGCGCAGTCCTGAGTACGTTGTGAGGAAATATCGGGCGGGAGCGGGGGCCCTGACTAAGTTGCGAGGAAGTCTCAAGCGGGAGCGCCGTTCCTGAGCAAATTGCACGGAAGTCTCAGGCGGGAGCGGGGGTCCTCACTAAATTGCGAGGAAGTCTCAGGCGGGAGCGCCGTTCCTGAGTCAATTGCGCGGAAATGTCAGGCAGGAGCGGGGGTCCTGAGTAAAATTTGAAGAAGTCTCAGGCGGGAGCGCCGTTCCCACGTAAATTGCACGGAAGTCTCAGGCGGGAGCGGGGGTCTTGATTACATTGCGAGGAAGTCTCAGACGGGAGCGCCTTTCCTGAGAAAATTGCGCGGAAGTCTCAGGCGGGAGCGGGGGTCCTGAGTAAAAATCGAGGAAGTCTCAGGCGGGAGCCGTTGTTGTTGTAGCCCGGGGGGCAGGGGCACAGTTTGAGCACTTCAATCGAAAAAAATCAATGTGCACCGGTGGGGGGGGATCTTGAGACTTCCTTACAATGTAGCCAGGACCCCCGGTCCCGCCCGAGACTTCCTCGCATTTTATTCAAGAATCGCAATTTATTGAGGAATCGCTCTCCCGGCGTTCTGGAGACGCGCTCTCGCTGGAGATTCGGTTGCAACTTACTGAAGAATGGCCTTGCGTTGGAATTTCCTGCAATTTGCCCAAGCGCCGCGCTCCCGACACCCAGGCACCCAGGAGTCGCGCCTGTTGTGGCCCCATGTGCATGCCCTTCGTGGCCCCGCTGTCGCCATTTGTGTCCCCCTCATTGTCCTACGTGGCCCAGTTGCTACCCTCAGTGCCCCCATAGTTGCCTTCTGTGGCCCCGCATTATCTGCACTTCGTGGCCCTCACTCGTTCGCGCTCTTCGTGGCCCCTTGCGCATTCTCTTCGTGTCCCGGCTGTCGCCCTTCGTGGCCTACTTCGTATTTCGTGCCCTTCGTGGCCGTGCTGTCGTTCTCTCTCGCTCTCGGTTTCGCTCGTCGTCGCCGTCGTCGTCGTCGTCGTCGCAGTCGTCTTCGACGTCGTCGTTGTCGTCGTCGTGGTCGGTCCCCTGTCCGTCCCTCTTGGGGTCGGGTCGACGGTCCGCGGCCGCCCCACCGATCAGCGCTGCCGCTGGCCAGGCCGACGGTCCGCGGCCGCCCCGCCGCTTGCCGGGGCCTGGCCTGCAGGGAAGAAAGGTATACCCCCCAAAAGGGTTTCGATCGAAGACGAAGAGGGCGGGTATCGAGGGTTTGGGACATTCGCGTTATTGGACACTCGATCATGTAAGGGCGAACGGTCTTAAAATTATCGAATCGCTTCGTTCATTCCGCCAGCCCTCGAGCGCTCTATAGGGCCTCTTTGAAGCCTCTTGGGGGCCTCTTGGGGGCCTCTTGGGGGCCTCTTGGGGGTCTCTTGGGGCTCCTTGGCGGCGTCTTGGGGCCCCCTTGGGCCTCTTGCGGGGCTCTTGGGGGCTTCTTGGGGCGGGGTAGTCGAGTGCACCCCCCTCAGAAACCACGATCTTCGCGAGGGGTGTCGAAAAAAAGGGGCTCAAAAACATCTCTGAGTAGACCTGCTCGGGCTGCGGTCGGGATACTTTTCGCCGGGGGACCCCAAGGGCCCCCCCGCGCGCGAACTAGAAATATTGTTAACCAGTTGCCGGAGATCTTAGCACGCCTCTGGCCCGTTGGGCCGGCGAATTGTTGCTGTTGTTGCTTTTGTAGTTGTTGGTTTTGGTGTTGTTGTTGTTGTTGTTGTTGTTGTTGGTGTTGGTGTTGTTGTTGTTGTTGTTGTTGTTATTGTTGTTGTTGTTGTTGTTGGTTGTGTTGTTGTTGCTGTTGCTGTTGCTGTTGTTGTTGTTGTTGCTGTTGCTGTTGCTGTTGTGGTTGTTGTTGTTGTCGTTGTTGTGGTTGTTGTTGTTGTTATTACCATTTTTGAATATTTTGTTGCCGAGCATCCGCCTGTGGGGGGACATGCCCGACCTAAGGCGAGGGGGGCCTTTGGGAAGGCAGTGTCAGGCGATCGCAAACATGGATCAAGGGGGCGTGGATTAGTGACGGGTCCCGTTTCCATGGGAGATCGCGGATTCCCGCCGACGAGCGAGGCGGCACCGGCTGCACTTTGGGGAGGGCGCCTCCACCAATCCATGGATCTGGCGACCACGCGCTAGATCCGTGGTATCGCCAATCCATGTTAGTTTGTGAGCGTCCGCTGGGCAATCAGGCTTCGCCCGCAGCCCGGGTTGACCTCTGACGCCTGCGGACCTCTGACCCCTGACCCCTGACCTCTGATCTCTGACGCCTGACCTCTGACCTCTGACGCCTGACCTCTGACCTCTGACCTCTGACCTCTGACGCCGCGTGCGCCTTCGCCCGCGGCTGCGACGGGAAAACAACAAAACATCCACGCCTGCGCGCCCCCGACGGTGGGCCTCAGGTGGCCTCCGGGGGCCCCCCCGCGGAGGCCCTCTGGGGGGTGCTCTCGCGGCGGCCCCGCCCGCACGCGGGGCGCCCCATGGGAGGCGGGGAACAAAAACACACAGACACACACTTCATCGTTGACTCCGAGGAAAATAAAGGAGAATATTGGAAATGGGGGGGGGAAGACAAAGACCCAGAAGATGTGGGAAAACATGGGGGATCCTGTCATTTGTGTTTTTTCCCTACCTAGGCTCTGCCTAGAAGGGTTCTTACTCTCTAGCTTAAAGGGGCCGGGCAATGGAAAGCGCCCCGGGCGGTTCCCCCAGTCCCCGCCCCGCGGTTCCCCCAGTTGCGCCCCCTGGGTTCCCCTAGCTTAGCTTAGCTTAGCTTAGCTTAGCCTAGCTTAGCTTAGCTTAGCTTAGCTTAGCTTAGCTTAACTTACCTGAGCTTAGCTTAGCTTCGCTTAGCTTAGCGTAGCATATATATTCTCATCTTAGCTTAGCTTAGTCTAGCCTAGCTTAGCTTACCTTACCTTGCCTTAGCTGACCTTAGCTTAGCTTAGCCCAGCTTATCTTAGCTAATATTTGCTTATCTCATCTCAGCTTAGTTGAGCTAAGCTTAGCTTAGTTCAGCTTAGCTTAGTTTAGCTTTGCCTAGCCTAGCTTAGCTTAGCTTAGCTTAGCGTAGCTTGGCTTAGCCTAGCTTAACTTAGCTTAGCTTCATCGCATAGTATATTAGCTTAGCTTACCGCAGTTTCGCCTATCTTAGCCTAGCTTAGCTTAGCTTAGCTTAGCCTAGCCTAGCTTAGCTTAGCTTAGCTTATCTCAGCTCAGCTTACCTTAGCTTAGCTTAGCTTAGCTTGGCTTAGCTTAGCTTAGCTCAGCTTAGCTTAGCTTAGCTTAGCTTAGCTATCGTAGTTTAGCTTAGCTTAGCTTAGATTAGCTTAGCTTAGCTTAGCTGATGCTGCTTTCCTAGGGGCTCCAACTCCTAGGTAGGGTCGCGCTGGGATAATCTTTGTGTGTCCCAGGGCCCATTCACCATGGGAGGCGTGGGGCGGTGGATTTGTCCGCACGCGCGGCGCGTCGGAGAGTCGGCCCCTGTTTCTCTCTGGTCCCAGCCCCTGGCCCTGGCCTGTCTTCGAGGAGGGGAATCGACCACGGAATTGGTTTGCCCCAGGAGTGATTTTTCTCCTGTCGACTCCGCGGGCAGCTCGTGGAGCTTGCGCAGATCTGCGAAGGGTTGACGTGTTTTTGTTGGAGAGTCGACGTGAACATCAATTTTGGGGTAGATCAATTCTGTAGTCGATCCCCCAGTCGATGTCTGGATGTGCGCCGTAGAGCGTGTTTCCTTATTGCTTGGGGCACAATGGGCATCATAACCCCCGACCCCCCCCACCCCCCCCACCCCTATAACGCAACGCTCCTCCCCCCCCAAGTGCGCTGTGGGCACTGCCGCCGTGCGCACGGCGGGGGGCAGGCGCGTTACATTATACCCCCCCTGGCCCCTCCCCCCCCAGTCCCCCCTGTAATGCCCATTGTCGCAGATTATCCCAGTGCGACCCTACCTAGGAGTTGGAGCCCCTAGGAAAGCAGCATTAGTAGTAACAGTAAAGCTAAGTAAGGCTAAGCCAAAGCTAAGGTAAAGCTAAGCTAAATCTAAGCTAAAGCTAAGCTAAAGCTAAACTACAGCTAAGCTAAAGCTAAGCTAAAACCAAGCTAAAGCTAAGCTAAAGCTAAGCTAACGCTAAGCTAAAGCTAAGCTCAAGCTAGATCTAAAGCTAAAACTAAAGCTCCCAGGGGACTGGGGTAGCCGCGGGCCGGGGCGGGCTGCACTGCCCGGCCCCTTAAGCACACAGGGTAAGAACCCTTCTAGGCAGAGCCTAGGTTGGGAAAAAGAAAGAAACTCGCTCTCAGTAGGCTGTGGTGGTGTGCCCCGCGCACTGCTTCACTGTAGGGCATGGAGGAGACAAGGGCCGTGAGCTTCTTGGAAGCTCCCCTGCCTTCCGAGAAGTCTTCGTGGAATGCTGCGGCCCCTTCGAGGGAGCCCCCCCGCCTTCGGGGAGGCCGCCCCCCGCTGCGGCCTCTGAGGCAGATTGCTATGGACACCTCGCTGCGCCAAACTGTGCATGCAGCTATCTTGCTATGAGCTGATTTCAGAACGATCTTCAAATGACCTGCAACTATCTTGCCATGAACTGATTTCACAACGATCTTCACGGGACCTGCAGCAGCTGGGCATCGGCCTCTCCTCTCCCCCTCCTCCCCACCTGCAGGACATGGGCAGGGGACCCCGCGCATCATGTGTAATACGCCGCAAGCATGCGTGCGTCCCTGTGCTGCTCGGCCTCATCTTGCTCTCCCTCCCCACTCTCCCCCACCTGCTGCCCAGCCTCTCGATGGGACACGCTGTGAAGTGGTCTGCCTCCGCGGCAATGCGTCGCGCACGCCCGACGTCGCCAATTTAGACTTCCGACGCCTTGCCTTTGTCGATCGATACGCGGGCCCCTGACATTTTCGATGGTTTCAGGCCGAAAATTGTGAAAAGGTTTCAGTTTAGTGGTGCCCATTTCGATCTGATCGATCCGAGTCGATATTTGCTTTGGCCGGCCAAATTCTGTGCGGTTTCGATATTCCGACAATCCAGTGCGGCCCGACGTTCGCATGGCGCTGTTACTCATTCTCGCGTAGCCGATCCGATTCGATTTCGACTCCGTGTCGATGCAGGGCGATCCAGCGAACACTCCGATTCGACCTGATTTCCCGATTCGATGCTGACTGATCCTGCAGTGGAAGGCGTTGGATGTCTGGGAGCGCGGATGCCCGGGCATCGCCTCGGGCTCGGCGGCGCAGTGTTGCCCAGTCCGGGCTACAGCCATCCAGGTCGCCCAAGTGGGGTCAAATGAATGGGATCGGAAGATCGCGCCGCATCGCCGATGCATCGGCGTTGTGGTAAGATGCCGACTTCGCTTGCTCGGACCCCAGTTGGGCGGCCTCCAATCCGGGGCCACGAACGAGTAGGCCTATCACTTGGGTGCTTTGACCTTGCACAGGGAGTCTATGCAAGGAACCTGGTGCACAGGGCATTGTCCCAGTGAAATGGACAAGTGTCGGCGCCAGGGCAGATCCGCTATCATGTCGCAGTTGACGTATCACGTGACGTCGCCCTTGGGACTTGCGAGGTTCTACGTCCCACGTGGTGTGGCGTAGTCGTGCGAGTTACGTCACGCGATCATGGTGCAGTGTGCTGCGTTGAGAAGACCTGCTAACAACATACAAAAAAGCTTTCGGAGGTCCGCGCCAATTTCTCGGGTCGGCGCTGAACCCTCCTCCTCCCCTGCACCCCTAACGGCGCCTCTGGCACCAACCCCACAGGGCGCGGAGGGGGGTCGATCGCCGACCAAAAAACTCCGCGCGGCCCTCCGAACGTTTTGTGTTTATGCTTGTTTGTTGATCTTCCCTGCGTGTGGCCGTGCCTTGATGCATGCCCCACGCTGCGCTCCGCATGTCAGCCCTGCCCTCCCGAGCGCTGCACGACTGGACGAGTGCCCCGCGCGCTCGCGCCGCCACAGCTTGGCGGCGCCCACAGGGGAGTGGCGCCAGGGGGGCGGCCCGTCCAGAAGGCGTGGGGACCTTTCAAGAAGCCAGGTGGCTTCTCAGAAGCCCTCCTGGCCGCCAGGAAGCCGGCTTGGAAGCCGCCAGGTCCCTGCAGGCAGGCCCCCCGCCCTCCCCGGCGCCCCCCGCCCTCTGGGAAGTCAGCGGGCCCCTCGCGCCGCCCCCTGTCGCCCTGCCATCCCGGGAGCCCCCCTGCCCCTGCCTTCTCGGAGGCCCACCCCCGCGCCTTCTTGGAAGCCCCCCGCCCTCTCTCTGCCTCTCGCCCCCGTGGGCGCCGCCGAGCAGCCGTGGGCGCCTGTGGGCTCTGCCTCTCCCCTGTGGGCGCCGCCGCCCGCCCTCTCTCTCTCTCTTTTTTTTTTTTTTTTTCTCTCTCTCTCTCTCTCTTTCGCTCTTTCGGAGAAGAGCGGCAGCCGACAGGTGCGGAGGAGGAGGAGGAGGAGGAGGAGGAGGGGAGGAGGAGGAGGGGAGGAGGAGGAGGGAGGAGGGAGGAGGAAGGAGGAGGAGGAGGGAGGAGGAGGAGGAGGAGGGAGGAGGAGGGAGGAGGGAGGAGGGAGGAGGGAGGAGGGAGGAGGGAGGAGGAGGGAGGAGGGAGGAGGAGGGAGGAGGGCTTGTGCTAGGATTGTGCTACTTAGGACTTACGCAGATGGAGAGCACCACACAAGCCGCCTTCGCCGTGTAAGTTGTTACTTACAAGGGCTTCCCTGTGGATGGATGGCGGCCCTCCCACAAACGCGTCAGTCGACCCTTGGCCGTCCGAGCTCGGGCGGGTTTGCAGCCCTCCTTCACTAGGTTCGTCCACTTACACTGAGCGTAGGAAGCGCATCGCCTGCATAATACAAAATTGGAGCGAAACACAAGGTGGTGCCCTAGCCCCTGTGCCTTAAGAGTGCGTGCTTGTCGGGCTTCGAATTCGACAGATTCTGCGCCCGACGGCCCGCTCTGAGTCTGGTTGGTGGCCCTGGGATATTCCTGGTCCCTGGGGCCCACAGACGGGGAAGGGGGAAGCATCAGAGGAGGAGCAGGATTCGACTCGGCGGCCTGGCTCGGGGCTGGTCTTATGATGCTGCTCGGTTCGACATCGGTAATCGTATCGACGACGTCGGACGACATTGCGCCGAGCCTTACAGCAACTTCCAGGGCATCTGCTACCATGCTATACTTCTGCTGATATGCCTGTCGCTGCCAGAAAGGGTGCGCACACAACTTAGCCCCCTTCTTCGCGTATTCGTCCGCGAAGCGGCTGCCTCTGAACAGTCTCTCGCCTATCTCTCGCCGCTGGGCTCGAGTGGCGTGGGCCTTTATTTTTATTATCTGGATGGTCCTGGGGCCCAGCCTTCCAAGATCGTTCACCAGAAACCAAAACTCTCGCCAGAGATCGTTGTGAGCCCTGGCAGGTGACGAGCACCACTCCTCCCCTCTGGAAGTTCCGTCTACTACAGCCTGACAGTCACAATAGATTTTGAGGGGCGGCATCGCGCACCTCAGCACCTGAAGGATGGCGTACTGTTCAGACGGGTATATCCCTTGCCGATTGTGTGGCAGGGGGAGGGGGCCGAACGCTGAAAAAGCAAGGCTCTCCCCTGAGGCATCGAGGGTGGCGAAGCTCCACCCCGCACGCCGAAGGGGAATACATTCACCGTACAAGAGAGATCCATCTGTGAAAACCTCTCCTGTGATGGCTCCTGGATGTTCGCCCTCATGCTGGACCTCGAACGAGACTGGCAGAACATCCAGGAGCTCTACTGGGTCCTCGGAGATACCTCTGGCCCAGAGTGATTCGAAACCTGGGAACGGGTTTGCTCCTCTGTGCTGCACGTGCCTGCCGCCTACACGCCTGCGCATCGCATCTCGCGCGCTGCGTACATACGTGCGGCGCAAGTCTGTTCCTACAGCACTCATGCATGCCTGGCACTGGCCGGTCGTCGCACGACCAGCCTTAAATATTCTCTGTTGGGGCCACGTGCCTCCCGCAGACAAGGTTCGGGCTCGCGTGCGATGCTCTGCAGTCCACTTTTCAGACAGGGGCCTGCGGAGCAGCATTCTAATCGGCTCCAGAAAGACGCTCGTAGAGACATTCACCTCAGGACCCCAACGCGCAAGCCAGCCGCTCTGCAGCCCAGAACGTGTGGCCTGGCGCACGAGGGAGTGAAGGTAGTACAAATCAATCTGTGCCAAATCGTGCACCTCTGTCCCGCGTGTGACTGTAGCTGGACCCTGGGTGCTCCAACCAAGGCGAATTACAGTTGCAATGAACGCGCCTGCTGGTCCTCTCACTAGGCCCCGCGGCCTCGGATGCCCGTTGGGTCGCATGACCCACGAGCGCCAGCTCGCCACCAGGAGGTCCCGCGTGGCCATGTCCGTCGCCTCCTGCCACGCCCTGGCCCACTCCACGACGGGCCCCGCGTTGGCGACCACGGCAGGGTCCGCGTCCTCCGCCAGCAGCACCAGCGCGGCCGACCTCCCCTTGTTGCATCCAGGGAAGGCCGCTGCCACAGTCTGCCTGAGCGTGGTGATCAGCGTGTCCGTGGCGCCCTGCACGCGCGTGCCGTAGAGCTCCGACGGCACGATCCCGAGCCTGACCACCTTCTCCGCTGCACCTCCTGCGGCCTTGACCCGCTGGATCTTCCAGCTCCTGGCCTTGGCCTTGGTGGTCCTCTTGGGCTGGGCTCCGACACGTCGTCGCCGCGCAGCTGATTGGGTCACGCCCAAATGCACGGCCTCACGCACCACCTGAATGCCCTTCTGCTTGTTCTGGCTGCCTAGCTGCCGCTCCACTTTGCCATGCGAGACCGCGACTACGGTCTTGCCGTCCCTGCCTCTCGAGACCTGCAGCTTGAGCACCTGCTCGAGAGCGAAGACGATCTCGTCTGTCAGCTTCATGTGGAGCGCTGCCACGGCGGTCACGTCGCCCCTGGTCGACGCCGCGAGGTCGTCGACGTAGAGGCACATGTCGGCCCTCGGGCTCGCTATATAGAGGCCGTCGATAGCGCCGATGAGCACGAGGCACAAACACAGCGGGCCGAACACGGATCCTGCCACGATCCCTTGCGCCCAGAAATTGCCCTCGGTGTAACACCCATTCAGCACCACTCTCCTCATCAAAGAAAATACTCTCAATATGACACGCAGCAAGGGCCTTGGGAATCCCCAGCGCAGGCCACCGCTCCAAATGAGAGAATGCAACACGGTCTCGTAGCACTTCCTCAAGTCATAATATGTGGTGGCGATGGCTTCGCCCTGCGCCGACGACCCTTCAGCTAGGAGGCCCTGCATCCAGGCCGCTCGTTCAGCAGACCTGCCCTTCACAGCCCAACCATATGCTCGTGGATTTCTGCTTTGCCATTTCTGGATCTCGGGGCGCCTGATCTTCTCCTATACTCGTACGAGCTCTGGTAGAAGCCCCAAATTCCTCATGCCGCCCTTGGGCTTGGGCTGAAGCCAGAAAATGATGCACTGCTGCGAGACGGGCCAGTCGGATCCGCGCTCGATGCAGTTCAGGATGCTCGCCAGGCCTGCTAGGCCAACCGCTGGCCCTTGGGCCCACAGCCTGGGGTGGATGTTGGACTCGCCCAGGCCCCTCTTGGGGGAGAAAGCCTTGCAGGCGTGCAGCACGTGGTGGCCGAGGATAGGCGGTAGCATGGACTCGTCTACCGCAGGCGGCTCGAACCATGGCGCAGCCCAGTCCACCTGGTAACGCCATATGCTCTCCCACTCCTGCAACGCTGTGTTGGCGGCTGTCTGCGGGTCCATCATGGCGACGCGCTGGGACGTCTCACCCGCGGGGGCCGTCCGTGGAGGCTCACCGGGAGGGAGGAGGGAGGCGGGAGGAGGGAGGGGGGAGGAGGGAGGTGATGTTGATGCGACGCTCGGCTTCGCTGTCTTGCGTGCTCGTCCCACGAGGCAAACCGGTGGGTGGCGCTTGGGACCTCACGAGGATCCACCACTTACGCCACCACCAGTTTAACCTCCAAAGTAGCCCTGAACCCCAGTGGGCTCCCCGAAGAAGTTGCCCCTGAGCGTGCCTCCAGCGCTCCACGGAGCTCTGAGGGAATGTGCCTGCCTGGCGCGCTGCGCGCGTCTGGCTCTGGCCGCTGCTCTTCTAGTCTCGATGCGGGACAACTGAGCCTCGCTCAAGACAGGTGGTGAGGGAGGAGAGGGGACCACAGACGGCGTCGACGACGTCGGAGGAGACGAGAGCGGAGGGAGATGTCGGGACGCGCCAAAAATGGCCGTCGTGGGCTGCTGCCGCAGCCTCTGCCTGGCTCTCGATATGTCTCTGCTCTTCGGGGGAATCGAGAGCTTCCTGCAGGTGAGAAGGGTCCGACCCAGGAAAGTTGGCGGACTCGGACAGAAATCTGTGTTTCTCTGGGTCAGCCTGTTTGCGATTCTTCGTCTGGCCTTCAAAGTCCGAAGGAACCGAGAAACGCTCGTCGGCGTCGTTGCTCCATGGAACAAGGAAATCAAACAGAGAAAGCAGTACCTCGGGGAAATCTCGGTCAAGAACGAAATCCGCATCCTCATTCTCGGAGACAACACATTGCTCCACCGAAGAGAGAATGGCGCGGGCAAGAGACCTACAGAGCCCAGAGGGGTATTTTTTTCCCCGCGGTGCGAACTTTGTTCTTATCCTTACCGAGAAGAGTCACATGTATACCTTTCTCGTGAGAGCATCTGCCTGAACCAGGCGTGCTTCTTAACTCTTCAGCCAAAACTGGCATGCGGATAGCGAGAATCCTGGTAGGTGCACGGCCGACGACTGACATGTCAGTATCCTGCGGCCAGTGCTCGCACTGGTCAAAGTCCGTAACGGATGAGACCGGGGCGGAGCAGAGGGCGACCAAAGGAGGCCAGCGAAATGAGGTGGGAGCGGAGGGGAGCCAAGTGGCGGGGATAGGATGCTCCAGCCACCCGCTGGTGCCCACTTGCAGGTGGACCGAGAGAAGATAAGTAATGGCGAACAGAAGCTGTGAGCCAGTCTCTACCTGCAAGTGCTGTCGGGTAGTACAACACGGGATGCCCCAGACATGGTCGCTAGTCCTCAAAGGGGGGGGGCCGCCTTCGTACCACCTCGCAGCGGACCAGGTTTCGCAAGGTGGCCCCCCCTGTGTTGAGGATCCTTCTGGCTCTAATGTGCTCGGCCCAATGCTCAAGGGCTTGGGGCTGCGTCAAATCGCATCTGACAGGGTCTATAGCTATGTCGAGGGATAAACAATATAAGGTAAAACGAGGATCCGAGTTGATAGTGCGATCGAGGTGCCACTGGATATCTCCAGTGCGTCTCATGCCCGGAAGAAACGTTTGAAACAAACATCTCCGACCGTCGGATACGGTAGGGGATGTGCTGGGCGGCTTCTTTTTGGACATCCTGGGGCCGACAAGGCCAGAAACGGTCCCCCAGCAGAGTCGGACCCGCCTAGACCCCAATCTGGGAGGAGGGAGGAGGGAGGAGGGAGG
>CAUYUJ010017841.1:54558-95602 GCA_963575745.1 Prorocentrum cordatum
TTGTCCTCGGCTAATTTCAGCACGCGTTGGCGTTGCCCTAGATACCCCACTTTGTCATTCTGTTGCTCAACTCCCTACCCCTCGACGGCGTGACCACGATGTAAGATCCAGTCCCGTCACCTGCCACTGACAGTGCCCCTTGCGTTGTCTAATGTTGTTTGTCACTGGAACTGGCGACGGTCCTGGCGGTTTTCTTTGTCCCAGGGCCTGTGTACCATTGGATCCAACGCGGAACCATCAGGTCCTCTCCTCGTTCTCCAGGATTCAACTCTGAGGGGGAGCTGCGCCGCTGCGAACTTGCCTACGTCCAGCAGGGACTCTGATGGCTCAAGTCTATCCCCTGATCGAAGAACCACCGCGCCGGCGACAATATCAGCGACGATGGTCGGTCCTCGGTTGCCACCTTTGGGAGTCCACTCGATTTTTTTCCAAACACAAGTTCGTCGATTGCAACTCACTTTTTGTCAAGCTGCAGAACTGACAAGGCCCAGCGACTTGCTGTGCTCGGCCCAGTCCCCCTTGATCCACAGGAGGACTGCTTTCCGACGCAGCGGCGTTCTGCCCCCCAGAGGGTCACCCGCTTCCCACTCGCTGCCGTCGTGTCTGCGGTCTGGGGATCTGCCGTTCGCAAGCGCCACAAACATCCAGCGCCTTAGACATGTACGCACCCATGCACTCTCGATCGCGTCGGTCGGATGTCGAACCTCGTCGCTTCGAACCCCGTCGGTGGATACGCGCGCTGCCACGTGCGCAGCCGCATCGCAGACACGATCGGAGCGGGCACGATCCACGATCGCACCGCCAGCGCACCCAAGATTCAACAGGGTGCTGAAGGATTCGCTGAGAAGGCATGCACAGGGCAACCAGCACTGGAAACAGAGTGCACCACAACTTACAACCGCAGCGACACCCGTCCCGAAGTTTCATACCACCGAGTCGGTGACGCTTGGCCGAAACTAAATTTATTGCCCAGAATCCCAAGACAGTGTCTTGCCGCCCTGATGCCCCATTACGGTAGCATAT
Organism: Prorocentrum cordatum; assembly: GCA_963575745.1. Classification (NCBI taxonomy): domain Eukaryota; class Dinophyceae; order Prorocentrales; family Prorocentraceae; genus Prorocentrum; species Prorocentrum cordatum. The sequence continues at coordinate 55,582 of CAUYUJ010017841.1, forward strand.
TCCGTCAAGGTAAAACCCGAGAGGGAGAGGTTTCGGCTCGTTGGCTTCTCTGGCCTGCACGACTGATGGGTGGTTTTGGTAAGCTCGTGCATCCAATGCAGACTGGGGTCGTGCGTCATCTGGACCGTCAAGAATATGTGCTATAGAGTCGTCATTTAAGCACTCATCGTTAATAGCTTCGAACGCGGTGCGGAACGGCAGTGTCATAGTTTTCCGCATCCCTTGACCATTCCAATTGCCAGGTGTTTTGATATCATACTACGGCCCTGGGCTCGGTAAAGCGCTGTCAAGTTGGTGTTGATACTTCCCAGACTGTAGGTCTGGGCTAGCTGCATATTGTAGTCTCCACCTGGCGTACCTGCCTTGTCCAGATGCCAGCGCAGAATCGAGAAGTCCTTCGCTGTCAGCTTGCACGACGCATACAGCCCGACCAGGAGCCTCAGCGCATCCGCTCCATTCTGACGCGCTTCCTGGGACGGGCCCGCCCACCCCTGCTGGCTGCGGCTCCGACTTCGCCGCCGACGGCCCATCCCGGCCCAGCTGGGCTAGGGGGCAGTGGCGCGCCGAACCGCAGCTTTGACATGTCACGGCTGTGCATTGATGCAGGGGGGATTGAATGAGACCTTGCATTAACATATCCTGATCATGGGGTGGCCGATCTGTTTACTGGGTACGGGGGGGGGGGCCTGGAAATTACACTATCCAACTGTTCACCACTCGCCTGGGCAAACCATACCCCGACGTGGCCCGCCCATCATATCTGGCACAGACTCTGGGTCGGGCATGATGCGTCGTGAAAGCTGGCACTACTTGCCTGACAGCCACGCGCTCGCAGTCACCCCTCCGGTTACACCAGGTCGGACAGACCGATCGCGGCACTGCGTCGCATTGCTGGATGCAGGAAACAGGCACGTTATCGAGATGTGGAGGAGACGAGGGCGAGGACAACCACATGTGTGCATAGCGTGAGTTGTCCGACTCATCGTGTGCTGATCCAGGAAAACATGTGTACATGCATTGTAAGGACTGCTGTGTTGTGACCATGGCGGCGTACCTCTTGCAACAAAAAGGAGGAGGTGGTGGAGGAGGAGGATGGATAGTAAGGGAGCAGAGTGAATGAGAGACTTGGGAGTCGAACGTGCGAAGTGAGCAGGACGAGTGATGCAAGCACAGTATAGCACAACGCTCGCCACTGTGGAAGTAACGCGCACATATGAGGTATATATATAGAGAGAGAGAGAGAAAGAGAGAGAGAGAGAGAGAGAGAGAGAGAGAGAGAGAGAGAGAGAGAGAGAGAGAGAAAAAAAAAGAAAGAGAGAGAGAGAGAGAGAGAGAGAGAGAGAGAGAGAGAGACTGCAGCATCGGCGATGCGGATGCACCAACGTCGGTCAGAAACCTTGTCGTCTCACCATTCGTCTCGCGCCTGCGTGAACAGCACTGGTCCAGGGTAGGGGGGGGGGGGGGAGTCATGGTGATGATGCCAGGGGTTCTGACCGCGCGCGGTTATTGCTGGGCAGCGCCAGCGTTGTCAATGGCGGGTGGCCGACCGAGCCTGTGATCAAACTCGCGGCGCTGACAGTCGCGAGCCACCACGTCCTGCAGCAGAGAAGCGGCGGGCACGCAGCACGAAGCGCGCCCAAGCAAAGTGCACAGCACTGCCACGCGGTGCATTGTAGAATCTTGGGAAACTATGCGTTCACATGTCCCCAGGGACTTTAGATTTCCACAATCGATGGCGTAAACACTTAGGTTCGACTGGAAACCGTTGTATTTTCTGTTCGGGGGGCCGAAACGCGATGGATTTGGCGACCTGGCTCCGTCCCAAACCGTCAACGGTTCGTCAACGGTTCGTCAACGATTCGCCAACGGTTCGTCAACGCATTGACGGTTGCCAGGTGTCAACGGTCGACCCTGGGTTTCGCCTGGTACATCCTCGCATTTTCGCAGGCGTCAACGAACCGTCAACGGTTCGTCAACGGTCCAGGTGTCAATGGTCCGTCAACGGTACCACGGGGCTGGTTTCTTTGATATTTTAACCGGAATCGTGGTTGTGCTGTTTATTGATTTAAAAAGTGGTGCCGTCGCCATTCCCGTCGAGTTTCAAGCCCCCCATCCCCCTTCTTGGCCCAAGTGGGCCTCTCATATGTAGCACCGCGGGCATCCCGCATAACAGAATTACCCAGCGTGACGACACGCGTGGCACCATCATGGCGCGATCAGTCTATCTCAGTCGGCATCCTCGCGAGCCTGCACCTCCCCCTTGAGAATCTTATCCTCCTTGGCCAGTGTCTCAATAGCGGGCTTGAGGCCGCATGCCGCCACCAGCGCTGCGTTGAATTTGGATTCGCCCAGGACTCTCTTGGCGTCAGGCAGCTTGCTTGCCAACGCCTTGTCGAGGCCAACAACCTTCTGGACCTCAGTCGACAGGCTGTTCATAGCCTTTGAGGGTATAAGCCACTCCCACACAATCCCACACCTCCTAACAAGGGGGTTCGAGGACTTCAATGCCCCCATCACGCGCCCCCGTGCTCTCTAGCACCACCATTCCGTCGTTGCATGGGTCACCGTTCCAGTGTCCCCCCATACCACATCAGTCCGTTTTTTGCTTAGTTGTTTCTGTCCCCCCGCTATCCTGGACGGATGGCCCTGGGCCTCCAAACTCTAGAGGCGTTCATCTAGCACCCCCTCCATTCTATTTGGGCAGGATGACCACGAGGATGGGGGGTATGATAGGTAAGGGAGGGGCGGGGATGAGATCGAGGAAGGCAGGGTTTGGTTAATGCTTGCAGGTGGGCTGACGTTTGCCCTAGGTAACCTTCTGCAGCTTGGCGTAGCGGGGAGGCTCCTCCTTCACGAACCCCCGCGCTGCCGTGCCACTCGTGATGTTGTTCATCGTCGCGTGGGCTGCAATCATCGCCAGGCCGTATTTCGCGATGCTGGCCTTCGCGTCCTTCAGCAAGTCGGTCGGGATGCTGTTCGTGGTCTTCTTCTGCTGCGGAGTCTCGGCGTTGCCGTTTTTGTTCTTGCCCCGAGAGCATTTGCCGCCAGCGCACTTGCCCTTGCCAGTTCCCTTCTTCTTATCGTCGGGCTCATTGGGGTCAACTTTGGGCTGCTCACTTGGCCCTCCACCACCAGTGCCAGCCTCGATGCGATCCGAATCACCGCTGCTCTCGGGCTTGCTCCGCTCGATGCCCTCGTCGGCCGCTGTGGGCTGGCGTGCTGCCACCGCCGCCGCGCCAGCCGCGCCAGAGCTGCCGCTGGCGCCAGAGCCGCTGCTGGCGGCAGAGCTGCCGATGGTGGCAGCGCGCGGCGCTGCCGTCTCACGCGCGGGGGTAACCGCCGCGGCGGCGGGTGCAGGCGGGGCGGCTACTGGCGCAGGCAGGGCGCTCGCCGCGGCTGCGGGCGCAGGCAGGGCGCCCGTGCCAGCTGCCACCGTCTCCTCGGGCGTCATCTTGGTCATCCACTCCTCGTGCTGGGCCCGCGTCTCGTCGAAGTCCTCGCTGTGCCCCTCCTCCACGAACAATCCTTTGAGCGATTCCGACCACCCGTGGTACTTCAGGAACGGTGGTCCCATCGCTATGCAGTTGGTCATCCTCTTGGACGCTGCGAGCCATCCGGCCTTCCCTCCACCTTCTTTCCATGTCATCCGTGCGATGGACAAGTATTTGTATGTTTGCCCATGTTTTCCTCGTACTTACCGTCTTGGAGCTCTTCTTCATGTGCTTCTCGTACTCTTCCTGCAGCCAAGTCTGCTTGAACTCCTTCTGGTTGGCCCACGGCGCCCTCCCTTTGAGGCCTGCAGTCGCCTTCTCGCACCTGCCCTGCAGTTGCTCACTGGCCTCGAGCGCTCGCTGCCACCCGCCAGCCGCGGGGGCCCCTGCGGCCCCCCTGGCAGCAAACGCAATGTTTGACGCAGCCGCCTTCATCCAGAACTCGAGCTCCTTTTTGTCCTTCTCAGTCAGGGGGGCGCCGTCATCGCCCACGGTCGGAACCTCTGGGGGCTTCTCCTTGCTGGGCGGCTCGGTCACCTCGGCCCGCTGTCGGAGCTGAGCGAGCGGCTGGCTGGTCAGGAGGCCCTCGAACTGACCAAGGATATCCAGCTCGTCTGGCATATCGGGGGCCGAGCGGATCGAATCCTCGATCAATTTGGCCCGGTTGAAGTACTCCTCCTTGGGCCGGCGGGTCGACAAGGAGACCCCCAAAATGGGTGCGCCCAAAAGGACTGGATGAGGAGGAATTGATCGCAGGATCCAGGGGGTCGGCCTTCCGAAGGCCACGGGTTCCCAACAGGTACGTTGTTATTCTTGATCTGGGAAAGGGGTGGCAAATGCGAACATTCAGAATGACTGAGCGTGGCTCGGGCGGGGCGCCGTGGAGAGGATGTGGAGGATGAGGAAGTGACGCAGACAATAGTATTCATCACGGTATAGTAGTGAGTTAGGATGTAGAGTAAAACCAGGGTAGCGCCTAGGCTTCCTATACCACTCATAACCCCCGTGGGTTCGGACGAGCCCGATCGCCTCGTGGTCTTGGTCGGCGTCTCGGGGCATTCGGGCTGCGTGGCGCCGAAGATGGGCTCGGGCCCCGCCCGCGCCAGCACCCGCGGCCGCTTTCGCGGGGGGGGCATCCGCTGCCGCCGCCGCTGCCTGATGCAGCGGTGCCGCTGCCGATGCCGCCGCCGCGCTGCGCGCGCCAGCTCTGCCGCCCCTGCCGCCGCTGGTGCCACTGCTGGCAGCGAACATGCGGTTCTCACCTCTCGGCGTCGAGGGGCTGCCAGCGATCGTCGACAGCGCGGCGTCGTCGCTGTCCGATGGCTGCCAGGATGGCACGGCGACCTCCTCTCGGAAGCAACGACGACGAGACTGATTGTGAACCGATAGGGTGGGACGAGAACGCCGATCTCTCGTCCTCCACCTAGTCCTCCCTCTCATCCTCTTCCTCCCCCCATCCCCCCCCCCCCCCCCCTCCTCCTCATCCTGCTACTGCTGCTCCTCCGCCTCCTCCTCCTCCGCCTCCTCCTTAGTCTCACCCTCGCACCCTTCCTCCTCCGCGTCCCCCGCCTCCTCCTCCGCCTCCTCAGCATCCTCCGCCTCGTCCTCGCATCCTCACCCTCCGCCTCCTCCTCCTCGTCTTCATGGAGACGGGATCGACGACGATGGGCGCCGACGACGCCGATTGCTGTCCTCGATCTCGTTCATCTTCGGCGGGCTCCAGTACGGGGTCTCTTCCTCGTCGCGGTTGCATCCCGCTGGAGTGGCAGCAGCAGCAGCCCCCGCCTGGAGTTCCTTCACCCAGCCAGGCGTCGACGTGGCCGAGCCCTCTGGCTGTAGGGTTTCAAGGGGGGGGGGAGGAAGTGAAATAGGAGGAGACACGACGAGCGAAGTTGGGGAGGGGGGGAGGCTGAGGAGGAGGGTGAGTAGGAGGATGATGAGGAGGGTAGGCAGAGGATGATGATGAGGAGGAGGAGGCGGAGGCGGAGGAGGAGGAGGGGGATCAATCCTCGGTGTAAGGTCCTCCTCCTCCTCCTCCTGCTTCCTCTCCTTCTCCTCCTGATCATATTGCTGCTCGTCACCGCTCCTTTCATCCACCTCTTCATCCCGTTCCTCCACCCTCGCGTCACCACCCCGTCCCAGTCTGCCGTTCTCGCACCACCTCATTGCACCCTCCATCGTCGTCCTCAGTCAACCTTCCTCGGTCCGGACGCGTGTTGGTTGGTTCGACCCTCGGTCCTCAGGCTCAGTGGCACCGCTCCCCGCCGCGCCGCTGGGGTCCCCAGGGGCGCCCATATCCACCTCCATCGGCCCGCTCGGGTCCGACTGCTGCTCTGCTGATGGCAATGGCTGCTGCTGCTCTGCTGGGTCGGGCTGCTCTGGCGAAGCGGCGTCGCCATCGACAGAAATCACGGGGGCGAAGATTTGCCCCATCACCGTGCCAGCGCTGTCAGCTGCCTGAGCGCAGAGCACCCCCGCATAAGCTCTCTAACCCCCCTGTTCGAACAGATCTCACGGTTGAGTTGTCTCCGAGCGTGCCACATCCGCGATTCCTCTACTTGTCTCTTAGCCACACCCGATCACAACCATAGCGAACCAACTGTCAACGAACCGTCAACGACCCGTCAACGCTAGCGTTGACAGATCGTTAACGGTCCGTCGGCAGTTCGGCATCGCTGCGTTGGTGGTGATCGTGGGCCACCCCGCAGGAGCACGCAACTATGGCGTGTTCCAGCTCATCTTCGGCAAGGCGTTCGCCCCCCCCCCCCCCCCCCCTTATGCCTCCGCCGATTGCCTCTCCCTCGCGATGCGGACCACGCCAGCGCGTTCAGGCCCTTCTGGTAGATGCCCCAGTAACGGCTGCGCCACAGCATCGGCCATGGCTGGCCCCAAGGAAAGTAATTGGCGCCCCAGGGAAGTAGACGTCCAGTTCTTCGGAAATGCGCCCCACCGAATGTCGGAATCGGGAGGGCTCGTCTGAGCCGATGACTTCTTAGACTGTCGTTTGGGCATAATGCCTGCGTTAGTACAAGGACGCACTTGGGGGGCTGCTTAATGTGAGATGAATTCTCGGTGCCCTGGTTGCTTCAGCACACGACCTTCCTCCTTCTCCTCCTCGATCATCTTCATCCTCCTCCAGCTGTTCCGCCCCGCCACCTGCTTCTCCTGATCCCGGGGGCGTCGCCCGTTCCCTTGGCAGCGTGTTTGAAAAGAACGGCGCCCCCTGGGCCCTGGCGTTCTGGTCGTAACTTCCTGGCTGCGCATTCCCCCGCTCGCGTCTTATCTAGGGCGCTTGTCAACTTCATCCGAAGCGATGCTGCGACTGTCTGTGAAAGACGTGGGCGGGAGGTGGAGGGGGAGTAGGACGAGGAGGAGGCGGAGGAGGAGGAGGAGGCGGAAGAGGAGAAGGAAGAGAAGGCTGGAGGATCATTGGAAATGAGAGTGCATGCGGGGGCGGAGGGTGAGTGGATGACAGCGGAACCTGTTGGGACACAGAACTCATTATGACCTTGATTGCAACAACCATTCACGTTACGGGCCGCGCCACGCGGTCACCCAACGAGCCAACGAATCCAGCGCGGGGGGATGGCCTAAGATCAACACACATGCGGTTCAACCACGACCGACATGATGTAGCTAATTACATTTAGCCCGCACATGCACTTACAAATTGAAGTCGGGCGCCGCCGCGCGCGACATGCGCACCTGCTGCGCCTGCGCGAAAGCAGCAGCCGCCGCCGCCGCGACAACCTCCTGCGACGCCGCCTGGCTGCCGCTGCTGCCGCTGCTGGCTGCAGCTGCTGGCTGCAGCACCTGGGGCGCCTCCTTTGCGGCGGCCTCCTGCGCGTTCAGCTCCACGCCCTTGGCCGACGTCTTGTCCTTGCCCTCGTCCAACGACATGTCCTCAAGCTTGTCATCGCCCTTCATGGCGTCCTGCAGCTTCAGGCTTTCGCGGCGATGATCTTCTTCGCGGCCGGCCTATTGCGCACGCTGGTCTCGACGTCATCGTGGTCATCGCCCATGTTCTCTGCGCCGACTCCGCCAGCGTCGTCATCTTCATCTTCATCTGAATGCCTGCGATGGCCCTCATCGCCCTCGCCATCGTCATCTGCGGGCGACTCGCCGTCGTCGCCGTCCTTCTCTTCGAACTTAGGATCGTCCCCAGTAGTCGTCTGCACCTTCGCCTTGGTACCTGCCTTGGCCTTGGCGGCAGGCCGCTTCCTCGCGGCGCCGTCGCTAGTGCCGCCGTTATTCTCCACCCATGACTTCTTGAGCGCTTCCATCTCTGCCTTGTCCACCTTCCCTGCCGCGAAGTCCATCGCGAGCTTCTTGACGAGCGCCTCCGCGGCCGCTGCGTCCGCGCATCTCAGCAGCTGGAGTTGCTGCTGATCACGCAGCTTGGGCCGCATCGCCCGCAACGCCAGCCACTTCTTGTCAGTCTTCGTGGCCCAGGTGAGCTTGACCGTGGCGCTGCTGTCGTTGCGCAGCTGGCCGCTCCACACTGTCGCCGCCCCTTGCTTCTCGGATGCCGCCTCTGGGGGCATCGCTGAGTTCGGCATTGCCCATTTTGCCGTCCCGCCAAACTTGGCGACGCGGACGGTCTCGTCGCCCTCGAGCTCCTCGGTCACAGCCGTCGAGTATTCTCGAAGATCTGAACCGTCACGCTTCTGCCTCCACGCCACCTTGCAAGGAAAAAAAGCGGCGGTGGTGGTGGAGGAGGAGGAGGAGGGTGAAGTCGGTGAGGAGGAAGGATGAGGAGGACGAGGAGGATGAGGCCGATGAGGAGGAGAGGGGGAGCAGGAAGAAGAGGGAGCGGATGAGGAGGAGGGGCAGTTTCCCTTCCTCATCCTCCTCCTCGACCTTCTCCTCGCCCCCTCATCCTCCTCACCTCCCACCTTCTCCTTCTTCCACATCATCTGTATCCGTTTCCATCTCATCGAGGTATCCTTATGTCGCGCTTCCTATACTCCCACTCCTTCCGCGTTCTCGTTATCCTCGTGCTCGTCCTCCTCCTCTTCCTCTTCGTCTCCTTCATCAGTCTCCTCCTCCTCCTCCTCATCATCATTCTCGTCCTCCCACTCCTCATCATCCATTTTCACCCGCATATTTCATATGGTTGAGATCCCGCCTTCATATCAGCTGCCACGCCGTAGAAGTACGTGTCGTCCTTGTCGAGCACCTCGTCGTCGTTCGGGAGCGGGCGCGAGGCGCGGCTGCGCCCCTTGGCCGCGCCCTGCACCTGTTGATGATCGAAGCAGGCATCTCTATCATCAGCAGCGAGCGTCAACGAAGCGTCATTGCAGCGTCAACGCGAGCGTTGACACTGCATTGACGCTTCGTTGTTGCTCGCCGCCTCCGATGGCGTTGCGCGTTTCGATTGCTAGAACCTTCGGAGAAGCGATCGGGCTGAGTGGGGCGTCGTCGCCCAGGTGGCCGCAGGGCTGGCTGTCCTCTCCAGGAGCCGGAAGCGAATGACCCCGCCCCGCCTCCTCTCCTCCTCCTCTTCCTCCTCCCTCCTGCTCCTCCGCCTCGTCCTCCTCCTCCTCATCATCCCCCTCGCCTTCCTCCTCCTCCTCCTCCTTCCTCCTCCTCCTCCTCCTTCTTCTTCTCCGATGATTTTCACGTTGGCCCGGGGGCTCGAGGTGGCAGGGAGTGCGTGAGTTCGCCAGGCGGTGTCCAGCGCGGTCGCGTCGTCGCCCTTGAACTCCTCCGCCCACTCCGGGGTCTTGTCTGGCCTGGGAAGGCGCGGGCGGGGCGGGGCTCGTGCTGCTAACGTCACCTGTTCCTCCTTCTATTCCTCCTCGGCCTCGTCCATCCGCGGTCCATCCTCGATCCTCCATCCTCCGTCCTCCATCCTTCTCCTCCTCCTCCTCCTCCGCCTCCCCCTCCTCCTCCTCCTCCTTCTCCTCCTCCTCCTCCGCCTCCTCCTCCTCCTCCTCTCCTGCCCTCCTCATTCTTAACTTTCTCTTCCTCCTCATTTTGTGGCAGTCTATGGCGTAAGCGCCGCCCTCCATTCCTCCGCGTCCCGGGCCGCCCCCGACGGGCGGGCTCGGGTTTTCAAACGCCGATGCTTGCGGAGAGCCGCGGGCGCGTGGCGCAACATTGCCCTGATGCTGTTCCCGATCTGCTCTGCCCATTCGCCCTTGCTCTGCGACGAGTGCCACTCGCTCTCCTTGGAGCTTGCGAGGTTCTGCAGGGCTCTCTCGAGCGGCACTTCGTTGATGCCCCCCGCGGGGGGCGCTGCCCTGAGCTCGGTGATGAGCGCAGAATGTCTCACGATAACCTTCGAGTCTACTAGCCCATCGAGTTTTGATGTGTATGAGATCGCGTCTGAAGAGCTAATATGTCTCTTCACAATCGCATCGAGCTGCTCTTGCGTGGCTGTCGAAGAGGCTCGGCCCGACCGACCGTCGGGCGCTTCCGCCATCAGAGCCAAAATGGCTGCGGGCCTGCTGGGAGCGGGCCCATGAATCTGCACCCCGTTGACGCAGAGCCTCCGACGGAGGTCATGCCTCGAGCTTGCTCGTGGCTCATGCTGAAGTCAGGAACCTGAAACTGCCGCTCGAGACTTCCTCAACAATTTGAGCGCGTGCTGTGCCAACGAAGTGCGTCACAACTTTATGTGATATGTCGTATAAGCGCTTTGATCCTGCATCGGTTGGGGCAGACATGCTCATGTCACGTGAACACTTGCGGTGCATGCCATCCTCCTCCTCTCCTTCATCTTCCTCCTCCTCCTCCACCTCCTCCTGTTATCCTTCTTATTCCTCGTGTTCGGGTTCTTCTCATCTCTTTTCAATATTCTTCTTTTTTATGTTAGGTGACAGCGGACAAGTCACGAACGCATGAAAATGAAAGCCTCTCCGAAATAGTTAACGCAGATCAAATGAACAGTGAGCATAAACTTGAAATTCTAAGCAAACAGCAGCAACAGTTATTTTTAGCTGGGGGGCTTTTTTTTTAGCCGGAGCTGTTCAACAGCTGTTTTTTTAGCCGGACAGGACCTCAGGGAATGCAATCCTCAAAAGGGGGAAGAAGCAGAAGGACGCCCTCCATCAGGCTGCGTTAAAAGGCAGATAAAGAGGCCAAGTGGCAAAAGAGGACAGAACAGGCTGTCGCAGAACAGGCCCGGCAAGCCCGTCGCGGGGCGCAGGGCCGGGAAGCGAAGCTTGAATGGCAGGTTCGCGAGAGGCAACTATGGCGCAGGAACGATCTGTCTCCGAGGTGGAACAGATCGCAGCCATATCCATCGCCGAGAGGCGCCAATGGGAACATAACGCCGTAGAAGCGAAGAGACAAGCCGATATGGCCCTTCAGGGCGCCCAGGCAAAGCAGCAACTGCTTGAGAACGAGGCCAGGAACGCGCAGATGGGGGCCGCTAACGCGCAAGCCGAACCCAGGCGAGTCTCCGACTCAGCCACGGCGTTCCGGGGGGGGGGGGGGCACGCGGAGAGACCGAGGCTTTGATCCGAGTCAGGACGGAAGCCCTCGAAGAACACGAGGCGGCCGTGCAACAGGCAACAGAGTTGAAATCGCCGCAACACAACGCTCAAATTGCGGTGGCGACCTCCCAGGCCGGTCATGCCAGCGCGAAAGCAGAGGCATAATAAGCAATGCGTGCACAACGGAGAGCCGGGATGCAAGCGCAAGCCGAATTCGAGGAAGCGAAGCAGCGCCTTCACCGAGAAGCCGTTTCGAACGCGCAGACTTTGGAGGCGCATCGCGAGTTATCTTACAGACAACAGGCCATGCAAATGGTACAAGATGGGCTACAAGGCATGACAAGCACGGTGAGGAGAGCCGCCCCCGCATCGGCGACACGGGTCCGCCCCGGCGCGGGGGCAATGTCCCAGCGGGGGGATTGCGATCCAGGCCGGCCACGTCAGATGGGGCCATGTGCTTTGTGCGCAACGTGATCGACGCCCCGCGCAGGTGCGAGAGATGCCGGAGATCGCTCGGTGAACAGCACTTTGAGTGGGTCACGAGGCGGCGCGCGCAGTGCGAGACAGACCGCGCACGCTATCTCGAGGCAGTACTGAGAGAGCGGCGCGAAGAGGAGGAAGCCATGGTGAAGAAAATTGTAAGAAGAAGAAGACAGTCGGTCCAGACACGAACTGAGGGCTAAGAATGAGGCCGCAGCCCTTCATCGCATTCATGGGCTTGAAGAAAAAGCAGAGCAGCGCGCGCGCGATGGAAAGAGCCGCGCGCGCGCAGGCCGAGGAAATGCGAGAAAAGGCGGAGGCGATGATGGGAGAATCTGAGATTGCCGCCGCCAAGGCCAAAGACAAAGACAGCCGTCGCATGGAATTGCCCCCCAGCGAAACGCAGAAACGACAGGGAGAACGGAAAACTAAGAGACCGAACGGGCCGTCGATCAGCACTTCCCCCGGATGCACTACGCCAGCCCGGCCGAGGAAAACCGCGGCCGCTGCGGGGGGCCTCGCGGGGGGTGGCGATCAACCTCTCCGCCAGGGCAATGCCCGTGATGACGGAGACAAGTCGGGGGGAAAGAAGGGCGGGTCCGGTCGCGCGCCCGGGGGTGGCAACCCAGATAATGGCAGCGGCGACCACGACGATGACGACGAGGAGGATTCCGATGACGAAGACGACTCCGAGGAGGGGGGCTCCGAGGACGAGGATGACGACACCTCCGAGGAGGAAGATGAGGAGGCTGCGAACCGTAGAGTCAGCCGATGTGCTGAAGCTCAGAGAGCTGGGCAAGGCGATCCGGGGGGTGGCGGGCCACCGCCCACAGGACCCCCTGGAGGAGGCGGGGGCCCGGGGCTCCCGGGCTCCGGCGGCCTGGCGCCCGTGATGGCCCCGTGGATTGCAGCAGATCGAATTGACAAGATGACGTTAGATCCGCTGCCAGACGCGGGGCCCTTCCGAATGTGGAAGAAATCTGTCATTCGTGCTGCGGCGTCGAGTTCGCAGCAAAACCATGTTTTGGCGACGAAATGGGTAGCCTTGGCGTTCGAGCCTGAACAGGTCAAAGCAAAGGCTCTGGAATACCCAGGGCCGTATTTTTGGGAACCTGAACGTGCGGATTGCTGCAGACCTCATCGCAAAGATTAACCATATTCAAAGGGATCCAAATGCTTCCCATGCCTTAAGGCACCTTGCCAACGAGGTTGATCTCACTGACTCAGCCATAATGAAGGCTGGGGGACTACTTTCAGGAATATCGTCCTTCCGTATCATTCAAACCCATGTCACCACTCGGGAAGACCATGGCCAGGTGCATACCTATGAGGACCTCATGGCCATCCAGATCAAAGGAGAAGGACAAACGGCTGATCGGGACCTCTACCACTTCTACGATGAATGGATGAGGGTGACACTAGAGATGGAGAAACCCCACAAGTCCTTCAGGCCCTCCTTATAGAGTCACTTCTACATGCAAATGAAGAAGTGCCCGTGCATGACAATGACTCTTGCAATGTATGACAACAGCAGCGATGTCTACGGGAAGGACATGAAATCGCATGAATGGCTGCTGGGGAGGATCGCTAACCAGATGCTGAAGGACAGGGGAGAGGATAATCGAAGGATCCTAAAACAGCAGATCAACAAGCGAGGGGTGACACCCAATGGTGAAAAGGCAGGTGGGGGGAACAAGGATTCCTTCGCTATGAAGGATGGGAGGCTCAAGAAGTCCGTCGTCTGCGGACGCTGGCAAAACGGGCAATGTCCCCTGAGCCAGCATGAATGCCTGTACCTGCGCCCCAAGAAAGCTGCGCCCGCATCCCAGCAGAAGAGCGGAAAGGCTCAGGTGGGCATGCCGGGCCCCTCCAATGGAGGTACGGCTGGGAAAGGCAGAGGGGGCAGATCTGAATCAAGAGGCAAAGGTAAATGCGACAAGAAAGACAGGGGCAAGAGCAAAGGCGACAGCAATAATGGCAAGCACGACCGCTCGAAGAAACAGGATGGGCGCGGCGGCAGCCGCGGGGGTAGCAACGCCCCATCGAAGGGAAAGAGTCGCGCTTGCTATGCCTTCAGCCGGGGCCCACAGAACTGCGACGGATCACTCGGTAGAGAACACCGACCGCTGGCGAGACAGGACAAGCAGGGGCGTGACGCCTGGGAGCAAAGCCTCCAGAAGGCTGGAAAAAGGACTGCCGTGCAGCCGCAATGCGGAGCAAACGGCCGCAGCCGAAGAGACTGTGAAGGCGTTTAAAACACAGGCAGCTCCGGCCCAAGACGGAGGGGAGACACACGGCGGAAAAAGCGGGCGGCCAGAAGGGCAAGAACAAAGCGAAATGGCGGTGTCACCTGGACGGCCAGACGTGCCCCTTCGGAGACAAGTGCTTGCACAGGGCAAGCGCTCCCGGGCATCCATGACCCGGGGTGGCGGCGTCTGGCGCCCTCGGTGCCGACGCCGCCCGGGCGGGCGCTGTCGCGGTGACGAACTGCGCGACTCCCGCGGAACAGGTGCAGTTGGCATGTCCAGTTGCACCCTTCGCCGGGTCACAATCCCGGGCGACGACGCAAGGGCCAATGGCCAGCCCGGGTAACAAATGGTCAGACAGCTCTCCCTTTATCGAGACGCTGAGATGCCTGATAGCTGGCGGAATCCGATCGTGCCCGAGAGGGGCGTCGGACCTGCTGGAGACAGGAAAGCCCGGGCGGAGTTCCCTGCGTCGCGACGCCGGTGGCACCGTCAAACGGATGCCAGCTACTGTTCGGACGGATAGGAGGGTAAGAATACACCCTTCAACACGCTATCCAACGCCGCGGACCCCGAGGAAGATCAGGGCGGCCGATCCGAGGCCAATAGCCTCGAAGCAGAGGGGGTCCGTTTAGCTTCCCTAAGAAGTGGCAAGAGTGGCGTGCAACAACCACGCGCGTGCACCAGCAGCTCGCCAACAATGACGCGAGCGATTTGGAGCACGAGGTGTGGAGGTTGGCTGGACAGAGCGCCAGCGCCCGCGACTGAGGACGGGTGCGATGGCGATGGCGGGGGCGGCAATGCCGATGCCGCGTCGGCCAAAGAACAAGGGGTAGAGAGACGGTCCACCTTGGATCGATGCGGTTCATAATCGGCACTGGATGTGGATCCAATATGATTGCCGTAACATATGTACAGAATGCAGGCGCTATCGACATGATAAAGGAACTCCAAGTCCCTATCACACTGAACACGGCTGGGGGGCTGTCTAGCGCCCTCGGGGCCGTGAAGATTGCCTGCGGCTGGCTACTGAGTGGTAAGTCTGACGCGATTGTCATGGCAGAAACGCCGAGCGTGATATCGGTGGGCGAACTTTGCATAGATCACGGCTATAGTTTCTACTAGAAGAGTGGGAAAGAGCCGTATCTCTTCCTACCCAATGGAATGAGGGTGGATCTGACGGTAGATGATAAAATACCGTACCTCAACACTGGAGGAGGTGAGGCTTTGGCTCTGGTAGACGAGGCGGCTCCCGCCTACCTGATTGGGTTAGCGCGATGGGCGTGTGTGGAGGCGAACGCGAAGTCTAGCTTGATCGATCCCGAGCAGGCGGGAGGTCCCCCGCTCCGGGCGGTCAGGCGCCGCACCACCGTGGACCTGCACTCGCAAGAAGTGATGGCGGAATATTCATATAAGGATGGGGTCTGTAGTGACCGTCCCGAGTACCACTGCAGGGGCGAGCCCGACGAGGCCGACCTCCGAGGCAGGGATGTCGTCGCGCATTTCTATTGTGAGCCTCGGTTGGCGAACCAGGGGGGCTGGGAACCCGGCCAAACTGGGATAGTCAACAGGGCGCCACCGCGCATCACCGACGGCGGCCATGCCGCTGGGAATGGAATACAAACCGCCCCCGCACCTGCGGATGGGGGCGGCAGAAGAACACGCGGAGGCACTAGGCGCTATTGATCTCGTCGACGACGATGGCGCCGAAGACCCAATGCAGGAATCAGGGGGTGAGCCAAGTAGAGTCGAACGGCTCAAGAAAGAGGCGCAATCACAAAAACACCTCATGACACACCTGCCCAAGAACCCGTACTGCCCGACCTGCACGTGGGCGAAGACGCTCAGAATACAGCAGCGAAAGAAGCATAACAAGTCGCTGAAGAAGCTAAAGCCTTTCTCGGAGCCGAAAGCATTCGGAGGCCTATGCGCCATAGGTCACTGGTTCGCGCTTGATGAACTATCGAGGGGGCTCTACGGAGAAACCTCGCGTGTGACACTGCGCGATCGGTTCACAAGATTTCTTGCGGCAAAAGGCGCATTCGGAACATCGGCCGAGCAGGTTGCGGACTTCTTGGTGGACCTGCGGGCTCCACACGAACAGCTCGTGTGCATTTTGCTCTGACCTGGCAGGAGAGCTAAAGAAAGCTTGCCAGGATCTGAAATTAGCATATGACTCCACTCAGCCGGCGAACAAGAAACATAACTCAATAGCGGGGCGCGCCAATGGCGTCGTTCAGGACGGAGCAAGAACTCTGCTCATGACCGCCGGGCTACCGGCACAGTTCTGGACATTCGCCGCCCCTTACTTCTGCGCGTGCTATAACGCCACGCATGAAGAGAACGGCAAGACTCCGTGGGAGTTGAGGTTCGGCGGGCCCTTCAACGCCACGCTGGTTCCTTTCGGATCTGCGGTCCGATATCTGCCGCCGCCGGAACCTAGAATTAAGCAGCCCAAAATGGCCCCAAGAACGCGAGTGGGCGTATATCTCGGGTGCGTACAGCATGCGGGGGGGCGCGTTGGCCCTGGCCGCTGCTGCATGCCGTTGGCGCAACTCGAAGGGTTGAACTTTACTACTGGATTGAAGGCAGATGGCAACATACCCATCGTGGAGAGAACGGAACAGGTATGGACCGACACCGAAGTAGAACAGATGGATGACGAATCTCCCGATGGGTCATCGACATTGTCGACAAGAATCCCCCCGTGCATTTCCCGCTAGGACCAGCCTGCGATAAGGCTGCCGCGAACATTAGCAGCGTCGCGCTTGAAACCCTGCTATCGGGCGGGAATGCCGCGGAAGAACAACAGGATAATCCGCATGCGTCATCCGGGGGGGCATCGGGCCCCCGCGAGGGCCCAGCGCTAGTCCCGGACACTCCCGACGAACTTGGAATGGAGGGAGCTGGGCCTCACGCCAATGGCGGGCGAGCGGACGAAGCCCAGGAGGGCCATGATCCGACGGGTGACGAAGGGCTGTCGGGTCCGCCGCCTGACCCAGAGCTCCCGCCTGGTGCCAGGCGAAGGGGAGTTGAGTTCGATGCTGTAAGGATTTGCGAAAACCTCGCCGAGACGGAAGTCATTGCCAGGCAGACGAAATTCCTTGCGGCCCCCGCAAGGGGAGGGCCAAATATTGAACATGTCATGGCAAGAACAACGCAAAACCTGGACACGGGAGAGCACTGCGAGAAGAACGCCGTGGTTGTAGGAAAGCCAGTCGAGGAGCTAACGAAACCGCCCCCCCTGAAAGGCAAGCAGAAGACGGCGCACCTTCGCGTGGCATTTTATTATGATCCTTTCTACAGGAGGCCTAACCAGGTGGACGCGTACGATGAAGTATACGGAAACGTCGTCCTCCGGCGTGCACAGAAGGAATCTACTAACCCAGGCGTCCACCCTGACCGATGGCTCAAGACAAATGGACCTGAACGGAAGAGACTCATCGAATAAACCAAAACCGAAAAGAAGGGTTTCTTACGGCTTGGAGGACCCAGGCCCGAACGCTGACCTCTGGAGGGCCAGAGGCATCGATGCGCCTGGACTGGCGCCGACCTACATCATGGCAGCGGCTGCCCTTCAAGAAAAAGGCCAGGTGGATGACGATGCGTTAAAAGACTTCCAGGAGTGGTGCACAGAGACATGCGCACCAGATGAAGAATCGGAACCGTCCGATGGACGGGACTCGAGCAACGATGGTGAGAGTGACTGGGATCGCACGGCGCTTGACTGCGCGGCCGCGACCAGGCGTCGCGGCGCCCCTCGCAGGCCCCTTCGCGGGCGAGATGCGGGTCGCGATGCTCGCCGGGAAAAGGGGCCGGCGGGCTGGCCGTGCTACGACCCGTTCACCGACGCAATGCAGGTTGGTGGGCGGGAAGAACTCCTTGATTTCCATCCGTGCCGGGCAATGCCCTGACGGCGAATTGCGCCTGCGTCGCCCGCCTTGTCACTGAGGCCGAGGCGGCCGCCAGCGAAAAAGTTCAGAAGGCGCTTATGGGTGAGCGGGGGCGTCTCAGAAAGAAAAGACGGGGCGAATCGAAGGCCAAGAGCTCCGCGATGTCAGAGCGAAGATGAAAGGAAATACCTTCCACATCGGGAGACTCTTTGCGATCCTGGTCGAAAAGAACGCCGAACTCCCTGAGGACCACAGAGGCCGCAAGTTCAAAAGGAGGGCAGTTTTTGACGGATCTGATGTTATTGATCAAGACAGAGACGCTTCGCTGTTTCAAGAGCTTTCCAGCTGCCCAGCTACAATGCAAGCGAGCAAAGCTGCTGACACGTACGGCTTGTTCGAGGGGCGCGACGCGCAGCGAGCCGACGCCCGTCAGGCATGCACTCAGGCCAAGCTGGGAGGCACCCCGACATGGGTGCGCTTGCCCGAAGAAGCATGGCCTAAGAGCTGGGAAGGCATGATCGACCCAGTATGCCCTCTGCTATTAGCACTGTATGGGCACCCTGACGCTGGGGGGGTTCGGGAACAACATTGCGATGCGCATGTTATGTCAAAGGGGTTTGCCCCAATCTCCTGCTGGGGAAGTTGTTATTATCACCCGGGGCTTGAACTATTTCCAATCGTGTATGTCGATGATTTCAAACGCGCGGGTCCTCCTCGAAACCTGGAGACAGGATGGGATCTGATCCTGGGCCCATCCGAGACTGCGCCAGAAGGAATCGGCATGGGCCCACCAACCCCAGTGGGGAGATATCTCGGATGCGAACATAGGATTTCGGAGAAATGGGCACATTGGCAAGGCGTCGCTCCAACCACGTTGGACCCGCCGCCTCCCAAGGGCCAAAACGCCGATGGCGTGGCCGACGCAGGGCGCCAGGCAGCTGCTGTCGCCCATGGCGCAACGCAGCTTGTATACCAAGATAGCAATGCGGAGGCCACAGTTTACACTCCTCAGGGCCCCACAGAGCAAATCTGGTCACGTGAGCGACGGTGCGCGGTGCCCGCTACACCACAGCCGCCTCCGCTGCCAGAGTGTAAGCCAGGATTGAAGGAGAAAGTGCGAATAATGGAACACGACATGGCAGCATTCTTCAAGTCATGCGCTTCTCTGTGCGCAGAACTCACGGACACTGACCAAGCTACTTACCCGCTATCGGGAACCCCCTTCGGTCCCGAGTTGTCCTCATTCGAGGATGGCCAAGGGGGGCCGCGCGGAGAAGTGTTGGCGCCTGCCGAAGAGGCCCTAGCAGCGCATTTACGAATCGACGCCGCCGTGGGCCCCCCTGGCGCAGAGGTACACGTGGGAGGCCCTCCAATGGAGGGCTCGTCAGCTCCTGATCCCAAGCCTCCTGCCCCATCAGGCATTCTGCAACCTATTGCGGCTAAGGTTCTGCTGAAAATACTGCGCGGGGCACGGATGGCACGCCCGGATCTTCTGAACGCAGTCTGCAAAACAGCTGCGTGTGTCACTAAATGGACGGAAGAACAGGGTACATATTTGTTTCGCATCATCTGTTACCTGAAAGCAACGGCGAATTACCGCCCAGTGTCCTGGGTGTGTGATCGCCGCGAAGACGCATGGCTGAGACAGTTCGCAGATGCTGATCTAGCAAGTGACATTCGCACTCACCGCAGTACTAGAACCGCGCAGTTTCTGTGGGGACCAAACACAAGGGCGTTTCAAAGCTGCAATTCCCGACGACAGACCGCAGTGTCCCATAGTACACTGGAAGCGGAGATCGCTTCAGCTGACTAAGCACTCAGAAGAGAACTACTACTACTGCCGGCGCTCCGATTGTGGGAGATGCTACTCGGCCGAACGTTGAGGGCAGAGTTCTTGGAAGACAACCGAGCCGTCGCGAAGGTTTGTAAAGCAGGTTGCTCACAGAAGCTTTTGCACCTGCCCCGTACTCACCGAATCGACGCTTCTGCTGTTGCAGAGCAGTTTGCCAGAGGCACGGTGAACCTGGCATGCTGCCCGACGCGCGATCAGGTCGCAGACATCGGCACTGAGAGATTTGAGCAGCCACCGTCGTGGACCAAGGTGCTCTATCTAGTGCAGGTCGTGGCCCCGACCTTCTAGACTGCCCCGTCGTATCGACGATGCCTGGGCTCGCCATTCGAAGGCGATGCGGGTCTCCCCCTGGGGCCCGGGGGGGTTCTCAAGCCGAAGCTAGGCGCGCAGTCCGGGCTTCGGAACGGCGGCGAGATACCGAGCAAGAAGGCCAAGAAAAACACCTAAAGGACAAAATGAAGGCAAACCTCCTGCTGATTCGCCGGCACGCCCCAGGATTAATAACCGTGCAGGAACACCAGCGGAGGTCAGCAACGAACGGGGAATTCACCGTCAGCGGAAAATAGAGGAAGACAAGGAAATGATGGCTCTGTTCGAGATAACGGACAGTGAATAAAGCACTTCAGAGGTACAGGCCCCGTCATTCGATGAAGAGAACGGCCAATATACCACCGATGAACGGAGAGCAACAACTAGCGATGCTATTTGCCGCTCCTGATGCCGCTGCAGGTTCCAGCGAAAGATCCCAGCGACGCCTTTTCATAGAATTTTGCTGTGGACCTAACAGCCGGCTAGGGAACCAAGCTCTCATCCCTGACGGTCAATGTAAGGTGGCGCGTCTGACAGAGAACAAAGATATGACCACCAAGGAAGGAAAAGCGTTTGCGGTACGCGTTTTTAAACACACTTTTACACACCCCCTGTAAACGTTCGGATAGCCGCCTCAACTGCAAATTAGGAGGAGGAGTAGCGCAGTCTCTCTCGTGCTTGCCCCTCCTCCCCTGGCGCAAAGTTTCGGCTCGAGGCGTGGGTTTCGCGGGCGAGGCCCGCGCTCGAGCCTGCAGAGAGGGGTAGCTTCCAGCCCCTGCTCGCCCCGAGCCCGCCAGGCTCGGGCGCCGCCACGACGCCGGCCATCGGGCGCCCCGGCTGGCTGCTGGTGACCGCGCTCGCCCTCTGCGAGCTGGACGGGCTGCTGGAGGTCTTCGGCGGGCGCCAGCAGGAGGCCGAGGAGATCCTCATCGAGCCCCTCGACCTCGGAGGAGGCGCCGAGTGGCGGGGGTCGCCAGCGGGTTTCATGGCGCCGTGGAGCAGGTGGAACCGCGTCTACGTCCAGGCGCAGGGGAGGAACACGGGGGTGGTGATGCTGCTGGTCAGTCGTGTCGGTCCAGGGACCTCGTTGGTTTGGACCGCGATCGACCCCGCGAAGCGGGTGCAGATCATCAACCTGCGGGACAAGGCGAGGATGCTGCCGCGCCCGAAGAAGGGAGTGACCTGGACCGAGCACCCAGGGCTGAATGAGAAGGAGAGAGAGCAGGCGATCATAGCCGCGGAGCGGCTCATTGTGCGACATGAGCTGGGACAGGCTGGTGCTGAGAGTGCCAAGGCCAACCTGACGAAGGGCAAGAAGGCGAGCTCGAAGGCCAAGGTGGCGTCCTGGTTCGGCAAGGGCCTCGTGACCACCGTGGTGACGGCGTGGGCCCACAAGACGTGGGGTGGTGCTGCAGCGGTGTTCTTTGTGGGCTGGAGGTTGTGGCGTTGGCTACATCTCGGGTCCTTCTTCGCCGCAGGATACCACACCGTCTCGGCGGGGATGCAGGCGATCGAGGACCTTGACAACTTCCGCGAGTTCCTGGGGGAGCTGTACGAATCGGGCGACCTCGAGCTGTGCGCGGCATACCTGGGCTGCGTGCTCATCGTGATCTACGGGATCTGGACATACGGATGCTCGTGCCGAAAGGAGGTCGGCTCGGACAGCGACTCGGGCTCGGACTCGGACGGCGGGTCGGTGCACGCCGGCGATGACGTGAGTGACGTGAGTGGCGACGAGCGGGACACCAAGACCCTGTTCGCGGAGTTGGCTCGCGGTCAGTCTGACTTGGCCGACGCTGTGGGTATGCTGAAGTCGAGGCTGGATGTCGGGGGCGGAGCGGGAGCAGGACCTGCCTGCGGCAGTGGGGCTCTGGCGTCGGAGCCAGGCCCGCCTCCCCCGCCCCCTGCGGGGCCGCCGCCGTCCAGAGGAGACGACCCCAGCTCGGCCGAGGTGGATGCGTTCATCAAGAAGCTGACGGAGCACGAGGAGCTGGTGCAGCGGGACTCGGGCTTGAGCACCCGAGCGCAGGCAGGGTCGCCCACGCCGAGCTCGAGTGCCGCGTCCTGGGAGAAGGTTGGAGACCTGGGCGAGCTCGATGACCCCCTGAAGGACCAGATCGTGCAGCTGAAGGAGGAGTCGAAGAACCCAAAGGAGAGCTTGCTGGCGACGTTGGAGAAGTATCGCCGCGTGGCGGGTTCCCCCGTGGGGGGGATCAGGGCCCGCGCGGCTCCGACATTGCTGGCGAGGCTCTACAAGGGCGGACGGAGCGCACGCGTGGAGACGCAGGAGTGGCTCCGCTCCAAGGAGCTGCAGGGCGCGGGCATCGCGCAGGAGCTGAACATGCTGGCCCTGGTCCTTGACAGGATGATGAGCCAGGGGCAGTACGACGAGCTGATCAACTCGCAGGCCGCGGAGGTGACCTGCCTGCGCCTGTACTCGATCTGGAAGGCCTACGAGCGGGTGCAGTGCAAGAGCGACTGGCTGAGGCCCAAGGCGCAGCACGGCGGCAAGTGGCGCTCCAAGGTCGACTGGAGTCTGGCGGAGGAGTACCTGCGCCTCGACGGGGACCCCAACAGCGAGAACAGGGGGGCCGATGACGAGGTCCTGGAGAAGCTCAGGCGGCGGGCGATCCTCAGCAAGCACCTGGGTGAGGTGCGCTCGGGGCAGCCTGCCGGCGAGGACGAATAGGTTGCGGCCGGAGCTATCGTGGTGTGCTCTGGCCAAGGCCTGAGGGGTCAATCCCCTCTACCACGGCCGCGGCGGCGAGCCGCTTTCGTGCCGAGCTTCTTGCTGGACACGTCTTTCGGGTGGTGGTGCTACATCGGGCTGGTGAGCTTCCTGGCGATCGGCTGTGGGGTCTTCCACGGCGGCGTCGGAGCGTCGAGGCCTTTCTTGTACTTGGGGCCTCGCGCCGTTCTGTGGCGAGCAGGTTTTCCCGTACGTCGGAGCGCAGGTCGCTCGGTGGTCCCAGATGCCTACTGGGGAGAAGGATTTGAGAGAGAGGGATCCCTTGAGGAGTCTGCCTGGGCTCCCATTCCCACTACAGTCGAGGAGGTCGAGTTCGAGCCTGTCCGAGAAGGAGCTGAGGACAACCTGGCAGCGGACTTCGAGGACGATAGCGGCGATCAGGAGTATGGCGACGGGCTGTTCGAATGGTTGGCTACATCCATCGAGCCTGACGGACAAGCAGACGTTCGATGGTAACGATAATGACAGAATGCTGACAATGTGAACGATCATGATAATGATGATATCTGGTCACACGACCACGTTGACACATTATCACTCTGAGCAACCAGGCTTCTCGAGTGCACGCATGGCCTGCCTCTCTGAGTACAGCTTCCTGCAATCACACTCCCCTCTCCATTCCGTTCCCTGCTCTCGGACAATGCCCTCTCGGTGCCCACTCGGGCCACCTAGGAGCCGTCAGGGGCCCGCTGGTGCCATCCCCGTCGAAAAACATCAGCCCACCTCGTGCAAGATAACTGCGGTGCAAGAGTTATAATGGTGGTCGAGAGATCCACTCGTTTCGCTCTTGGGCATATAATATTGCCCTCTTGGGGCCCACTCGGGGCTATAGGAGCCGCCAGGAGCCCGCTGGCGCCCACTGGGGCCCGCTCGGGCCCACTCATGCAAGCGCCCTGTAAGTTGCCACCCAGCTCTTCCTTTATCCCCCCCCACCCCTCTTCCGCTTAAGACCGCTGCACCGCGCTCTTCCCAGCTCGCGCGATCGTGGCCGATTCATTTCATTTGCCGTTTCATTATTTTCAACATCATCTCGAAAATCAATGGCGTAAAATAGCCGTCAGAATGGCGTGATTTGGAGTAGAATGCCGGTAATTGGAGGAGTATATTTGTTTTGTAGGTTGTGATATTTTCTGAAGTTGTATTTGGATTAAACTGTGAGGTTTTCTATGCTGTTTAAAAAAAGCGTGAATTGTATATCTACTGCTGTTGCAAATATAGCACTGCAAATTAATACAACCCACATAGTGCTGCAAACTAAACCACAGGCAAAACACTTACAAAACACATACACATCATATTCTACAATTCGCGCCGGTTTGTACAACAATTTTAACCGCAGAATATCTCACAATCACAGAATATCTCACAATCAATCTGAATACAACTTCAGAACATATCGGTGCCCAAACGACTCACCCCCGACAGAAAGCTGAGGGCAGAACTAACGACTCATCTCCGACCGACAATTGATGCGCCCAAATCGATTCACCCCCGCCGAAAATTGAGGTTCCCGAGCGACTCACCACCCCCGACCGAGAATTGAGGGACCTGACCGACTCACCACCCCCGACCGAGCACTGAGGGGACCGATGGACTCATCTCCTTTCGTCCTCCTATAGTTCTCGTACCCCTTGTCCTATACTCGATCCTTCCCCGCTCGCCCTCCCCCCCCCCTCCCGCCCCCTCCCGCCCTTCGGGCGCCGCCCCCGCCCTCGCCCTCGTCGCCGGCCCGCCGGCGCGGAGGCGGAGCCGCCTGGGCGCGGGGGGCCCGCCAGCGCCTGCATGGGCCTGAGCTGCGCTGCCCTGGGCGCAGAGGCCGCCAGCGCCTCGGGATGCCACGGCTCGTGCTGAAGAACGTCAAGCGAGCAGGCTGCTCGGCCCCTCTGCGACCGCCTGCCCCCTCCCCCCGCTCGTCATCAAGGCTGAACCTAAACGGTGTTTGTCGTGTTCGTTTTGTGTTCGTTTGCCTTCGTTTCGTTTCAACCCGCAATATATTGCAAGACGATGTCGAAACGCAAACGACCCGCGAAACCGCCCAAACACCGTTCAGGCCCAGCCCTGCTCATTTTGTCCCCATCTTTCTTCGCGGTTATCTCGCCTGCAATTGAAATCGATGATGAAGATGCGCGTCGTCAATCGGGTACCCTTGCGTCATTGCCTCTTCGGCCGCCTGCGGCCGACGGGTCGCATCTTTGCCGATCAACCTCATCATCGGTTTCGACTGTATCACCTGTGATCCTGTGATCCTGTAATGAGCTGATAGCATCCGCCTTTCCTCCGCGCAGTCGGACACGATCTGTTTTTGCCTCCCGTTCTTTGCGATGCCGAATGTTGTTGCCTGAACTTGCCCAGTCGGCAAGGTCGAGCGACAACATTCGGCGTCGCATAGAATGGGGGCAACCAATTATCACAGTGCTACCCGACCTGGGAGTTGGAGACCCTAGGAAAGCATTATCCGTAGTAACGCTAAACTAAGCTAGCGCTAAGCAACAACTAGGCTAAAGCTAAACGCAAACTCAGCTAAAGCTCTGCTACACCATAGGCTAAAGCTAAGCTTAAGCTATGCTACAGCTAGGCCAACGCTACAGCTAGGCTGCAGCTAAGCTACAGCTGTAGCTAAATGTACGCTACAGCTAAAGCTAAGGCTATTAAGATACAGCTAAGCTAAATCTAAGTTAAAGCTATGCTAAAGCTAAGCAACAGCTAAGCTAAAACTTAGCTACAACTAAGCTGCATCGAAGCTAAAGCTATAACATAAAGCTAAGCTGAAGCTGAGCTAGCGCTAAGCTAAAGCTAAGCTAAAGCTAAGTCAACGCTAAGCCAACGCTAAGCTAAATCTAGATGTAACGTTAAGGCAACACTAAGCTCAAGCTAAGCTAAATCTAAGCTGAAGCTAAAGCTAAAGCTAAAACTAATGTTAAAGCTAATGCTAAAAGCTAAAACTTAGGGGGCGCAATTGGGGGAACCGCTCCCATGTGGCCAGGGGAACCGCCCAGGGCGGGAAGCACTGACCGGCACGAGCCCTTCAGGCAGAGCCTACGTAGGGAAGAAAGAGACAATTGTCCACCATGCTCCTGCGTAGTCGTGTACCCTTGCGTCATTGCCTATTCGGCCGTGTGTGGCCGACGGGTCGCATCCTTGCCGATCAACCTCATCATCGGTATCGACTGTAGCGCTGATGATTTGTAATGGGCTGATGGAAAATGTCTGTCCTCCGCATTCCCCCGCCTGCATGTTTTGACACAACTACGTCCCAAGATTGCCCCCCATGCTCCTGCGTAGTCGGCGACCCTTACATCGTTGCCTATTCAGCCGTGCGCGGTCGACGGGTCGCATCATTGCCAATCAGCGACATCATCGGTTTCGACACAACAACATCATCACCATCATCAGCAGCAGTTTCCGAGCGCGGCACGGGGCGTCACATGCACAGGGGGGGGGGGGGGCGAGGCCCCCCAACACATCATCATCACCATCAACACCATCATCATCACCATCGTCATCATCACCGCCGTCATCACCATCATCATCAGCAGCATCATCATCACCATCTTGATCAACATCTTGATCATCACCATCAGCAGCAACATAATCATCATCATACTCATCACCGCACTCGCACGCACACGGACGCACACGCACACGCACAC
Organism: Prorocentrum cordatum; assembly: GCA_963575745.1. Classification (NCBI taxonomy): domain Eukaryota; class Dinophyceae; order Prorocentrales; family Prorocentraceae; genus Prorocentrum; species Prorocentrum cordatum. The sequence continues at coordinate 81,694 of CAUYUJ010017841.1, forward strand.
ACACACACATCACACGCATCAGCCTTGCGCGTACACGCACACGCACGCACGCGCACCAACGCGCACGCACGCGCACACACACATACACGAACACGCACACACGCACGCACGCCCTCTTCGGCGTGCCTCATCCTCCCTGGCTTGCCACAGCCTGTTTTGGCTTTGTTGCCTCGTGATCGCCCTCGGCCTCCGGCGCTGCCCCGACGAGCTCGCGCGTGGCCAGCATGCCCGCGCAGCGCAAGGCGCTGAAGAAGTTCGGCAAGAAGAAGAAGAGCGTCGTGGCCACGCCTGCATCCCCAGCCGCCCCCGCTGCGCTGGACTCCTTGTTCGCAGATCAGCCGGCCAAAAAAACGAAGTACACCGCGCCCGAGAGAGTTGGCAAGGGCCAGTCCGTGGCCTCGAGCAGCTGCACGAAGGAACCGCATCCCGCGGCACCTTGTGGCAAGACGGCACCTGTCGGCAAGCCGTTGGACGCGCGGGGCATGCTCCAGATTTTCAAGGAGGTCGCCGAGGCCATCCCGGGCGCCCTCGTCGACGGCAAGCTGCCCGAGACGAAGGATGCGAAGACCCTCCTGCAGAAGTTCAGGCAACACCTGCAAATCGACTTCAGCGAGATGCAGGCCTTAGGTCACACGGGGCTGGAGTGGGCCATCAGGCAGATGGAGGCAGACTCGTGCCTAAATGTGCACCTGTTCATAGCTTGGCACCAACGCCAATATCGGCGGTGTGCCTCCAGCGTGCGCGTGCGTGCTTGTGCGTGCTCGAGATCCTGGTCTCGGCGATGGCGGTACTGATCTGAGATAGTACCGCCAACGCCGAAATCCATGATCATCTTGCCGCTGAGGACGCAGCCCCTTGTATTGATGTTGGCGCCGTTCCCCGCCTCCACCTCCATCGATGGCGGAAGCTGCCCCCCGCTGGGGTTCCAAGAAGCTTCCGACCTATAGGCCGTTGGCTTCCGAAGAGATGCTTGGTCATGGCCAAGCATCTACACGTATTCGCGCGGCCCATTTCGGATCGTTGGTGGGAGGCATCTTGCGGCCACCGCTGTCTTAGGAAGGCGCCAACTATACGCCAACACCGATCCTGGCCCAGGGCCACCCTGGGCCCGGGATCGGTGCATGCGCCCTCCTGCCTTGCGCAAGAAGGCATATGCACCGATCCTGGGCCCAGGGTGATCCTGGGCCAGGGTCGGTGTTGGTGTATAGTTGGTGCCCTCCGATGTCTGTCGCCCTCTCCGCAGGGCCTCCCGGTCGACGAGGACACCGGCGTCGTCGAGCGCCAGGTCTTGGCAGCGATCGGCAACGTCAAGCCGACCGCGCAGGATGCCTCGCAGCAGCCCGCGACCCCTGTCGGCGGCGAGGTGGCCGCGACCCCTGTCGGCGGCGAGGTGGTCATCGCGAAGCTGGACGCCGACGACAACGCCAGCGTCAAGAGTGGCTCGGGCGCGGGCGGCGTGGAGCGCGCGGTGCTGAACTCGGTCACCTGCCCGGCGGCGTGGGCGACGCTCAGCCGCGCTGCCAAGAACCGCAAGAAGTGGCCAGTGCAGCTGGCGCCAGAGATCAAGTCGGACAAGCAGTCGTTGTTCGAGCTGTGGCTGTCCTGCAACAGGGACTTAGACAAGCTGGTGGAGGTCGTCATCGAGAAGCGCATCGAGAAGGAGACGGAGAACGACAGCGAGTGGCAGTACCGCAAGAAGCGCGACATCATGCCGATGTACGGCGACTGTGCTGAGAAAGTAGACAAAGTGCTCAATGGGTGCACCTGGATCCCGGACGAGGCGCTGCCGGATGACCCGGAGGAGCGCTGGTACAGGGTGCGGGCCAAGGTGGCGCACAGCCGCCGCGAGCGCACCGTGGAGGCCTTCTCCGCGAAGGGCACCGCCTCCGTGGACGACACCGTGGCGCAGCACCTCATGGGGGAGGGGGGCGCGCTCGGGGACGGCCTCTCGGTCAGCATCCAGGGGGCCGCAGAAAGGGGAGCGAACGACTACATAAACGACTACATAAGCATTAAAACTCTGAGGTCCGCGCTGACTTTTCGGATCGGCGCTGGGCGCCCTGGCACAAACACCGGCAACGACAAAAATGGAAATAGCAACAAAAATGGCAACAACAAACCAACTGCGACAACAGCGGCAACAACACAAAATAACACGCAAAGAACGGACAAACAAAACAACGACAACAACAACAACACACGTATAAGAAATACAGAAAACATAACAATAAGGACAACGAGCAATATTGGTGCGCTCCGCGCTTCATGGAAGAAGGTCCAGCACCGATCCGATAAGTTCGCGCGTATCTCCGAGCGTTAATGTTCATGTCGCTGTTTGCTCCCCTAACAGAGGCAGAGATGACCAAATTTCTCGTGGACGCAGGGCGGGCTGAAGGCACGAAGGTTTCGAGGGCGAAGCCGAGGGGGGCGGCGGGCCCGGCAGCTGCGCAGACGGTGGAGGAAGACCCCCTCGACAGCCTCAAATCGGTGATGCCGCAGCTCCTCCAGCAGGCGTCGAAGGCCAGGGAGTACTCAGCCTCGGTGGTGCACCACGAGCACGGGCAGACGATGGCCAGCAGCATGAGATCCCACTCCAATACCATGGAGAACCTGTACGCTCAGCGCGCCCAGAATGTGAAGAACGCCACTCTACAGGTCGCTTCGCGCTGGCGCCCAGGCTGCATTCCCAATACCTATACGACCACCCCTCGGGTGATAAGGAGGTCCGGGGGTGGGGAGGAATCAGCGTCTCTTCGATCGGTCTCGCTATCGATCTCATTATCGATCTCACTATCGGTCGCTCGATCGATCTCACTCGATGTATTCATTCGACCGATCTCACATTCGATCTGACCATCGATCGCACAATCGATCTCGCGATCGATCTCATAATCGACCTCACATTCGGTCCCAATATAGATCCCACTGTCGATCTCACAATCAACGTCATCATTATCATCAATATCACCGTCACCAACGCCATCAACAGCATCATCATCATCGGGACACCATCCATCATCATTACCTCATCACCACGATCAGCAAACTCAGCATCAAAAACAACATCATCGCCATCATCATCGGGACACCAGCACCGGCACCATCATCATCATCAACATCATCATCTTAGGGACACCACCATCAGCATCATCAGAACACTACCACCATCATCTCATCATCTCGTCATCATCACCAACATCATCAAAGTAATCATCATCATCACCAACGGGGCACAATCATCATCAGAACACCACCATCATCATCATCATCATCTCATCATCATCACCATCAACATCATCAACATAATAATAATTACCACCATCGGCGCACACTCACCATCAGCCGCATAGTCATCATCTGCATCATCACCATCATCGAGACGTCAGCATCATCGTCACCGTCACCACCATCATCATCATCATCATTGAGACACCATCATCGTCATCATCAACATCAACATCAGCATCATCACCACCATCAGTGGGCCACCATCATCAAAATAACCATCAGCACCTCATCATCATCCTCATCATCAGCACCATCATCATCATCGGGAAACCATCATCACCATCACCATCATCAACATCCACATCATCATCGTCATCGGGACACTCATCACCATCATCGGGACACCATCATCAGCTTCACCATCTTTATCATCATCATCTCGTCACCACCCCATCAGGATCAACATCAGGATCATCAACAGCACCATCAAGATCGGTACACCATCATCATCGTCATCTTCAACAACAGCAGGATCATCAACATCATCATCATCATCGGGACACCATCATCATCACCAACATCACCATCATCATCATAAACATGGTTAACATCATCATCATCATCTTATCACCGGGACACCATCATCACCACCATCATCATCAACATCAACATCATCGACATCACGATCACCGTTATCATCGGGGCACCCCGGCGGGACATCGCGCGGCGCCGGACGCCAGAAGGGAATCATTTGGTCCAGCCGCGCCTCAGCCAGCCAGCCTGCGCAACTTTGCCTCGCCCGCGCGCGGCGCGCGCGAGCACGAAACCGAAATCGATTTCATGGTAGGGGGGCTATGCGTTCCACTTCGATCTCACCCCCTCACCCCCGATGATTGACTTGATTCCTCCGCCTCCTCCAATATATGTCGTCATTGATCCTTCTCCCTGCTTCCGACTATGCGTATATTAACAAAATCTCAAACGCTCTATCCCATTCCCGACCTCACGAAGAATCAAAACCCACGTGCTCTAACACAAACTGACTAGCACGTAATCAATGCCCCAATACTTAATCCAAAGCCAAATTGCTTTGTGCACTGACACCCTGGGGTCTTCAATATGTGGTGTGCTTGTTGGAGCGTTCGGCACGCCAGCGGACAGACTCGGCCCTGCTGGATAACTGCCATCAGAAGATGTCCTGGTTCACAGCCAACAAGCCCTTGGCCGCCAAGATGCATAGCGAAGTGATGGGCAAGCAGCCAAAGGCGAACCCGGCCGCCAAGTCCAAGGCGAGGGCGAAGGCCACCCCGACTGCTGGCCCAGCGTGAGGGCAATGCGGTATACATATATGTGCGAGGCTGGAGACTGCAGCTCGTTCGGGGTGGAGGACGATGCAGCGTCATGCGAGGCCGAAGGCTGCGGGCCGGTTGGAGGGCGGACCCATCTCGACGAGGCCAGTTCGATCGTGGCGTGAGCTTGCGAGCTGCGCGAGGGAGCTTCACGGCCTTCTTCCCCGCTCGCTTCTTGGGCGGACACGCGTGGCTTGGAGACGGCCCAAGACGGCCCGAGAACGGCGATCGCCCACGCAGGGCCCAACGTAATTTCAAGACGGCCCAAGAGGCCGCTTAGACACCCAAGAGGCCATCAAAGGGACCCCCAAGAATAGCCTTAAGGAGGTACTGGAATCCAGCTATAGGCTTGGGTTTTTTGGGTCTCCGGGACTTCGGAAACCCACTGCTCCTGAAGGAATCCCCAAGCAACGAAACTCAATCCAGTCCCATAGGAAACACATGTTCTTGTTATATTCGCCTTTGGTCTTTGCAACGCCCGAGATGGCCCACGAGGCCCCTGGTTCGCACAGCGACTCAAGAGCTCCAAGACCGCCCGAATTCCAAAACGGTTCCACCCGAGGACCCCCCCAACAGGTTTCCAAAACGAACCCGCAGGACGAATCCAACATGAGCTCTATGAGCCTCATGGGCCCCATGATCCCCGAGAGCTTTATAAGCCCCATTCGTCCCATGGGCCCCGTTGGCCCTTCGAACCCTATAGCCTTGGGGACCCCCATGAACCCTATGCGCCTCATGAGCCCTGCGAGCCCTATGACCCAACCATGCAGCCCAAAGGGCTCCATGAGCCATCTCGTCCGATATGAGCCCTATAAGCTGTAGATATGCGTAGAAACAGACGCAAGCACACATATGCATGAGCCCTGTGAGCCCCGCTGAGCCCTACGAACACCACGAGCCCTACGATCCCCAATGTTCCCGTCTGTTCCTCAGCCCGCTCATCGTCAATTAGTTGCGTCCCCCCATCCTCTTTTTTTTCGTCGTCTCACTTCGCCCCCCTCTCCGTCCACTCCTGTTTGCCGGTGCAATGCGTGGCTCGGACAATAGCCACTGTGGCGGAGGGGCCGCTGCGCGTTTTCGCTGCTTGTGAAAAAAACAGCATTCGAATGGACCTCGGCGTCGAGTGCGTGGGCGACGAGGATCAGCATCGCGCGACCGACCCCCGCCCCCGTCCTCGCCCCCTTCGAGGCCCCCGCCAGATACCGCCCCAATGGATGCGCCCCTGGGAACCCAACGGGAACAACATATGTGTATATATATGTATCCAGATGTATGTACATTTTTATATATATATATATATATATATATATATATATCATATATACTTACATTACATCTGATTATATTATCCCAGTGCGACCCGACCTAGGAGTTGGAGCCCCTAGCAAGGCAACGTGTGTAGTAACAGTAAAGCTACGTTAAAGCTTAGCTAAAGCAGAGCTAAAGCTAAGCTAAAGCTAAAGCTAAGCTGAAGCTAAGCTGAAGCTAAGCTGAAGCTAAGCTACAACGGAGGTAAAGCTGAGTTACAACTAAGATGAAACTAAGCTACAATTCAGCTAAAGCTGAATTGCAGTTAAACTAAAGCTAAGCTGAGCTCTGCTAAAGCTCAGCTAAAGTTCAGCTAAAGCTCAGCTGAAGCTCAGCTAAAGCTAAGCTAAGCTGAGCTAAGGCTAAGCTGAAGCTAAGCTGCAGCTAAGATAAAGCTAAAGCTAAGCTGAAGCTAAGCTAAAGCTAAGCTAAAGCTAAAGCTGAAGCTAAGCTAAAGCTAAGCTAAAGCTAAGCTAAAGCTAAGCTAGAGCTAAGCTCAAGCTAAGCTAATTCCAATGTAAAGCTAAGCTAAAGCTAAGCAGATTCTAAAGCTAAGCATACAGCTAAGGTAATGCTAAGCTAAAAGCTAAGCTAAAGCAAAGCTGAAGCTAAAGCTAAGCTAACACTAAATCTAAAGCCAAAGCTAAAGCTCCCAGGGGACGGGGGGGAACCGCTCCCAAGGGGCATGGGGAACCGCCCGGGGCGCTTTCCACAGCCCGGCCCCTTTAAGCAAACTATAATATGCTATGCTATGCTATGCCGTTCTATGCTATGCTATGCTATGCGATGCTGCGCTATGCTATGCAATGCGATGCTAGGATGCGCTATAGGCTGCGCTATGTTATGCTAGGCTATGGCATGCTGCGCTATGCTATGATATGCTGGGCGATATGCTATGATATGCGATGCTGCGCTGTGCTGTGCTAGAGTAAGCTAAGCGAAACTAAGATAAATTTATACGCTAATGAAGCTAAGCTAAGATGAAGCGGTACTAAACAAAACTAATATGATATACGCAAAGCTATCAAGTAAGAGGGCGCAACTGGGGGAACCGCGGGGCGGATGCCGGAGGGGCCGTCCGGGGCGTTTTCCATTGCCCGGCCCCTTTAAGAAAAGAGAGTAAGAACCCTCTAGGCAGAGCCGCATGGGCCAGTGAGGCCCTGGCCACGCCGCTGGGGGCGGGCGTCGGCCATGCGATGCTGAGAGGGAGGGGGGGGGGGGGGGGGGGGGGGGGGGGGGGGGGGGGGGGGGAGGGGGGGGGGGGGGGGGGGGGGGGGGGGGGGGGGGGGGGGGGGGGGGGGGGGGAGGGGGGGGGGGGGGGGGCCTGCCAAGTGCAATGCCCAACGCAATCCCCCCCCCCCGCGTCGGTCCCCGCGGCGCCCGAGAGGGGGGGGGACAAAGGCCCCCCCCCCCCCTTCTCCGCGGCGGAAGGCGAGCCTGCAGCAGCTGCTGCGCGCCGCGGGCCCGCCGCCAGCCGCCCGCGGGCCGCCGCCGCTCGAGGCGCTCGCGCGGGAGGCCCGCGCTCGCGGGCCAGGGCCGGAGAGCGAGGGGGGAGGGGGAGAGGAGGAGCGTCGTCGTCATCGACGGCGTCGTAGCTGTCGTCGACGTCGTCGACGACGTCGGCGTCGTCGACGACGACGGGCGACGTCGTCGACGTCGACGCCGTCGAAGTCGGCATGGGGGTGGAGGAGGAGGAGGAGGAGGAGGGGGAGGGGGGGGGGATGGAGGAGGGGGCGTGGAGAGGAGGGGGTGGGGGGGATGGGGGGGGGGGGAGGGTCACGAGGAGGAGAAGGGAGGAGAAGCATGAATGGATGCTGCAGGCATCAGGATGAGGAGGGGGAAAAGTGAGCGAGGCAGAGAGGAAGGGGAAGGAGAAGAGGGGAGGATGAAAAATGGAGACGGGCGGCTGGCGTCAGCGGAGGTAAAAAAATATGAGCTGCACAAGCCCAGCGCAGAGCTCTAGAGGAGAAGTGGGATGGGGGGGTGGACGATGACCGGTGGAGGAAAGGATGACGTAGGATGGAGGTGGGACCCCCCACAGAGGCAACCAGGGCCACTGCCCTGCTAGCGGAAGCCGCTGAGTGGGCGGTTCGGGTGGCAGCGAAACGGATGATGCGGGTTGACATTTAGAGAAGCCCCCCCCTCCTCCTACTCCTTCCTCCTCCTCCACTCCCTCCTCCTCTCCTTCCTGCTCGCATCCTTCACACCTCCTTCCCTCTCCTCCTCCCTCTTTCTCCTCCTCCCCCAACCCCCCGAGCCCCCCCCTCCGACCCTCCCACCCCGCCCTCCCTTCCACCCCCCCCCCCCCCCCCCCCTCGCCCGCCCTCAACCCCCCTCCCCCCCACCTCCTCCCCCCACCCCCCCCCCCACCTTCCCCCCTCCCGCCCCCCCCTAACCCACCCCCCCCCCCCCACCACCTCCCCCCCTCCCCCCCCTCTCCTCCTCCTCCACCCCCCCCCCCCCTCCCCCCACCCCACCGGCCCCCCGCCCCCCCCCCCCCCACCCTCTCCTTTCCCACCCCTGTGCCCCCTTGTGCCCTTCGGCAACTCCCGCGCCGCCCATTATAATATCCAGGGGCCCCTGGGGGGCGCCATCGACCCCGAAGGCCCCGGGCCGCCCTTGACCCCCCCCCCCCCATTCATGGAAATCCGCCACTGCCCGCTGTCAATCGACGTCGATGTTAGGATGATGCACAAAGGTACCCCTGCATCCTTGCCTCGATGGCCCATCCTTCGCCCCGATCGGGGAAAATTTCAGAATGGGCGCCCGAGGGTCTTTCATCCTTACTCCTCATCCTTATCACCGATTTCGATAGTCAAATAATTTCCGCCGCCCTCGAGGAGGGCCCGCTCCGATGAGTCCGTCGACGACCCGTTCGCCCGCGCCGCGCTCGAGCGAGTCGGCCGTGGACAGCTATGGTGGCGCGACGCAGTTGACATGGCCGCCGCCGCAGAGGCGAGCGGCGCCACAGGCCCCGGTGTAGAGTGGATGGCGTCGCTCGCCAAGCGAGACCCATCCAATGTAGATCGAGATATGGACAGGTGGTTGGCAGATGCTTCGTTCAATGTGCCTTTAGATTCTATCTTGGGCGCTTGCGGCCCCCGCTGCCCTTTCTGACCAATGGTTTCGCGCCCAGCGCGATTCGCGGCCCCATAGCGGGCTCCACCGCAGGCGCCAGTGGCAAGGTCCGCACGCGGACCCCCCCGCCCTCGTCGGCACGCCCCTCACGCGTTCCCCGTCCGTGTCGGCGCACGCCTCATTCAGTTCATGGCCCCGTATAGTGAGCTCCACCGAAGGCCCCAGCGGCGGGGTCCGCATGCGTTTCCTTGCGAATTTCGGCGCCCCTCGCACACGTTTCGTGGTCCCATAAGGAGCGCCACCGAAGGCCCCAGTAAAGTTCCCCATGTCGACGCGCCCCCCATGCGGTTCGTGGCTCTATTAAATGGGGGGGCCCGTCTACCGATGGGCCCAGAACGCTGCGCCCACAACTGCTTATGGCTGGGTCCTTCGCGAGGCTAATTGCCCCCCCCCATCCCCTCGAATGCTGATGGGTATAGGTGTGTGTATATATATAAATATATATGTATGCGCTGGGCGGGCCCGCCGAAGTTTCGTCGCGCGCGCCGGCGGTGGCCCGCGATGGGCCGCCGATCTCAGAGGCCAATTGGGGCCGTCACAGACAGGCTGCTTGCTTAGAAGGGCCCAGCTTATATGGGGCTGGGCAGAGGACCTCGCCCCGGGCGGTTCCCCCAGGATCCGCCCCGCGGTTCCCCCAGCCCCCTGGGAGATTTAGCTTTAGCTTTAGCTTCTAGCTTTAGCTTGAGCTTAAGCTTTAGCTTAGCTTTACCTTAGCTTTAGCTTAGCTTCAGTGTTCAGCTTAGCTTTAGCGTTGCTTTAGCTTTGATTTAGCTTAGCTTTAGCTTAGCGTTAGCTTAGCTTTAAATTAGCTTTAGCTAAGCTATGGTGTAGATTTAGTTCAGTTACCGCTTAGCTTTAGCTTAGCTTCTGCTTAGCTTTAGCTTAGCTGTAGCTTAGCTTTAGCTTAGCTTTAGCTTAGCTTTAGCTTAGCTTTAGCTTAGCTTTAATTTAGCTTTAACCTAGCTTTAGCTTAGCTTTAGCTTAGTTTTAGTTCAGCTTTCGCTTAGCTTTAGCTTAGCTTCTGCTTAGCTTTAGCTTAGCTATAGCGGAGTTCTGGCGTAGCTTTAGCTTAGCTTCGGCTTAGCGTTAGCGAAGCTTTAGCTTTAGCTTTAGCTTTAGTTTTGCTTTCGCTTTAGCTTTCTTGCTAGTTTTAGCTTCAGCTTAACCTTACGTTAGCTTAGCTTCAGCTTAGCTTCAGCTTAGTTTCAGCTTAGCTTCAGCTCATAGTTTCAGCTTGGCTTTAGCTTAGCTGTACCTTAGCGCTAGCTTAGCGTTAGCTTAGCGTTAGCTTAGCTTCAGCTTAGCTTTAGCTTAGCCTTAGCTTAGCTTTAGCTTTAGCTTTAGCATAGCTTTAGCTTAGCTTTAGTTTAGCTTTAGCTTAGCTTTTGCTTAGCTTCAGCTTAGCTTCTGCTTATCTTTAGCTCAGCTTTAGCTTAGCGATAGCTTAGCTTTAGCGTAGCTTTACCTTAGCTTTACTGTTGCTACTAATGCTGCTTTCCTAGGGGCTCCAACTCCTAAGGGTCGGGTCGCACTGGGACATATATACACAGGCAGATGCTACAACGCGCTCCCCCGCCTTGCTAGGCAGGCGGGTTTGGGTCCCACTGCGTGAGCCGGGCAAGAAAAAGATGAAGCTCACGGAGATATTCGTTTTGCCGCCGTCGAGGCTCATCAAATACATATGGGAGAGAGGGCCGGAGAGGTTCGGCGACGCCGTGCTGGGGAGGGACGGCGAGGCTGGATTTCAGCGCTTCTGGGACGTCGTTACGGAGCGGGAGCCTTATCGGGATCGCGCTGTGCTGAAAGATTTGGACCCTGCCATGCGCTGCAAGATGATACCTTTGCTCTTGTTTGTTGACGGTTATGAGGTGCATCGTCGCAGTGAATATTACGCGTGGTTGTGGTGCAGTGGATTGTCTAGAACTGGTTCATCGTACGACAGCGTGTTCCCCATTGCTGTGGTCAGACACGCTTGCATGCCGACTACAGAGATCAAGAAAATGGTGTTCTGGGAGATTTATCGGGTTGACACGAGACGGCGTTCCGCTGACTGGCAATGGATGCACTGGCTACGTCAATCCGACGCCCCGCCCCCCGACGCCTGTCGCGCCTCGGCGATTGCGTTCGGGTCCTGGCCAGCGGGAAAACGGCGGCAGCCTTCGAGACGTGCCGCATTCATATACATATGCATATATATATGTGGATATGTACATGTATATGTCTGGATGTATGTATGACTGTACACATGTATGTGTGTATGATGTGTGTATGTGTGCATGTATATGTATGCATGTGGGCCCATTGATCGCTCAGAAGGCGCCGGCTCGAACATAGGGCTCATCGGGCTCGCGTGTGATTTACATGTATGTATACATACTATATATATACATACATAAATATATATACACACATGGGGCTTGTAGGGCTGATAGGGCCCATGGGGCTCAGAGGGTAGGGCCCCCCATAGGGCTTCGCGGAGGTTCCATGGGGCTCGCGTGGCCCATGGGGCCCGCGGCGCTTATAGTGCTCATGGGGCCTATGGGGATCGTAAGTCTCGTGGGGCCTGTGTGTATATATGTATACATATATATATGGATATGATTATGCATGTGCAAAAATAGCATATATGCAAAAGACTACCCATCACCCCCCTACCCCCCCCCGCCCCGCCCCCCACCCCCCGCCCGAGGTCAGAGCGAGGGGGGGGGGAGGGGCACAAGGCGAGGGGGGGAATATGAGGAGGGGGGGCATTTGTTTGCGCCCATGTGCTGGCACTCGCGCACGGGCGAGTCAGCGGATACATGGCGTGCTTTGCCGGTGCCAAATCAGACTTGAAGGCTCGCCGGGAATGAAACACCATGAGTAGATGGCAGAAGTTTCAGCTACTGGTGCGGCCTCACCGTTGAGCCAGATTCCTGGGTGGCGCATCGATCACAATCTGTTCCTGGGCACCTGAGCGATTGTTGGGGCCTGGGCGCCCCGACGACTTGCTGCTAGATCTGTGGGAGAGAGTGTCCACGAGGGAGAGAGGAAGGGGCAAGGAAGGAGGCGCAAAGAGGAGGGGGGGGAACACGCGGAGGAAACGAAATGGCGACAAAGAGTGGCCGAGAGAGGGAGGGCACTAGGGAGGGCGGGAAAGGAGTGAAGGGGGGCGAGAGCGCGAGGCGAGGGTGGCCCACATTCCCTGGCCCGCCGCCACTCCTCAAGGAGGGGGGGCGGGCCAAGGGTGAAGCGGGGGGCGGGGGGGGGATTTGGCTGCGCCGGCCCCAGGGCCCGGGCTTCAGCTTGGCCTCGTTCGGGAAGGACAGCCTCCACTGAACTGAGCAGCTCTTTCAAAGCCGCGAGCGTTAAAACTATGATTTTTTTCGTGCGCCACCTCTGCGAGGAAAAATGCAGCGGGGAGCCCAGGAACCGCACTAGGGTATTGCTTCTCACTGCTCTGTCATCACATTTATCTATTCTAGGAGAGCACGGCCCGATTCTCACCCCTGAGGCTGCTTCGAAAGCGATGCGGCTCGGCAAAACAATGCTGAAATGTAACTCTTGGCTTTTTGCAGACAGCTGCATGAAAAACCGTTGTGTTTGGAGGCTCAGGCAGAAAGATCACTACTGGGATCATACGTTGTCTGAGTGCAGGTTGAACCCAGCGTGGTTTGACACCCTCCGCGAGGAGGACTTTCTTGGCAAGTTCAAGAAACAAGGTCACATGGGACCGCCTCGTCCGTCGCCCCCCCCCACCCCCACCCCCTCTTCCCAAAACCTCACATGCGTTTCCTCGGGGGCAGGGGGCAAGGGGCATCAATCTTGCTCTCGCGGCCTTTCTGGCCCCGCGGGGTCGGCGGATGCTCAAGCGAGCCCTGTTGCATGACAGCGGTGCAGATTCGCCTGCCGACCTGACGACGCAGCTCCTGGCGCCTCAGCTGAGCCTGCTCCCGCTCAGCAGCTCGACCATTTCCCTCCAGTCGGGCAAGGCAGCCAGGACAGTTGCGTCCCATAATTTTCTCCAGGGACCCTGGCGCCTCCTGCCATTGCCAGGGCCCAACCCCGCATTGACGGGCTTCGGCGGGCGCGAGCGTGGAGCTCAAAAAGACCACCCGGGGTCGCTCTTGCGCGCGCCGACAAGTTGAAGGATAAGGGCGAGGACGACGAGGAGGAGGAAAGAGGGGGGCGGGGGAACGGGGGGGGGGGGAAGGAGGAGGAGAAGGAGGAGGACGAGGAGGAGGAAGAGGAGACACACACACACGCACACACACACACAGGGTCTCTCCTGGCATCTCTTGGGGGGCTCTTGGGCGGGCCTCCTGAGGCAGCTTGGGGGTCAGTTGGGGCCTCTTTCGGGGTTGTATCCTTGGGGGCCTCCAGCTCGGTGCTTAAGGGGTTTCTTAAGGGCCTCCTGGGGCGGCCTCTTGGGGGCTTCTCGGGATCGAGAGCTCGAAATGCAATTTCGGGTCCCTCGTTTGAGCCCCCTCTTGGAGCTATGCGCCGGCATGGGTGCTGATAGGGCCGCCTTCGGGCCCTTCTGATCCTGGAGGTGTCTTCGGCTGTTTTCGGAGCGCCGTGCGGCCGAAAAGACGAGAACCCCCGCGCCCATCAAACAGTATGGGGCATCAGTGGCATTTGTCTTTGGGTTTCTGGGAAGCATCTTGGGGCGCATCGGGGTTTGTTTCGGAGGCGTGCTTGGCAATCTCGAGTCCGCGGCCGCGCTGCAGGGGTCGCCGTTTGATCAGAAACCCTGCCAGGCAACCCGAACCACAAAGCGATGATCAACCATTCCTCCTCTTCCTGTTTGTCCTCCTTCTCCTCCTTCTCCTCTTTTTTTTTTTTTTTTTTTTTTTTTTTTTTTTTTTTTTTTTTTTTTTTTTTTTTTTTTTTTTTTTTTTTTTTTT